>VZSZ01009866.1:356052-437683 GCA_013398815.1 Ibidorhyncha struthersii
CACGGGGGAAGGGGTGGGGGGAATCGTTACCTTCCAGGCGGTTCCCTCAGGTGGGCTTTGTCGGCCAAGGAAAAGACATGGCTTTGTCCTCGTTAAATAATAATAATAAAAAACCCCACACCAAACCCCACAACCGGCATCCTTTTTGTCTGATGACCTCCACCCTTGCCTTGTGTTGGAGGTGGGAATTCCAGTGCGCGAGGAAGCGCTCCTTAGCACGAGGGTTTGCCTCCTGCCGTCCCTGGGGAACAACGAGCCAGAGCCGGGCTTCTCCGGCCTCTACACGATGCGCGAGCTGGGCCTCTGGGCCATGCAAGAGTTTGGTAGGCTGCAGGCTGGGATGGCAGAGGACTGGGGGGGGAAAAGAATTAAAAAAAAAAAAAAATCACTCTTCCCTCCCAATGGGAACTGTTAGCTGCTGTGGGCTCACCCACGAGACAGGCAGGAGTGGGAAACTGCGTATCTCCCTGTTCGGAGAACATCCGAACCAGCCGCCTTTTCTGCAGGGGCACTGCCTTTGCCTGCCCCCGGCCCACTCAGGAGGGCTGGCCCCGCTCACCACCCCCCTCAGGGTCAGCGGGGAGGGCGAGCTGCCCGAGCCCGAGCTCCACCGCTGGCTCTCCCCACCAAGAAGCGGTCAGCAATTCATCCCCACGTGACGCTCCTGGCATGCAGAAAGTGGACTCCTTTGGGAAGCCGTGGGATGCACCCCAGAAATCCACCCAACGGCTAAATGGATGCGCAGCCCGCTAACGGCACCAGAGCAGTGCCAGCCCGAAGTAAAACGTCCCGAACGTCTCTGGATCTTCAGGTTTGCTCCCACTGCGTCACACCGCCTGCTCAGGTAGGCACAGCCAGAAACACTCAGTGCATTTGATTGCGCAAGGAGCCGGGGAGAGGAGAGCTGGAAACGCCTGGAGAAACTCCGGCAGTGGCGTATTATCCTTGTAAGCCGTGTGTCACTCTTACTCAACTAAGCATCAGCGTGAAAACAGATAGCAACTTTTAAAATAATTCGAAATTTATACGCAAGAGCCGTGCAAAAAAAGCGGGAGGCTTACAGCATTAAGCACTCATTGTTACGAAACTTTCAATTACAGCTGTCAAAAAAAACCCCAACCCTTAATTATTGTTTTAGTATGAGTTTTATATTATTTATATTTTTATAGTATGAGCTTTTAATTACATTTCCCATGCTACTTTCCCAGGGATACCGGGCACAGGACCAACCGCACGCTCCCTCATGACACCATTTGGTTTCTTCCCTGCACCTGCACCAATCTGTCCTGTTGCGCTGCACCTTTCTCTGAGGTAAAAAAACAAACAAACAAACAAAAAACCCCAAAACCTCTGCATTTCCTCACTTTTCTTGCTAGGTTTTATCGCTACACGAGGCCTTGAGTGTTTTCACAGCCTCCCTCAGGAGCGTCTACCTGAGGGTAGGTGCTGCCCACTTTGGTTTAACCACCAAGGGTCGGCTTCATGGAGTGGGGTGGTTTGCGGGAGGCGGGGTGCTCAGCGGGCACCGCTCCCCTGCGGGGAGTGATAACGGCAGGGCACACCCCGCTTCGTCTGCGTGAAGAGGGAAAAACACCCCCCGAAACGGAGCTCCCCGCTCGGCGGGCGGAACGCCAGTTATGGCGCCCCCGGGCGCCTTCCCGCCCAGAGGTGGGCGGCGGGGGAGCAGTGCGCAGGCGCGCGGCGCGCGCCGCCACGCTCCCGCCCTCTTTGCCTGGTGTGGCGGCGGCCGTTGCTAGTGGCGGCGGCGCCGGCGCGCGGGCACCGGAAGCGGAAGCGCCATGTCTTCCGGCGGTGGCAGGCATGGCGTCTGTGGTGCTGAGCGAGGCGGAGAAGCTCTACATCGTCCATGGCGTTCAGGTAGCGCCGGCGGGCGTCTTGCGGGAGGTCCCGCTAGGCCGGGGCGGTGTGGAGGCGGCAGCCTCTGCTCCAGGGAGCGGGAAGTCTTTCGGGCCTGCTCGGCTCGGCTAGTCCCGGCCCGGCCGTGCCTTGTGGCCGGTGGTAGCGTTGCCATGTGAGGCGTGGGGCAGGGCGCTTCCCCTCCCCTCTGGACTCGCTCCCTGTGGGCAGGTGTGAGGCGGGGACGAGGTACAGGGGAGGGTGGGGAGGAGGGGGGGAGCTTTCTGGTGTCTCTGGGGTAAGAAGCATACAATTATAGAGTGTTTTAGGTTGGAAGGGACCTTAAAGATCACCTAGTTCCCGTCCCCCTGCCGTGGGCAGGGACACTTCCCACTAGACCAGGTTGCTCAAAGCCTCATCCAACCTGTCATTGAACACGTCCAGGGATGGGGCATTCACAACTTCCCTGGGCAATTTGTTCCAGTGCCTCATCACCCTCAGAGTGAAAAATTTCTTCCTACTATCTACTCAAAATCTACCCTCTTCTAGTTTGAAGCCATTCCCTCTCGTCATATTACTACATGCCCCTATTAAAAAGTTCTTCCCTAGCTTTCTTGTAGGTGCTCTTCAGGTACTGGAAGGCTGCCATAAGGTCTCCTGGGAGCCTTCTGTTCTCTAGGCTGAACAACCCCAACTCTCTCAGCCTGTCTTCATAGGAGAAGTGCTCCAGCCCTATTGATTGTTGTTCTTAGGAGGACCTTCGTGTAGATGGTCGTGGCTGTGAAGACTACAGATGTGCAGAAGTAGAAACAGATGTTGTGTCAAACACAAGTGGATCTGCACGAGTAAAGCTGGTAGGTAAATTTCTTATGGGTTGCGTACCTTGCTGATGAAACTTCTGGTTTACGTGACTAGTTTTAAGATAAGCCAAGGCTATTTGTAGATGGGTTTGTGTGTGTGCTTGTAATAAAACGTGTATGTATAGCACTAACTGAAAGTATGGCTAAGGAAATAATCACAAGATATATAATTAATTCAGGCTGGCTTAATCTAGTTGAGCTAGATTTACTGTGAAGTACCAGAAAAGTCTTCAATCTGATCTATTCTACCATTTAATCTTGAAAAAATGAAATTGCCATTGTGCCTAATCACTGGGAAAAATAATTCTGTTCCTTTAGAGTGAAGCAAGACTACTTCTGGCATGTGTTGACTGTGAGGAAGATAAATATACTGTGCAATATTATAAAGGTTCTGCAGATATAGCTGTTTCCAAACCAAAAGATTAGAAAAAGTCATGGATATGAAGAGCATCTTTTTAAGCTAGAGAAAGCTAATATGTATGGTAATTATTTGAAGAAACTTCTTAGGCTTAACAAAGGAAAGGCTTCTAAAGTCTTTCTTCTTTTAAGAAAAACTAATGTGGTTTTAAGTTCACTGTGATAGAATGATGAGTGCAGATAACTGAAAGGTAGAAATGTTAGTTTACTATAGACATTTAAATTAAACAAGTAGTTTTCTGAATGTAATTCTAGTTGTGTGATATGTTTTTGTTTTAACAGGGACACACTGATATCTTGGTAGGTGTAAAAGCCGAGATGGGGACACCAAAGTTGGAGAAACCAGATGAAGGTTACCTGGAATTCTTTGTTGACTGGTTAGTATACTAGAAGAGAAGGAAATAGATCTACTACTTGTGATAAATGACTAATCAGATCTTACCATTCTCCTGAAGTTTATACCCCCATTCCACTAACCTCCCATAATGGTCTGAGTAATAGAAACAAGACCCAGAATAAGCAAAACAATTGGTGTTAATGAATGAAATCAGGTTTAAAAAAAAAATCCCAAATTGCATAGTATCACTGCAGCTGGAAAAGAGTAATGATTCAATTGCACGTGCGTTTAACATGACTTCATGACTGCAATGTCAGTTGTCTTTTTTACGATGATAGAATAGAAAAAATCTCAAAAATGAAGTGTTCCAGAAGAAAAAAATTGACTGATAGAGATTGTACTTCAACTGGACTTAAAGGACTTTGCTTACCTTGCCTTTGAAAGCAGTGGGGAAAGTTTGAAGTGTGTTTTGTACAAAACTTTGTTTGAAAAAAATCCTCACTGTAAACCTCAGATGCTAAAGTTAATTAAAAAAATTAGTTATCATATTTATTGGTGAATCAGTATTTCATTAACTAAAATTGTATTTGTTTTTAATCATATTCCTGTCTTTGTGCTGCAAATGGGCTATTGTTTATCCTTACGGTCTTCATAGTGTTTGAGTTATGAAGGAAGCTAGAAGAAAACTGAGAGCTCTTGTTTCCAGATTGCTATGAGATAGCACAGTGGAATCTCAGTGTTATTCCAGACTGTCTGCTGTGTGAAACTACAGTGCCTGTATCTTGCAGGCTTCCTAAAACTGTTCTTTATGAAATAATGTGCTTTGGGAACCTCTCATAAAAGACTTGGCACTGTCAAGTTAGCTGTTTTACCTGTGACCTTTTTTTAATTTTTATTAAAAAAATACAATCAAATATTGCTACTCTGACATTAAATCAATATACTGTTAGTAAAGCTAAGGTGTGAGATGCTACTAAGCATATATCTGATAATCTTTTTGACCTAACTGGCTATATCTGCCTTAACATTTGTATCTCTCTCACATTATGCAGACTGCCTCTGTACATCACAATGTTCTAGTTAACGGTGGAAACTTACGGTTTGTAGAGAGAAGGACTCACCTATGAATTAATGATTTGTCTAGGATTACTGTTCAAAAAGTATCAGACAGGAAGATGGTCTTCTCAAATGTGGTCCTTTTGTCAGAGGGTGTCTGAGCTTGACTACTTTATAAAACTTGTGTATGAAATAGCCTAAGCAGTACCCGCTGTGTTCTGGTGGTTTCTATATGAAGAAAATCCAATGACAGCAGGGACATTTCCTTACTAAAAAAAGCGGTCTCTGGGGATGTTGCAATTCTGTGGTAACTTCGTTCATACGTAAATAAATGTTAGAAAAGCTTTAATTCATTAGATTAATGTTAGGTTGTATTTTCTAACTGTTAATCTCTGCTTCATAACAAGATGGGAGGGAGATGTGCAGCAATATTGCGTTAAATTGAATTTGTCAGTTCTAGAAATAGGTATTCCTTGCTTTCTGTGACAACACAGACCAAAAGTCTAAATTTTAGAGAAGGGTAGTAATTTCTCGCATGCTTGTGCCACCAGGGAAAGGTGGGCCTCTAGCTTCCAGAAAGATACAAAAGAGAAAATGTGAAGTGGGAGCAGCTTGTTCCCTGTAAAGGGAAATGAGATGCTGTCAGGACTCTGACGCTTTTCCAGACTGCCACTGGGTGGTAGTAACTGAGCATAGTTTGATACGCTGCATCTGGTGGTGAAGTTCCTGTATGTTCTACCTGGCTTTTATATTGTTGAAACTAATAGTAAAAATTCAGACTGCAGTGTTTTCTATCTTAAAATGCTTATTTCCTGAAACTTTCATGGTTTCTTTCACTGCTGAAAATAATCAGTTGCTGGATCGTGTATATAGTTTTCTGCCCCCAAATTCCATTTCTCTTCGTTCTGCTCTGAGTCCTTATCCTGAAATTTGAGAAGCACATTTAGTCTCATTTTGTGACATACTTTAACGCTACTCTGTGGAAGACAGAATTTTGGGGGCACTGATTTGTGATACTAGAAATTACTTATCATGGAATAAGTCCGTGTTCTGTGTGATGTCCGTACTGCCCGTCAGCACTGGAGAAGACACTCATCCTGGTCATTGATGTTGAAAGACTGCTGTGTCTGCTTTTCTCACGTTTGACTTTTGGGGTTGTTCTAGTACTGACTTGTTAGGGGTTTTTTTTTGTTTGGGTTTTTGTTTTTTGACTAAAGCAAATATTTATAATTTTCAAAGTGTAAGAAATAAAAAACTAAAAAAGCAGACAAATCTGAGTTCTTTGAATGCATTAGATTTTATTTGTGGAATTAGGGAAGCAAGGAATATCTTTGTCCAAGTCTGGCCATCTGTTCCTCCACTTTGAAGTCCAGACTTGCTTTTGTTCCAGCTGGAAGAGTGGGCTGGTTTCATTGGTGCCTGTAGAGAAGGCTGGATCAGATACGATCTTAAATATTATAGATGGAAAGCAGTTCTCCAAATCATAAGAGATGGCAGTATTGCAGAACAGCCACGTCAGCATGCTGTTACGTGATTCTTGGATACTGTTCTGTTGGGTTTTGGGGGGAAAATGTTAACTTAAAACAAATTTCAGTGCAGTCATTAAAGATATCGCTTGAATGGTGGCTGCAGAAAAAGAACCTTTCCTCCCCTTCTTTTCCCTACTGTAAACCTGTTATCATGGCAACTACTCTTTGTAGAGGCAAGAGACAAACTAATGAGTTTTGAAAGAATGAAATGTTTTTACAATTTTTTTTTTTGCAGTACTTCCTCTATTAAAGATGGTCTGCAGTGGATTTAGCTTGGTTTTCAGAGAGAAACACCATCTGGTGCTTGAGTAAAAACTGCTTCAAACTCGATAAGCAGATGTTCCTTTCAGATGTGAAGTGCAGTGACAGCCCCTGACCAAGTAAAGACCTGAATCAGTAAATCCATACTGGTAGAGTTACCAGTTTGACTAGACTAAATCCAACAATTTTTTAGCCCAATTCTTTGTAGGACCGTGAGCTTGAATATCATCATAATCATACTAACACAGTTAGGCAGCATCTGGACCTGAGTTCAGGTCAACTTATTTCTGAGACTGCCTTGGCAGCCCAAATGTGACATAAATGTGGTATTTTCTGGAAGAATGGAATATTAGTGAGGTGGTTAACTTCCTGTTGATTCTAAAACAATGAATCTGCTTTCTTGTTTTAAATGATTGTATGTTTCTTTTGGTGCAAGAATAGAAGTCTGGTGTTGGTTCCTTGAAGTAAATATGGCTTTAAGTGAAGAATATCCTCTGTGTAATGAAGCCCTCCTATACCAGGAAAATAGCTGTGAGCTTTTATTTAATTAACAGTTTTTACCTTTTGTTATAATTAGTTACATTGTAGATTATAGTATATTAATGGAGTGAGCAGTGGATGGGAAGTACTTAGCTGCTGTGAGAGAAAGGGTTTGACTGGTAACAGCAAGGGTTTTGAAAGTAGGGGTCTGTGGTAGAAGCCTCATTGTGCTCTAGGAGTCTTGATTGTTATGCAATGTGACACTGAAATGGTTTTGAAAGTATTTTAAATTACATTCTGTTCAGGAGTAGAAATTCTGTGCTCCACTTGGCCACTGCTAAGTTCCTTTTGTCCTCCATAAAACAAGCTTTTGGGCATTTTCTTTTACTAGTGTGCTGGACAACTCTTTTTCAAATTTTATGCAGTGTAAATTACTGCAACAGTCTGAGCATTGGGTGGCAGTATTTACCATGTAGTTATAATAGTACCCTGCTAACATTACATTTTATTTCGCTTTGATTGCAAGGAATTGAAGTGTTAATAATGGAATTAAGGTGCAGTGGAACTTGCAATGATATTCCAGTTGAGTCTTATGTTCTTCTTATTCTCTGTCAAAGAAAGTGGCCGTTTATAATTAAACGCTACAACATTTGATAAAACTTAGAAATAATAATGAGGTATAGACTGAGACTTTTCAGCTTACTATAGGAATCATAGTACTTGTATAACCATCCTTTAAAAAGAATGATGTAGTTAACTCGTGTAAAAGCTGCTGCCGTGGGTAAGTGCTTGATTAATGCAACCTGAAGGCCTGACTCAGCATATTTCTAGAATTAAGTTATACTTAGATATGGTCCTATCTTATAGAATTGGTGTCTAATATTAACACAACTGTGAATAATATTGTGGCACACTTGCAGCTCTTATTCATGTGGCAAATGTAGTTTGGAAGCATAGGTCAGTGCTTGATTTGCGGTAATTTATTTTTTTAAAGCGTGTATAGTGCTGTCTGGTTATAGAAGCAGCAAGTAACTTCTGTAAAATTCAGTAGCTCTTCCTAGTATTCTGAGTTTTCATCAGTTCTCCAAAAGAACAAGTTGGGAGAATTACTGTGAGGTAAGGATTTCCCTTATAGGTGCCGAAGTTTTGTTGATACAGCTCAGTGGATGGTTTAAGTCATACCTAGATAACGTAGATCTTTAGTTGTTGGTTTTTTTAAAGGTGAAGGGATTATAGTCCAGGATTTTTTCTGCTGTATGTTTGCATTCCTGTGCTGTTCCTGTTGGAGGAGCTAAGAGTTTGTATCATCATATAAACACAAAAGGTACATGAGAAATTGGCACTGTGAGGTGCCGAGGCAGGAGAATACAAGGCTTGCTATTGTAGATTTTGAACGTATCAAACTACTTCTGTGGAACCACCTCCTTTCCTATGTTCTGTAATGAGAAATTAATTTGGGAGAGGTCTGACTAGCTTATTTAAAAACAAGCTCTGCAACGTGTGCCGTGAGTCTCCACTGCTTGAGAATGCTCTTCCACTCTCTATAAACCAGAGGCTGGGTTCAGAATATTTGTTTGTTATTTTGCTGTGTTTGCATCTCTGAACATTTTTGCTCTGTTTCATTGTGACTTGGAGGTAGGGTTTTGTTGTTTGTTTGTGGGTTGTTTTTTTTTTTTTGTAGGCCTGTTTTCTTTTATTGTTAGAATTTTGTTCTTAGCTGTGTACAAGGCCTCAGCACCCAAGCACCTTCTTGCATGACTGCTCATAAACAAAGTTTGTTATGTTGGAATGAGGGAAGTGAAGGCCACACACTTTTGTCAGATCCCTTCTGGAAAAAAATGGTCTTTAGTTGCTGCTCTCCATAAGCTGCAGTTGCTGAAAATAATGAGCTGCGGTCTGTTAAGTGGCTTGATAGCAAAGAGTACACTCAGTAAAGAAATTACCAATTAAGGTCAGGCAGTCATGTCACTTAAAAAAAAAAAGCGTATTCTACTTGTCATATCATCACATCTTTGTCTTCTTAGCCACTCTCTTATCTTATTAATTTAACATTCAACTCTAACAGGCTGTCTTGTTAGCTGTTCTGAACTTAGTACAGATTTCTCTCACTTTTTTATTTTTGAAAGGGTTGAGAAGATAGAAGATGAGAGTGCTTAAGAAATAATCCCTGAGAGAATTCATCAACTTTAATATTGTAACTTGGGAACGGAAGATAGTAGTGGAATTTAATTAGTATCAGAGTTTATAGCAAAATGTAGGTATATTATCTGCATCAAGACATTTTCTTATGAAAAATGGGAATAATTTCTTTACAGAGAGGATTCTTATTCTTGTACAAATAAATCCTTAGATGTTTCTAATGCTTTATATTTAAGAAATGTTCCTTGGGTATTGGCTGCTTCAGAAGTGAAAGTATTTTTTCTTTCTTTATCTAGTTCTGCAAATGCTACTCCTGAATTTGAAGGCCGGGGAGGAGAAGAACTTGGCACAGAGATAGCAAATACACTCTACAGAGTATTTAGCAGTGAGAGCAGTGTAGACTTGAAATCACTTTGTATTAATCCCAGAGAGCACTGCTGGGTTCTCTATGTTGATGTATTGGTAAGTAAGGAAATGAAAACCTAGATTCAAAGAGGTTTTTCAAGGTGCTGACTGACTTAGCATAACCATGTGTATTTTCATATAAAAAAAGCTTCTCGTAATGTGATACAAGGATGGCCATTTTCTTGTGAATCTACCACTAATAGTTAATCACTACTTCCAGCTTGCTGTTTTTCTACTCTTCTTGATGCTGCTGCTTCACTGCAGAGCTAATAAAACGCTGAATACTCTAAATCTGTCTCAGGTAAAAATCAGTGACCTTATACTGACAAGGAAATTGCCACTAAAGACGGCTAAACTTTTTTCCTAGCCTAGATATAATGGCAAATGTATCATTCTAATGAATATGAGTTAGCAGGGGTGTATATTTGCCCTAACATAACTGTCCATCCTGTCTACCTCTCTGCACTATTAACAGTACTAATTCAGTAAAGCAAAATAGAAACTTTTCTGGCAAAAGTTATGTTCAGCCTAGGCGCTTTTTGATGAAAGTTGTATACATGTATTGAGTGTAGAAGACAAACTAAATATTTGTTCCCATTAAAAACCGGAAACTGAATTTTAAGCATATAAATCTTGTGCATGCAGCAGCTCAATTTCTAAACTGTGCTGTATTTAAAGCACTCGGACATGGGAATTTAATAGAAGGCTGCAAGTCAGACTCTCCTGAGCATTATTTTCAATTCTTATTGGTCCAGATTTGAGTTCCTGATTGTCAAATTTGTAACTGAAAATGCGTTGAGGCATCTTACTTGCAGGAATCCATTAATGTCTATGAAATGATTTGCAAAATGTTAAGCTGTCTTGCCAAAAACCAACCAAACAGGGTTCTTTTAAACAAAACAGGAACATTCAGACTAAGACCTAAATAAATGTGAAAATTAGTCCGTTAGGTGTTTAGAAAGCAGTAGCATTAACCTAATTATAGTAGATAACAGTCACATAGAGTGACTTAGTCCGCATACAGAATGATCCAATATGTACCACTGCTGAGTGCTTTAACAGTCCTAGTCACCAGCTTGTTGGAGCTTGGCGTAGTTTAATAGAGAATGAAGTGTTAGTTCTAAGAAATCACACTGGGGCCTTTAGTTACTAGGTAATTACAAGCAGAGGTACAGAATATTAAATGTTGTGCTTATTTAAGCAATGTACTGCTTAACGCTACATAAACACTGCATAAACAAAGACTTTCCTAGAGCTGGCTGCTGCAGAAGTAGTTCTGTGTGG
This sequence comes from Ibidorhyncha struthersii, assembly GCA_013398815.1. Taxonomy (NCBI): domain Eukaryota; kingdom Metazoa; phylum Chordata; class Aves; order Charadriiformes; family Charadriidae; genus Ibidorhyncha; species Ibidorhyncha struthersii. The sequence continues at coordinate 366,678 of VZSZ01009866.1, forward strand.
CTTTTGTATGAGGTATAACTGGTCATTACTTGATTCTTCCTGGACAAATTCTTTGATTGTCCATAGCTACAGAGAAAAACGGCTTTGTTTTTTTTTTTTTTTATGCTACTAGTTGTATCAGAATTATGAATGTCAAGACCTATGTTTTGTGTTACATTTAGCTTTGTTTACAGTATCAATAAAGAATCTCTTGTAGGTTCACGATTAAGACTCTAAACTTGATGAGTCTTTTTAATGTCATATTCTCCAGGAATTTTGTATGTGAGCCATTGAAGAGCTGTTGGTATAGTTAGAACAAGATGCTTTTGTCTCTTATTCTGTTCCCCCCCCCCCTTTTTTTTTTCCACCCCAGGCCCCTGTATTTTCACATTTTTTAGGTATTTGTACTATTTCCTCTTCTAAATAGAAGACACGTATATCACATGTGATATTTACACTTGATACCTAACAGGTTTTCCTGAAGCTGCTCTTGCTCAGTCATTCCTATAGAGCTCTATTTTAATAGTACATGGTGGAAGTATGATACTTGTGCTAGTATAAAGCACTACAAGTCATATTATTCATCATTTGAGGGAAGCAGATTCTAAATATAATTACAATGCTTATTGAGAGTCCTTTGTATGATGTTTTCCTTCAGAATTCCTGGAACTTGTTCACATTAGTGTTCATGTTGCATAGTTAAGTTAGAGGGAAAATAAGCCTTAAATCTGTTGTAAGCCTGAAACTACTGGTACCATGTAGCTAGGTGGGAAGGTACTTGTTTTCAGTCTCTCTCTCTCAGAAAAACCCAGAAAGAATGTTATGAACCTGGAGGTACTCCATTGCTATGTAATTTAGCCATGCACACTTTGATCGAAGCATCTATATTCAGCTCCTATGTGTAACCAAAATTTGAGATATGCAAGCTCAAAAGAGAAGGTACTATAGTTTGCATAGTCATGCAGCTTATCGCCTCAAAACATCTCTCAAGCATTTTTCTAGTGATCAGTGTATTTGGGAGGTGCTATAATTGTGTACAGTCAGACTAGAAAGAAAGTAACTTCAACTATACACATTACAAAGATGCAGACATAGACATATATAGATATGTGTTAAAGGTCAAGGATATATACCTTGACCTTTCAAAATACATGTATTCTTTCTTGATAATAGAAGGCATTCAGCTTCCAAAGAGTAGCTCATGAATGTGGAGATACACTGTACTGCAAAACTATAAGCCTGTTCTCACCTCCTCTGTCTTTCCCTCAATTTCTTTCCCTTTCTAAGCTGCTGATGTCAGAAATAAGCTTTTAGGCATTTTTTAGGGTGTTTTTGATACATGTATAGCCTTCTCTATATAATTTGCCCCAGCAACCTGCAGTGCTGAGCAAGGAGAATCAGTGTGCAATCTCTTTTCATTCCCTACCCAATCACAGTACGTTGTGTGTTGGGGGGGGTGCATCAGTTTCTGTTGAAATTTTAGCTATTCACTACTGAGCATCCCTCAGAGGATTTCCTTATCTTTTCTCTTTCCCCCTAGTTTGGGAGAAAAAAAACCCTTAGAATTCTGTCCTTCTGGAGGAAAAACTTCTTTGAATAAGGCAAGGTCTACAATGTTTTCTCTTTTTTTCCACCTCCAATAACTTTTTCATTTGTACATCAGTAAATTAAAAGCAGTCCTTTCTAAAGACTCCTTTGCTTCCCATGATACACAGCTGTGCAGACTTTTAATCCTTAAAATAAATAAATAAATAAATGGGACGGTCTCAGTACAAGGTGCTTCAGCTGAGAAGAGAGCGTTCATTTCTTCATGGGGGAATTGTACCATGCTTGATACAGGCTGTGTTCCTGTAGGTGCCACTGTAATACAGATGAGGCTTTAAAAGAGCAGCCTGAATATAAGCCTAGCAACAGTACAGGCACATGCCATTATTGTGTTTTAATAACAAAAATATTGTGGGGCTTATTATGTTATCCAGTAAAATCCAATAATGACTGAACGTGGCAAGTTAACCTCTCTGTATCCAGCAGCTGTTTGCAAAGAAATAATTTGATCGCCTTTGTATTTAGCTTTCTATCCCAACTTTTCGTCATTGTTTTTACACAGTTAAGTCTGTCTTCATAAAAATAAACTGTCTTTCCAGAAGATCTGATTTATGATTTGCTCCCAGTGCAGGGGTTTATCTCATTCTTAAATAGATTTTGAAGAAAAATCAATGCAATCAGTATTGCAAAACTTATTTTGTTCTCATCGTACAGCATAGATTGATGTAATAGAGAAGCATCCATATGTTCTCGCTGAAGTAGTTTCAAATGCTTGCTGGCGGGGGTGTGTGTGTGTGTGTGTGTTCATAGAATAGTACTGGCAGCTCAGAGTGGAGCTTCTCAAGAGCTAACACTAGACTATGGCCAAATACATCTTTGAGTTGTCTGTCAGCCTATAGAAGGTATTAGTGGTTATGGGAGCCCAGCCTTTTTGTATAGGATGCAGTACTGTTCTCCTGATCTTCATGGGAGGAAACTAAGCTAGAATACCTCCACACACTTTAAGTCAAATGCTAGTGTTATCAATGAGTAGACTTTGACATCAGGGTTTCCTTAGATCCTTTTCATCTACAAGGCAGACTTGCTGATGACTTCATTTCAATAAAGAATGGACAATAAATCATGATGTGCCTTCATAACGATTCCTTTTCATACCGTGTTCTGGGTGACAAATTGTGTTGCTGCTTTGAAAACAATTCTGCCAATTGGGTTTGTCCAGTTGATATTTAAAAAAGACTTCTCTTGAAATGAAGTATAGAAAATGGATTGGCATGGCTTAACGTTAATGAGTGAACATGGTGAGTTTATAAAAAGTATTCTGGTCATAGTCTAGTTCAGAGCCTTAACACAAGATGAGTAAGAACAGCGGTGGTTTCATTTCAGCTGCTATTATTAAATTTTATTGTTAATTTTATTATGAAGTGCATTAAGTCTTCTCTTTTGCATGTATAATACAGTTAGCTGAAATCTTAATTTTCTATCTGTTGTTTATATTCATAGATAGGCTTTAAAAGCAGCTTTGTTTTGTAAAAACCTCTTCTGTTTCTTAATTTTCTGCTGTTTCAAGTAGGTTTAAGTAAAATAAAGACTTGGTTTAAAGGCACTAGCCTGATTTTCTTCTAAAGAGATTCTTTTTTTCCTCCCCAGTTACTGGAATGTGGTGGGAACCTCCTTGATGCAATCTCTATCGCAGTGAAGGCAGCTCTCTTTAACACAAGGTAAAGCACAGATCTCATTTCACATGAGTGGAAGTGGCATGGGAAGTGAAAGAGAAGTACTCTGAATTAAGCATTTTTAATGCTTAATTATTTAAACAAGAAATATCCAAGGCAACATGCATTCAGATACAAGGCAGTCCATTTGCATGCAAGTAACATGAACTAATGACTTTATTCAGTTTCTAATAATCAAGTGTCATATTGCATTATATGCACAATCAGGCTCCCAATGTAACTTTTGTTCTGTAGCCAGATCCAGGAAAGATTGTCTTGACCACATGGTTTTGTGCAAGTAGTCGGAGGCCTTTGTGTTCATGCCTTGTGGGTTTAAAATAAGAAGTATTTACTGATATGTGATGCTCCTGAATAAGAGGCCCTCTGTCAATATGACTACCAATTTGTAACTAGCCCTGTTTTCCCACTTTTGATGTTCTTTCTCATTAACTGTTAGTCTAGAGTTCTTTTTAAAACTAAATGGAAAAAACGGTGGTGAGAGATCATGGAGAAGGGGAGGTGATGTGTCTTTAAAAGAACTTTGCCCCATGCATTTTAATTCAAAGAATGGAAGAACAAAATCTAGTAGAATGAATGATGCGAGTGCTGTGTGCATGTTTTAATGATAGCATTCAATAATATTTTTTCTAGTGTTTTTATCTTCTTTATCTATAGATGAGAGGGAATACAGAGTTTTGTAGCACCCTTGAGAAACAAACTAGTGAATGGCTTTGCTAAAAAAAATTATGTAGCAAACATAGCTGGAAGAAGTGCAAAAGTTACTCTTACAGGCGTAAATGTTTTGAAAGTGGATCTCAAATCGTTTTCCAGCTGTAAATTGGAGTTGCTAAAGTCACTGATGTAGTTCTGGCTTATTCATCAGGGAATCAGCACACACTACTAGAGCTGGAAAAGTCTGTGTAAGAAGAGGAAAATATGCTTTTGAAGACAGGCAGTATATCAGGATATAAACATTTTAAAAGGGGATAAGGGGAGAATCCATCTAAGACTACAACTTGTATATATTGCTGAGAAATTTCTCATGTTAATCAAGTTCTCAACAGTAACTTTTAACAGTAGATTGTTTTTGTAGCATTAAGAAATACTGTCACAAATGTATTGGCTTACAAAAGAGTTGACAGTACACTAAAGGGAAGAAATGCCTTTGTCTCTGCGTGTGAGATGCCAAGATGCAAAAGTTGTATAGTTTAAAAAGTTGCTCCCCTGTGAATTGTTTTGCATATCCAAGGCACGTACTTTATTAACAAGATAACTGTTTTTATTCAGAACCAGAATTCTGGATGAAATAAGAAAAAAAGAGAGAAGGTCATATAAAAAGTAATTTAAATAAATAAAATCTGTTGCTTCGGGAACATGGACAACATGGAGAGTAGTTGGTTTAATGATTCTGCTTTATTTTTATTCTTCTGAAAACTGTATCTCATATAATTTTTAATCTGTGGGCAAGCATTCACAGTCTTGTGGAAGTCAAATATCAAATCAAAATGTGGCATAGTATGACATAATGCAGACCCTGTTGATCTTTGACCTGTGAAAACCCTGTCTATTGATTTGAGCAGGGAATGCTAGTACATCTAATCTCATATGAGCTCAGAAAGTCAAAAGGTGAAATTCAAAGTGAAAACCTGTTGTCTGCATTCACTATTCCTCTCCCTTTCCTTTGGTACCTACAAAGTTTTCTTTGGATTGACACAAGGTTGTTTAGAGTAGCTGTCTGCTCTCCGTAAAATATTATTGTCCCAGCAAGGCAAGATGTCGGTTTGAAGGTCACTTCAGATTAAGTGTTCTGAACTTCGCTTGACATGCGTGTCCCTCTTTGAGTCTTACTTGCCTTTCATAATCTGTTTACAACCAGGTTTTTCTTATAAGTGTTTTCAGATCTTTGTCAGCTTTGACTGCAGCCTTGGAACTGAGAACAGGGAGCTCATGCTGCTGTTTTTTCTTTGAAGATACAGATTTTTAGATGTTCAAATAGGTATTTGAAAACCTCAGCTTCATCCTTAAAGTCTTGCTCTAACCATTTTTATAATGCTATGGACACATTTTTCTTTAGGGCTAAGTACATGCAAAACCGTAACTTAAAGAATTTTGCACAAGTATTACGGGATTTAAATCCTTTCTGTGTCTGACCCGACTCATCGTATCCCCTTCAGGCATGGAACAGTGACAATATGACTGTTTTAGGGGGAACATTTACTCATTGGAGTTTTGTATTGTTCATTATATTCTAAAAACTATGTCAAGATCATGTGCAAAATAGAACAGATAACACAGTTAAGAAGAAAGTTTGTTTCCAAGGTGTTTCAGGCTGGATCTATCCATGATGGGAGTAGATACTGCAAAATGTGCAAGTAGCTACTGTGTCGACTTAGTATTAAACTTGATCCTGTGGAATGTGCCTACTTGCAACTGAGGCAACAGAAACTATGCAAGTTACAAAAGCTACAGAGTTTATAACACAATAGCCTTGCAGATGCTGTGATTTTTGCTGGGCAGCATGGTAGAAACAGAACTGATGCCTGCTTCCAAGGGTAGGACTGGTTTCGCAGTTGGGAAATCTGAGTCTGCAGCACACAGAAAAAAGCATTGTTCGTTATGTGATTAAGTCCTGCTATACAGATTTCTGCCCTGATTAGTTGCAGGAATCAAACCAGAAAAATAAAAGTTGCAAAGTAAACATGTACAGCTAGTTCTTAAGATAAATCTTCATAAACCGGGAGAGGAAATCTCCAGTTTTCTGGAAATGCCTTTTGTGTTGCACTCTCTTTGCGTATTTTTTCTGTGTATATACCCCCTTTTTATGCAACTATGATGCTTGTGTCTCATCAACTATCTTTTTGCCTCTGCAGTAGTTCTAATGTGTACCTCTCTCCTCTGTTGTTGCCCAAAACAGCTCTTTGCAGGGATTTTTCAGGTATTAACTCTGGCAACTTCTTCTTGCAGACCAAACATTGCTCTGGTTTCATAGCTGTTCTAGGACGAAGTTAAAAATTGCTTAATCTCACAGATTTTCTTGAATTCTTCATTCTTTTTTAAGCACTGCTCTGGCAGATACGGTTTTTGTCTAGGCTGTTGTCCAATGTTCTCCATTGTCCTGTGTAGCTAGAGGGTTAGTCACCTTGTGAATTTATTCTATTAAAAATTGATGGAATATTTTTAACTTGAAAACAGGCTTTGATGCATTTCCAGTTAGTTGTTATGTAACTCTGCAAAGCATTTTGAGTTTCATTTCAGGAAAAAGTACACATCGTAGTTGTTACTGAAAGTTTTAGTTTTAGCTTGGCTCAGGCCAATGTTGCTGTAGGGAATTTGTTCTCGCTGAAGCAGGGTTAGCTGTTGTGAAGCACTTGCCTTTAAGACTCTTAGCCACAAATAATTAAAATATTCTTCCAGGGAACAATAAAAATCACTTTGTGTTGGTGGGGGAAAAGTTCAATAAATCAGTCACTATCTCCTGCTCTTAAAAGAGATTTGGTACAGAACGCATAAAAGAATGTAACCTGCGGAGTCTAGTTATAAAACACACCGCTACTGTAAAAGTAATAATAAAAAAACAGAATGTGGTTACATTCCACATGGTTACTGAAATTAGCTTTCTAGGGACATCTTGAAATATTTTACATTTTAAAGTACAAATGTGTAAAAGTGAGAGCAGTACGGTTGAGCTCTGTCAGGGTTTTACTGGCCAATAAAGCAAAGTCTCTCAGTCAGCACTCCATCCTAGTGGGCACCTGGATAAACAAGGGTGTATAAGACACTGACGTTCTTGGCTTCTTGAGATACTGTCTTCTACTACATTGTTTGAAATTACTTTATTAATTGTGCGAAGAAAGCTGCATTAAATCATCCTGTAAAACTCACATTAAATGGCTATAACAAATACAATATATGTATCACCGATAAGGAGCCTGTCTCACTTATTTGTGAGAGAGCTTGTCATTCACAATTGAGAAGAAAGCATTTCTTGGATTGCTGCCTGGGTTTTTCTCCCTGGTGGTTGCTTTTGTGTATCTGTCCTTAGAATAACAGAGTCTTCTGGCTTCTTAAAGAATGAGAGTATCTTCCCAATCTTCCCATCTTGCTAAAGAGAAAGGATTTTACTAATGTCGTCTTCTTCCAAATCTCCTTAGTGTCATTCTTTCCTGAACAGCTTTACTACTTGTATTTGCTACTGATGCCACTGCTTTGCCAAGCAACGCAATTGCCATAATTCTGACAACTTTACTGTTGTCTGCAAGGTTGGGAACCACTGTACAAAAAAAATTCAGTCTTGGTAATTTCTCTCCTGAACATCCAGACAGATGTACAAAGAGTTGTTCAGAATTGCATTGTGCAAGTTCCAAAAGAATCTCTCCCCATATATTAGTATAAAAAACAGTTCAGATTCTAACGGTTTGAATGATGCAAATATGATGGTCTTATCCTAAATATCTCACACTTACAATATTTTCTTCCTAGTCTCAGTGAGTGAGTTGTTAATACTTTGATAACTTTCTGGATTTTTTTTTCTAAACATTTAGCCTCATTTAGAGGAATTGGCACTTCTTGGAGTTGAGAGTATGAGACACCTGTATTTGTTATCTGTTCTGGCAATGATTTTGCACATTTTGTTTCCACAGAATACCCAAAGTGCGTGTTCTGGAGGATGAAGAAGGCTCTAAAGAGATTGAACTGTCTGATGACCCTTACGATTGTATTAGACTTAATGTGGATGATGTGCCCTGCATCGTCACGCTAAGCAAAGTAAGCCTGACAAATTTCTGACCTTCTACCTAGACACTTCAGTTTCTGTTAACTTCACCTGACGTTTATTTTTTACCTAGAGATAAAACTTGCATTATAAAAGTCATCAGTGTCCACTAAGTATATATTTGTTCATGCCTGGCCTCTCAGTTAAGAACTTTCACAGAATAAGCAGTTTTTTTCCACCTCTGACTTGCAGATTTCCACTTGATGCCTTCTTAAAATGCATCATCTTGCATGCAGAAGAGTTGTTTATTATTTTTCATCTACTATGGATTTTTGCATAGTTAAAAGGATGGTCAGAGAGGAAAACAGTGTGAACTAGTGACATGCTTATCTGACCTCTGTTATGTATGTACACATAATTTGGGGTCAGAGGCTGTTTTAAGTACTGTGCTGTCCAGTCAGTCACATTAGGATGGGAGGCTGTAGATAATCTGTGAGTAGTAGCTCTGTTGGCTAACTTCTTAATAAAGAGCTGCAAACTAATATGTCATTCTGTCACTAACCTACAGATTGGGTATAGGCATGTGGTGGATGCCACCCTTCAGGAGGAAGCCTGTTCTCTGGCCAGCCTGCTTATTTCTGTGACCAGTAAAGGCGCCCTCACTTCTATGAAGAAAGTGGGGAAAGGTAGCCTTGATCCCGAGAGTATTTTTGAAATGATGGAGGTAAGGAGTTTGGAGCAGTTACTGATGATACTGAATGATACTGGGTGAACTGGAACTTGAGTATATGAAAAGCTGCAGTAAGCACTTTAAGAGCAGAGATCCTGATGCTTTTATTAGGTGCACAAGGGACTTGCTGAAGGTCACAGGCAATTCCTTTGAAACAGAATCTTAATACGAGTGGAAGTTATCTAAAACTTTTAGATGCCTGAAATGTATGGTGCTCATAGTTGTTTCAGTCAAGTACTTCACAGCTGTAAGACTATAAAGCTTAACTTGATAAACATTGAGAGTATTTTTAGAGAACTATGTTCCCTCTCTGATTGTTTCCCTTAAAGACTGAAAAAGCAAAACTTCAAACATGGTAAAGTCCCTATAGAAGTAGAGACGGTACTTTGAATTGCTGGTGCGTGGTGTTCTAGCACGACTCATTTGGTTTTGTGATAAGCTTACTGTCCTCATTTTACTGTTGTTTTTCTTTGCTCCTTTATTGGGTTTCTGATCTGGCCCTACTCCATTAAAATACTAGTGTCGGGATGTTGTTCACATCCACATAAGAATTGCATTTTAAGAAGACCCTGAAGAAAGGTTTAAAAATGTCTTTGAGTATAAATTCTCATGCCTGGATTTGGCCTTGAGCATGAGACAGAACTGGGTTTTGAACTTGGAGTCAGAATGAAAAATACTTCAAGCTGGCTGTGTTTCCTAGAGATCCAGAACTAATTTCAGCGTGGCTGTAGTGAAGAATGCAGAACTTGGAGCCAAGTTTGAAAACACTTGGTCTCAAGTGGAAATTACATGCTGAGTATATATGGCACTTCACTGTTTTCTGATGTTGACCAGAGTGCTAATCTTGGTGGTACTGGTGGGCAAATAAAAATTTGCATCCAGAGAGGTCACTTATGCCCCTTATCGTCTGCGTAGATGTGCAGAGGGGTGTTATCTCTAACTTGGCATGCTAAAGAAACCAAACTTCCTATGGACATCTGAGGTGTCTTCCTTGATGGATTTTGACTCCAATTCTAACTAACTGTCAGAAAAATTGAGAATTTGGGCTTAGGGCTGCTACAAAGAGGTGGGTGCTTAAGTTAGATACAGGTTTTTGGTAGAAGCTGGCCCACATGCAAATTTTGTGCAGAAAGCTTTGATCAGAGCCTCTATTTAGGTGACAGATTTTGCTCTACATTGAACCCTAAATAGGAAATGAACTTCTGAAGTTCCGTTGTATAGCCTACCTGCAAAGGCTGTGCTTGGGATTATATCATGCTTATCTAAACACTAATTAGAGATGCATATGGAAGGTAACAATGGGAAATCTTCAAACCGTCCTCCTCTGCTTAAGAGCTTTAGTGAACTTGTCCCTACTTGTTGGTGCAAGGAGTTAAGAGCTTAAGCTGATCACCCCCAGTGATTTGTGCTGTCTCTCACTTGCTCTGGAAGAAATCTTCCCTCGTGGGTGGTAAGTAGTTTGAAGGAGCGAGGGCTAAAGCTGAAGAAACCATGATGTTGTCTGTGAGGTCAGAGATTATCTCTTTGGACCTGCCTCAAACTCAGCAGCCTGATTAGGATACCAAGAAAAACAAAAAGGCCTGGGAATGTCCAGTGGAGGAGCTGCATAACCCTTGCTTGACACCTCCATTCCCTTACGATTTGGCTGCAGGTCAGAGAGTGTTCAGCTTTCCCTGCCTGGTAGAAAACAGATGTTCCTAGGACATAGCTTTTAGGAAGGCAGCTTCATGGGAAAGTTTTGGGAAGCTGCCAGCATTAGGGTTTTTTTTACTGAGTTTATGATCCGATCCATAAGAAAGGCAAGCAGAAATAAGATGGCGACAGTGTTGTGTGTTGTGTCAATACCAAAGCTCTGCACAGTTCCCATTCACATTGACCTAGTGTAAGTGATGTTGTCCTCCTCCTTGAGGAGAAGAATGTGCAAAGTGTATCAACCCTCAGGACTCAAGACTGCAGCTGTGATCTTTGTCCCAGTGCAGAGCTGCAACAATTCCTGTGTGTGTTCCCCTTCATTTAGCATTTAGCTCATGCTGTCTAGGATTGACAGCTACTCTGCTGCTTCAAAGCTCTTCCCAAGTTTCCTTTGGTACTATGGGCCATATTCTGTCACCTGGTTCTTCGAATAGAAATGTACCTTATTTTAAGGTTTGTGCACCCACGGCATTGGCAATTGTCATCAACAGGTGAAAGAGAGCCTTGTGGTCCAGGTGTATGGCAGGCATAGATTGGGAGCTAATAAACTCAGTTTAATATAATCTGTCTTTGGCTCTTTAGGGACAGGTGGGTTCCCTTCATCTCTGTGTGAAGTCAGTATTTCAGGTCATTTAGGGAAACCCTGGGAAAGCTCTAATAGTCACCACTACCTTAAGGTCTTTATTTCAGCATTGCCCTATGTTTCCCCGTCCTGCAGCTTCCACAGTACAATTGCACCTGTGAGAAGAGCAGAGGCTGGTATCAGAGCTAGTCTTGATGGTTTATCCACTGCTGGAGTTTATTTCTGAAAAGAAAACCTTCTGTTAACTCCTTTAAGGTCCTCGAACAGTACAGAACTACACATCATAACGAAGAATCTGCCCGCAGACTGATTTGGTGATGCAGCCAGTGTGCATTTTGGGCTTCTCTGGCCACATGACAGAGTGTTGAGCTGGTCTAAATTTAGTCTGCTGATTCTGGGCACATTCAGAAGAGTTTACTGAACTTTGCATTACTAGGCTGCTTTGCTGGTCAGATATCTCTTGTCCTCTGACGGCTAGCATATTGCTTTGTATTGTGTGTGCTGGCTAATTTGAATATGTGCTTATGCCCAATGTGAATTTAATTTGTATTCCTGGGTGATCCAGTGGTGCATAGATCTGGTGTTAATGATCGTGGAATGCTTCTCTGAGGAATGGGAGCACTGCCTTTATGTGTATGTTTTTCTAAAAGTTAATCAAATTAAAATGAAACTTGCACAGCCATTTTTCTTACTTAAAAGCATGTTTTTGTTATACCAGCTGGTGTATATTAATCATTAAAGGGAAAATATTTGTCAAAAGGAAGTGTTCCGTGAGAGTTGTCTTCCTGTTAATAAGCATATGTCTCAGATTTATTTTGCTTTCTTTGCATTGCAGACGGGAAAAAGAGTAGGCAAGTCGTTGCACATAGCCCTTCAGAAGATTTTGGATGAAGAGGAGAGTTTGGGGACCTCACGGCAGAAAGTTGGATTTCTAGGATGAGCTTTTATTAAATGTTCAAAACTGTTTTTAATTGATTGTGCAATCTTGTCAGTTTGTATATAGAAAAGGGATATTTTTTTGTTACAGTACCTTTAAACTTCTGGCTAAGAGGCTTTTAAAATGTTACTAAGCATAAAGGAAGCTACACTTAAATGCAAATAAGCAAATTTGAGATGCTTTCCATATGGGTCACTGTCCACATCTAGGAAGCGCCCCAGCAGCAATTGATGCAGTTGCCTGGGAAGTGCTTGAGTCTGTTTCCAAGAGTGACTGGTGTAGGTTCCACTTAATTCTGTTTGCATGTGTTCCACGTCTGCAGACCAGCTGCTGTGTTCTAGAGTGTATATGAGAGTGTTCTTGGTACAGCACAAGCCAGGTTTCGGGCCTCTTGAAATTTTTTTTTTTTTTTGTTCACCAGCCAGATGAGGACAGCACTTTATGGAATTTTTCCTTCAAGTTATCTTACTTTTATTTGAATAAAATGTGGTTAGATTTTACTATAAATGCAACATGGTCCAAAGTTTCTAATTCATATTTGAAACCAAGATTTCTTTGCTTACGTGAGCTCTGCCAGTGAGAAACCTCACTGTCTTTCAAGTGTGTTAAACGACATCTCTGTGGATGTGAATATATATTTGTGTTACCTCTCCACTTCTTAGTAACAATGGCAAATATTTAGCCCATCTGAGATGTAGGCTATGTGCTCAAGGTACCTAAAAAGCAACCTCTTGCTACCTGAGCATTTGTGTCTGCTGCCAGAGCCAGCACAGGGAAACCTGTGGAGCAGCTGTGTATACAAAAATGGCTACCACAGTCACAAAATACTTGGTACCAAGCACTTGCTGAGAGTGTAGGTATAAATTAACATGGTGTGAGTATCTGCAGTGCCTCCTCTAACCATGCATCTCCCCTCTACCCAGGGCTTCTGGATCTGCATAAGCAGGCACAGAATGAATTGCAGGTCTTCAAGGGGTCCTTGTACTTCCACACTCGCTACCTCCCGTCTGCTGGCATTGAAAAGCAGTGGGGTGGAGCGTGGCCCCAGTTCAGACTGGGGCTGCTTCTACCCCTGAGATATAAATAATGAGCCTGGCCAAGCCATTACACAGCTGCTGGTTGGTCTCAGCTGCCCCTGGAGGTTTGCTGCTACCAACTTGTATCTCCAATGGATAAACAAAGCTCCAACAGGGGTAAAAGGGCCTACAGCTCTCCCGGTTGATACAACATCTGCCAAGAAGTCTTTCAGACTGTGGTTCTCAGGCGTGCTAAGGGCTGTGCTGCCCATTTCTATTTTCTTGGCTCTCTTTAACCCCTCCCTTTCATCCCAAACAAAAATAGCAGTTACATTTTTCATAGAGGCTTCAACTGGGACTGCTCCTGTTCCCATCTGGGCTGGTGGAAAGTTCCATGTGTTGCTGTGCAGTTACTGCCACGTTTTCATTGACTCGAGTCCAGTAGAACTAAGAGGAAACATCTGCGGAGCGGGATAGCTCTCTGTTTGTCCCAGAAATTAATTGCTTCTGCTGGGAGTGTTGAGAAGCTGAAAGCTGTGTGCTAGAGATGAGGAGTCTAGCAGCTCCTGCTAGGCTTCTACTTGTGTCGCCTAAAATGCACCCAGCCATGATTTACCTTCTTTTCTTATTTTTTTTTCTTTTCTTCCCCCCCCCCCATGTATCCCAGCCTAAAGGCCTGTTTGACAGGGACGGTCCCCATGAAGCAGGAGAGGGCAAGGCTGTGGGTCAGTAGACCTGGCTGGTTTGCTTCTCGTTTCCCTCCAGATCTTCATTTACGCTCAGGGTGATGTGCAGCAGATTTACCAAGCCTGGGAACCCCATCGGCCAACTGTAGTTTCGCAACTACAGTAACCGTTCAACACTAATTGTGTAGTTTGGGGAGGAGAGGGAAGGTTGTTCTGCCCTGGGGGCGGAGGTTGAGGCAGTGGGGAGGAGAGGGGCTATGCCACCCACAGTCAGGGGTATAAAAACTTGCCTCAGCACAGCCTGTTGTAAAGACAAGTTAGTGGGAGTCAGTGCTCGCTTTTTTCTTTTGAGGGACTCGGCACCTTGATTTGCCGTAGATAGTATCTCATGGATATTCTGCATTTTTGCTGTAAAAAGGAATTAACTGGGATTTACCACCTTCTGCTAGGACTGCCTCCAACTTTTCTTCTAAAATTCTGCCCTTCTCAGCAAAGGGATGTTCTCCAGCCCTGCTGTGGCACTGGTTTACTTTGCCCGTAATACTGTAATAGGCAGTCGTGGAGCCCCACAGCTGGGGGAAGAAGTCAGCATGACTTGGTAAGACCTGAGAGGAGAGCGCTCCAGTCCTTACCCCAGAGCCTTGTTCCTTCATACAATGGTTTAGGTTGGGAGGGACCTTGAAGATCATCTAGTTCCAACCACCCTGCCATGGCCAGGGACACCTCCCACTAGACCAGGTTGCTCAAAGCCCCATCCAGCCTGGCCTTCAACACTTGGAGGGATGGGGCAACCTGTTCCAGTGTCTCACCACCCTCCTTTCCTTTAACATGCTTGAGCAAAGTGGAAGAGCAGGCCTGCAAGCGAGACTGAAGCTCATCAGCCACCAGCCTCTGTGCTGTCGTTCCTCCCTGCTCCCCAGCCCCTCATCTCCTGGTATGCTTCTGCCTGTTTGCACTCCCCAAGGGTGAGAGGCAGCTGCTCACTATAAGCCAAAACGTGGATGCTCCTGTTAGCCGTGCCTCACAGAGGCAGATGTCACCTGCCTGCTCCCCGCCATCAGGGAGGCAGCTGCCAGGGGCTGGGTTCAGGCTGGCAGTGTAAATGCCTGGTCCCTCGCTCCTTTTCCTTTGGTGAAGCCCAGGACTCTCAGTCATAGTGCTCGGCCACAGCAGGGCACTTTGGTACCCATCTCCTCACAGAGAGGCTGCGGTGCTTCGTTTTTTCCTTGGATCAGCTGCATTTCTAGCTGTCCGGTAACGAAGACCTTTTTGCTGTTCCTGCAAAGCAACATTAGGATCTCATGCACTGCTTTTAATGACTGCCTGGTGATGGTTTCACCAGTCAATTTCATTGACTGGAACACTTTTTAATAAGGCTGTGGTTATCTTACGAGCTCTGTGAACATCTCTGTTGCTATCCTGTTCTCAAGATTAGGGTAAGATTAGTGGCACAGGCACCCCTGGGTGTTCACACCTACGTTTGTAGATCAGATTTGATCTCCCTGACTTAGACTGAGAATATCATAGTTACTGTGTCCCCTTAGCTTATACCTTGGGCGAGGGAAAAGGAAATTAAATCTCAGCTGCTTTCTGATGTACAGAGGCCTTCCTCCACCCAGCTGGCATGGCGGGGACAGCAGCTGAGCCAGTTGTGCTTCGGTGTTGGAGGTGGTCAGAGCCACCAGCCTGCCGGCCCTCCCTCCCAGAGGAGCTCTCTCACCACGCGTTCTCGCTATGTTTTTGGCAAACGGTAAGTTTTAGTGTTTCTGGGGTTGGAAACCTATAGGCTGAAAAGTCACGATTTAAGTCCTACTTCTCTCCTTTCCCCCTAGAGAGAGACCAACTTTAATCTGATGGGGCTTTTCAAGGGCACGGATTGCTTTCTTCCTGCTTCTTGTCTGATCACACAACTTCTCTAAACTGAAAAAATTAAGAAATTCATAAGACCTATGCTGAAATTCTCTTACAGTCCCTAATTCAGCATCCGCAGCCATATGGAAGCAAACCAGTCGCTCAAAGGCGAGAACGACATGCAACAAGATCATAAGTTGGCAGAACCGCTGTCTGCCTGCCAGTCCTAAAATACTGACTTTAATTTCAAACAGTGACTTCACTTGAGCTGATGCCGAGACAGACAGTTTTGTGCAGCCTGCTCAGCAATCCTACACAATTAGGAATTTCTCCAGAGTTTTGGTGTTACATTTAGACACTTGACTACAGTTTTCCTTTGGCTGGTTGGACTTTGGGACATGGATGACGGGCAGAAAAGCGAAGCAGTGAAGACAGCCAGATTTACCCCTGGCCCACAGGAGCTGCATGCTCCAAGCGTAAGGGAGGGTGAGTCCTTTGGTGCAGCTCCTTTTGGAAACAGGAGGATTTTGAGCAGCTGATAGCACTTGAACTCAAGTTCTCTGCATTTGAGTCCAGTTTAAGGCCTGAGGATCTCCTTTAGCACGCATCCTTCTGTCCTGTGACCCTTGGCGGAAGTGGGGAAGGGATGTGAGTGCTGCTTGCCATGGGATGCGATGGGAAGGCTCCCTCCGTAGGCTCAGAGCCTATTTCCTTACGTTGGTGCTGGGCAAAGTGCTGACCTCTTGGTTTTCCCCATCATTGTCCTTCTGAAAACCGCCCTTTCCTGCGCTATTATCGCATTTCTTCTTGATTGGTCTCAAAAACAATGATCCATAGATTCGACTCTTTCCATTTTAACCTATTCTGATGTTGTTTATGCTGGTGGAAATCAGGAGTGATGCCAGCACGGGTTCAGGTAGCGGCTAATTAGTATCAGAGATTTTCTTCTGTTAGCCCCACTTCCTCGCAGCATGTTTTTTACTGTCCACTCCTGTTTCTCTCTTAGTCCTCTTCAAGGTTACTGCAGTGCCGCTGGGACACAGATCCTCCAGAGTGGATTCGGTGAAGGCAGCAGAGGTATGAAACCCTGCCTGCTGCCCAGCCGTGGGTCAAGCCACCGAGTTGCACGGCCCCACGCGTAAAGACACTTTTGGGTCTCCCCTTTGCATTCCTGCTGTCAGCGCCGGCCAGGGAGGTAGGAGCCTCCCCCGGAGGAGGGGGGCTGCAGGCAAAGAGCGAGAATCGTTTAGCATTGTGGTGCCCTGCCTTTGAACCAGTAACTGCGCCTTGAAAAGCCAGGGCTGGTAATTGCCTATCTTGATAATAACCGTGTGAATACTGTTATCTAGTCCACCCTTCCACTTTCCAGCCATTGTGCGGTGGCGCTGCCTCATTTCTTGGCTTGGCGATACCTGCTCATTTCCTAGGAGCCGAATCAAAATAGCCTCTGATCTCGCTGCCCATTTCCTTGCCTGGCTGGGCACGAAATCACAGGTCTGCATCATTGCCAGGAGCATCCAGCTTCCTTTCATGGGCTTATTCCAGCCACTGTTTTGCTAACTGAAAGCCTTCCAAGTTCAGCATCGCAGCCTACTTACTGGGTTTCCCAAAGCCACGTAAACTTTTCTGACTGTTTCCCTGTGGCCCTGGGACAGTTTCCGTAAGCGTACATTCTTCTGCCCTCTTTTTTTCATCTCAAACCAGTTTCCTTAGAGATACCAGGAGCTGCTGTCTGTCTGACCAGGAGACCGGGCTTGAAACCAGGGAGTAAAGTGCTTTTACTGGGAAGTAAAATCCATCATTGTACAGATTTAAAAAATAATGGGCAAAAAGCTGGTTTCTTGGCATGATTATAGCCTTTCTCCTTCTCATTAACCCTTCAATGGATCAGCTGTCTCTCTCTTTCCCCTGGTGCCCGCTCGCTTGCTCTGCGATGGGCTACATGTGCTTAACGAGCCTCCCAGCTGTTGCTCCTCAGCTCTGACATTTGCTGCTTCCCTTTCAGCCCCGAAGGGGGATGGTTCGCGTGGCCAAAACCTCGCTGCCGTCTTCCAGTTCTATTAGTTCATCTCATAAAAAGGATTACCTCTGCCCACCTCCCACGCCGCCCTTACATAAGAAGCGTGAATCATCGGGATCTCAAAAGCATGGTATCTGCCCAAAAGAGCCAGCTTACAAAGGACCATTGGCAGCCTCGTTATTTAGCTGGAACCACAGCCTCGTGCTTCAGCAGGAGCCTGGGGACGGAGCGGGCTCGGTATGGGCACGGCAAACGCCCTCCAGGTTTTCGGTGGCCCTTCCCTGTAGCATCCCCATTCTGGACCCATTGCAGCAACACTTCAGCTTGCTCCTCTCGGGTGGGTTCACAGGGGTTTATGAGTTTTTTTATAATACCAAGGATTTATTTTTTTTAGTCTACATACGGCAGAATTGGAGCAAAGCCCCCTGCGAATAGCTGTTGCAGCCAGTTTTTTAAGTCTGCTTTTCATGTTTCTCTCTTTTTCAAGAAAAATGCTGGTGGCACCCAGCACAGGACTTGCTGGCTGGCAAAGGCAGAGGCCCCCTCTGTTGCAGACCTGTCCTTCAGGGGCTAATGGAAAGCTGCCCTGCCCTCCGATTCAGCTGAGGAATCGGAGAAGCGCAACACTCCGGTGAGTCCCAGCCACCCAGAAACCTGTGAGGGATCACCATCAGACTCCACATCAGAGCCATCTGTTTCATGTGCAGCAGCAAAGAAGGCATTGTGTTTTTTTCCCCAGCGTGGCAGGACATGAATCAAAGCAAAGGCAGGCGAGAAAATCTGGGGCCAAGGAAAACTGGGAGGTGCGGAGTGACCAAAAGTACTTTGGATAGGTCAATGCTACTCAAGTGTCAAGAGAAAGGAACGTGTAGGTGTCTGGCATCTCTTGGGCTCCATCCCATTTTGGGATAGTCCAGGCAGGAGAACAGTAAATCCCCAAAATATATATTTTCTGGCTTAAATTTGAGTGGGGTTGAGCGTGTGTGGTAAAGGGGAGTGAAAATCAAACCTGTTCCTCCTTGGCTTCAAAGGCTTGGACTGCAAGGGGGCTCTGGTCAGGTAGGATATTAGGGCAGGGTTTTCCTTATTCAGCAGAAGTGAGACAGGGTAACGCAGTTGTGGCCAAACTAAATCAAGGGCAGTGCTTTTTCCAGCCACACCCCTGTTTATCTCGGACTTTTTAATGCTCTTATGACTCCAGTTCTTCACATGGTGCTGGGTGGCATCTTGCTTTAATTTTTCAGAAAGATTTAAGGTTAATGGCCAAATGTAAGTATTAAGGTTAAAGTCTAGAGTACTTTGTTCTCCAAAATGCCTGTCCGTCCTCTCCTCTACGTGAATTTCCTCTGCTTGTTCAAAGGTTCTAGTTCCTCCTGCAGGAAAGACTCGCCTGCCTGTGCTGCAACTGCTGGACAACCAAAAAAATAAGGCAGTGCTCCTAGTTTAGGTGGCAGGGCTGCTCTTAAAGCAGCTGGGCTGCGCTGAAGTCAGACTGGGACCCTGCAAGGGGAACCGGGGGAAAAGAGCTTTCTATGGGATGCGTTTCCCCCCCATCCCAAGTCAAGCTCATCCCGGTCATCTTTTACGGCTCTGGGGTATTTAGAAGCCTGAATGTTCCCAAAACTGTGTGAAGACCCAAATTTCAAAGTATTTTTCAGCCACCTAACCACTCGGGTGGCCCCAGGGAAGAACCCCCCATAATACTCAGCCTGATGGGTGGGTGCAAAGCATCAACCAGGGCTTTGACAGACCTGGCCATGAGATACTTTGGATTATTGACCCTGGGGTGTGCCACGTTTCTTAAGTGCAAGCAGTGATTTTGACTCTCAAAGGTACCAGAGGAGGAAGAGAAGTGGTCCAGTGCCAGGTAGGTGCCTTCCTCTTAGCAGGATGTCTGCAGTAGCAGGTCAAACATCTTCCTAGCTCTAAAGAGTCCCCGGGTTTGCCCAGGCGTGCCGAAATGCAGCCCACTTTCAGATCACTTTTGGGACAAAGA
Organism: Ibidorhyncha struthersii; assembly: GCA_013398815.1. NCBI lineage: Eukaryota > Metazoa > Chordata > Aves > Charadriiformes > Charadriidae > Ibidorhyncha > Ibidorhyncha struthersii. Next base: position 386,136 of record VZSZ01009866.1, read on the forward strand.
CGCAGCTGTAGAGGCTGGGGCTGAGATCTCTTTCCCGCTGCCTGGTGGGGTGAGGCAGAGCCAAAATAACCTCCTGCTCCCAGCCAGGGTAGTGGAAAGTATTAAAGAGCAACACAATTGAGCAGAGCTCTGGTTTGGTTAAAACCTCCAGAGCCATTGTTTGGTTTCCTGGCCTACAGAAACAAAAGCATTTTTGGAAAAATGAAAAGTGTGTGAAGCCACCGCATGGTCTGGCGGTGGGGGCACATTTGCCACCGAAGGACTCTTACTCCCCTGGACGGTGTCATCCCAGGTGCCTCCAAGGTCTCAGTGCGATGCTGCTGCCAGGCAGCCCCACAGCAGTGACCACCCCTCTCCTTACGAAATTGCCATAGGGGTAGGAGACAGTATGGCCAACACAGCTGTCCTCATCCCCAAGGGTGGGGCTCAGCACAAGGAGAGTGATTTACACTGGAACTGCCCCAGAACTGGCAGTTTGAGCCCAGGGCTGGGAGCTGCCCTCCTTCCCCAGCCACCAGTGCAAGGAAAATCAGACCAAAGGCTTATCCTGCAACCTGCACGTGGGAGCTGGGAGAAGGCAAAGGGTACTACAGGGTACCAGCACACACCCCCTCTTTTGGAAGAGGGCCCCCAAAAGTAGAGATCCAGACCTATGGCACTGGAAGCTGTCCTCAACCCATGGCTGTCTAAGAGCAAATTAAACAATAGCCACCAGGGCAGGGGGGATAAAGCGTGTGGCTCTCATGGGATGGCCACGTCTGAGCTCTGCCTGCAGCAGGCAGGGCTGCCTGGCACCTGCCTCCCGTCCCCACAGGGAAAGGGGTGTCCCTGCTGCAAGGGTCACCCTCCAGACGGGACCCCACGCTCAGCTGGGAAGAGGTGGGCATGAGGCACGAGTCTCATCTGTGTGAAGAGGCAATGATGGTGGGATTACCAGTTGAGCTGTTTTTTTTTGCGGTGTAAGAGCTGTCATAGAATCATAGAATTGTTAAGGTTGGAAGGTACCTTTAAGGTCATCAAGTCCAACCGTTAACCTAACCTGACAAAACCACTTCTAAACCATATCCCCAAGTACCACCTCTACCCTTTTTTTAAACACCTCCAGGGATGGAGAATCTACCACCTCCCTGGGCAGCCTATTCCAACGTTTAATAACCCCTTCAGTGAAAAATTTTTTCCTAATATCCAACCTAAACCTCACCTGGCATAACTTGAACCCATTTCCTCTCGTCCTATCACTTGTCACTAGGGAGAAGAGGTCAGTCTCCATCTCTCTACAACCTCTTTTCAGGTACTTGTAGAGAGTGATAAGGTCTCCCCTCAGCCTCCTCTTCTCCAGGCTAAACAGCCCCAGTTCCCTCAGTCGTTCCTCATAAGACTTGTCCCCCAGACCCCTCAGCGGCTTCGTTGTCCTGCTCTGGACACGCTCTAACACCTCAATGTACTTCTTGTAGTGAGGCGCCCGGAACTGAACACAGTACTTGAGGTGGGGTCTCACCAGTGCCGAGTACAGGGGGACGATCACCTCCACTTTGAGCAAGGACTCCTCTAGAAATACCCACCCTGTGGCTGCGCTTGGGCTGGATGATTGCAGCAGCCCCTTGCAGTAGGGATGAACCAGAAACCTCCATGCAGGGCCTTGCATCATGCTGTGGCGGGGGCTGGGGTGCTCAGGCCCCCCCGGCATGCTCCCTCCACCGCTGCCGGTGCTCACAGCATCCCTCCTGGGCAGCCCCACAGAGGGCTGGTTCCCCCTCTGTTCCCTCGGTCACCCAAACTCTGTTTCGCACCTCACATCATCATTTCCATCACTGACGCATGAGATCAAACCCGTGGCATTTTGCTAAAATCCATAATAAAATCATTTTGCAGCCTTTCCTTGTGTTTAGCTTAGCAGACTTTCCCTTCTTTTTTTTTTTTAAACAAAAACAAGCAGCCTGCTAAGAAACGCAAACCCGCTGGGATGTTTTCAGCCTTGGCCAGAGCTGCCTGAGCTCCCCCCGGGGCCGGGAGGCTGCTTCTGGCCAGGGCTCAGCGGGCGGCTTTCTTTCTGGGCCAGCCATTTCTGATTCAAGCCGGTGTTAAGGCAGCTGTCTGAGGGCAGAGCGAAGCCGTTCCACCTCCTCTGCTCGGCGCCGGACGGCAGCGGCATGGCGCTCCGGGGAGCCTGCCTGCTCCTCTGCCTCCTCTCCCTCGCCCAGGTTTCTGGCCAGCAAAACGGCAAAGTCCGGCAAAAACCGGCGGCTTCCAAGAAAGGTAAGGAGCAAGCGGCATCTTCCCGGTGAGGAAACCTGGTGGGGCTGGAGGGGGATGCAATTAGCCTGGTCGTTTGAGCATTTGATAGAGCTTTAATGAAAGTTTTTAAAAAGCATCTAAAAAGTTAATAAAGTGTCTTTTCCCCTGGGAATGATTGCATAGCCCTTCTGTAAAATAGTGAGGAAATTAAAATGTTTTTGGCAGGTTACTACCTCGAATAAACTTGATGGGACAGCTTAGTCTGAACTTCAGAGGGTAATGCGTTTGCTATGTCATTTCTAAGGTTCACCCCAAACCTCTTTGCTACTAAAATCTCCCTTTCTATGACCCTGTACCCCTACTCGTTCGTTTTACAGAGGCAAGTGCTAGATGCACTTGCCCCAGGTTTATGATAAGCTCCAACTACTCAGGCTTACCAGAGGGCAATGCACACGAAAAAGTGCCTCAGGTCTATTTTCCTCAGAGGGTTTCTTTTTGTTTAGTTGGTTTTCCATTTCTTCTCCTTTTTTGCTACTGTCCCGTCCTTTCCTCCCCCTCTGACCCAATGCACATCGATTACCGGAGAAGGCAGGTAAGGAAGCGGCTTGCATTGCAGCCCGGCGGCGTGTGAGCCCGCCTGTCTGCCGCCCGTGTCCGACTGCGGTCCCCTGGACTTGGACCACTTCTGGCGGGCGCTTGGCTGCTTGGAACGAAGCAGGGAGTGAGGCAGAAGCATCCCAGGAATTCACTTGGCCGGCCTGCTCTCTTACGCTCGCCCGGTGGCTATTTTTGTCAGATCCCATCCTTGAGAAATTTTTCCTTTTTTTTCCCCATTAGATCTTTCTATGAAATCACTGTGTTTCTGCTTATTCCACATCTCTGGTCCGCGGCTGTTTTCTAGAGCAAAAATACCCCCTTGGGCCGGTATAGGGTACATAAATGCATCGCACTTACTGGATGTAGCAGGAGAGAGATTAGTTTCTTGCAGAAATTTTATTTTTCTTTCTGTGCTGTTCATACCCCACTGGTGACAAACAGGTGGGAGAAAAATCACCTTTTTGACAGGAAAATTGGGGTCTGATTTAAAGACATTTTTCAGAGGCCGGGGGGTGGGGTTGGGGGGTGTCAACATTTTTTTTCCCCTGAAAATCAAGCCATTGAAAGAGCTAGTGGCAATTTTTCCTGAGAGCTTCGGGGTTTCTTTTCAAAGGAGAGGTCAAGTTTTCTGTGAGGAAAAGAAGAGAAAAAAAAAAAAACAACCTGAACTTGGCATTTTTTTTTGGCTGGCTGCATCCAGCCCCTCAGCAGGTCAGCTTCCCTGCCTTTACTGGAAACTTCCAGCATTTCTTGGTTGATATTTTTCTGATTTTTATCAATACCAGGGGGTGGGAGAAAAGGTAGGAAAGTGCTAAAAATCCCCTGCAAGGCTCCTCTTCACCCCCAGCCCCTCGCCACATCCATGCCTGCCTGCCCACCCGCCACAGGGGCCGGGGCTCAGCTGCTCCTGCCCTGACTGGGCAGGATGGCCCCATCCCGATCCCCATCCCAGGCCCCCAGCGTCCCTGTCCCAGCTCACCCCCTGCCCTTTGCTGGGGAGGGCCACGCAGGGTGAAGCCACTGGAGGGTTGGGGTATTTGGCTGGATTTATTTTTTAATCTCCACAGCCAAGCCACAAATGTTAGAAAAGGAGATGATGATTTGAGCCAAGCTTTTTCTCTTTTTCCCCCCCTTTTGTTTGTTTTTTATTTCTTTTGTTTTTTTTTCTTCTTCTTTTTTTGTAATTATTGCTTACACTTGGATCTGCTTTAGAACAACGCTGGTGCTGTTTCAACATGAAAAAGCCAAACCATAGCATTTAGAAAATGCTGAGATGGCACGTTCATTTTGCCTGCTGTTGGGTTCCCCCACCGCTCAAATTGCTCCCCAGTGATTTTTCCAGATGCAGCGGTTCAGCAAACTCTCCCCAGACCCCCATGTCTTAGGGGGGGCAGATGGGATTGGCCCTGCTCCAGCAGCCATGGGGGTCTCACCTGAAAGGGTGCCCAGGGCAGGTGGGAGCCATGGCGGGCGATGGCACCCCTGCCCTGCGGACAATGGCACCCCCCGGCTCAGGGATCCAGGCTGGGATCCAGCCCGGGGGGGGCTCCCCTTGGTCACAGCACGGTGGGGTGCTGGGGGCACAGGAGGGAGCATCTTTGTGTAGCTCTTGTGTATTTTTTGAGGTAACTGGAGCCGGCCATCAGAGTCCGGATGCTTAAATCAGCGGGTAGGGGCTGATGTTTGGCACCAAAATTCGCATGTAATCTTGGAGTCTGGGTGCTCTTCCCAGAAAATGCCTGTGAACATTTACACTGACATAAACCCAGTGCGGGTGTGTTCAGTCCCCTCCTCAGATCCAGGGACAGGCTGCAATGCAGGACCCAACTTTTCCATCTGGGACATTCAGGGAAATGCTCAGTGTCAGAAGAAATACCGATGGCCGGGAGGTTTGATGATAGACGTTGCAGACCAGCATGATGTTCACCCTGCCAGGGGACAGGGACCTGTTTGGATAGCAGCAAACAGGATGATGCCCGCCCAGGCAAAGCTAAGCAACCCAGATATAGATCCAAATTTCATATGGGGATAGTTAAATAATCAAAATGAAATACAGTGGGTTTGGTTGTTATTCAGAATATAATTAGAACAAAGAAAACTGGGCAAGAGCTCCCATTTGCAGCATCAAATACATTACTGGCCAGGCTTTCAAACCAACAGATTATTGCTACCCACGTCCTTCTGAGAGCCTCCTCTTCATCTCGCCTCTGGCTGCCCTTAATCCTGCTGCTCGTGGTTAGCCGCACAAGGACCTCCTCCAGCTCCCATGGGCAGCATGGACAGCCCCCACACTGGCATCAGTGGCAGCAAACCCAAGCTCTAATAGCCTTGATCGTGGTCTTCAGGAGGTGAACCTCGAGGAAATAACAGTGCAGAGACAAAAACCTCTGGCAACAGAATAGAGAACTCGATGTTTGTTGATGTACTTGCGGTACCTGCTTTGTAGCTGAAGTGCAAATTAACCACTCCCGGTTCTCCCTGCGACGTCCTGGTGAACGCGCTGCTGCAGGAACATCTTGTGGCCCAGGGCTTGGAAACTAGGTGGTGAAAAGGGACAGGGCGCGTAGGTAGTTATCAAGGAGACATGTCCACCTGATGTGATGGGGACTCTTTAGGCAGGAACCCCCCAGCAAACCTGGCTGGAAGAAGGTAAGGTGCTGCCCCAGCAAGATGCATTGGCAGTGTCCTGCCATGGCCCTTGGATGTTACTTAAGCCTAAGGGACATTTGTTCTGCTGCAAGAGAGGCTTGCACGGAAAAAAAAAAAAAAAAGGCAGCATTAATTAGCTGTTTCCCACAAAGTGTTTTCATCAAAGGCACCAAAATAATAACTAGTGCTTCAATATTAAGTGAACCCATTAAAGTTAATTGAGCAGTTAGTTAGGCAGCTTAATGCCCTCCTCCTGATGTGTCCAGCTTTTCATATTCATGGCACCATGTAATCTTTGGGCTGGTGGTTTTGGTCCGCATCCAAGCAGCTTCCCCACGTACCTGGCTTAGTGCCTTGGCTCCCCATCTCTTTGACCCTCGAGGAAGCCTGTCCTACTGCATCCATGGGCACTGTCCCCTTTCCTTTCACCCTATGAGGACTACCAGCTGCTTACACCAGGTGAGGTAAAGCAATAGGAGCAGCAGAGATGGCGTAACGAATACAAGCTCCTCAATGTCCAATCTCCCACCACCTCCAAGGCACAATGATCCTTTTGCTCCTAGGCAGGAGAAATCCAAGTACCTATGAATAGTTGGTTGGAGCTGTTACAGAGGCAACACACCTGGCGAGATGTAGGCTTTAACAGCAGGCTGCAACCAAATCCCTGGCCAAGAGGTGTCTTCTCGTAGCAGGAGAGCAGCTCTGGCCAGTTTTTGGGTACCTACACCGGGGCTGCTGAAGGCAGAGGCAGCTGTGATGGCCTGAGGGATGGAGTGGTTGGAGGGCTGAGGGATGGGGTGGCTGATGGTGCAGGGGCCAGATCTAGTGGAGGTATTACAGCCCTTCCAGCCCCTTCCTGCTGAGCGTGATGCTGGAGAGCAAAGCGCTTTCCTGCCAATGCACCCATGAGAGCAGACTAACATGGGGCCACTGTAACAGAGAAAATCATGTGTGAGGGTGTTTTAGAAAACCCAGGAGAGTGTGCTGTGAATAGAGAGAGAGGGCATGTTTTTGAGGAGTTTAAAAAAAAAAACAATAAATCCTATTCAGCAACAGCTTTAAGTTCCTCACAAAACACTCATGTGCAGCAGGACTCCTGCTCAGGAAGGGCAGCATCATACAGTGCCCTCTTGCATTTTTTGGGAGCTTGACCTCTGTGCAGCACTGTCTCAGACGAGCGCCCTACACAGGGGCTTTAGAGACAAGCCTGCACCTTGTGATGCTCGTGTGTGTAACCCCCCCAGCCGAGCACTGCTGCAGCATCCCAAGGGGACACTGCCACCCCACAGGGTGCAAAGCCCTGAAACCCAAACTGGGAAATCTGGGCTGCTGGTGGAACCAGACTAGCGAGCAAATGCTAGCTCTGATGGATGTGCAAGGGGACAAGTGATGACTTTGCAGATTCCTTTTGTTTGCCTTTCTCTGAGGGCAGAGAAAGAGGGAGTTTTGATGATAGGAACAACTTCACTGCCTCCCTGGGGGACACGGCCAATGTTCTACGTTTCTCCAACAGATGGTGTGAGCCTCAAAATGGTTGAAGACCTGAAGGCCATGATTGACAACATCTCTCAGGAGGTTGCTCTACTGAAGGAAAAGCAAGCACTCCAGACAGGTAAAGCACTTGCTAATGGTGGCATGGCTTTTGCTTTGTGAGAGGAGCTGCTTATAAAGTGGCTAAAATTGCTCCACACACTTTAACAAGAGATGCCAAGTGTCCATCATGGGGAGAGAGGTTAGGGGATCAAAGCAAGGTGTGGGCTCACTGCAATTCCTCCAGGCAGTTGTAGCTCCTCAAGCAGCTAATGACATGAGTTGTGCAGCATATTTCCCTCTTCTTTATGTACTAGAGCTTCCCATTTGTAAAGCTGTGGATATTTCTATGACATTAAGCCAGAGGTTCATTTTCCTTTACGAATCAGAGGGACGGGTACTGGATTATTCTCTGTTTCAGTCAAATGTAGCTTACTCTTTTGTCTGAACCCCAGTGAAATGGTGACCTGGTCTCTTATACATACCATGGTATTGCCCAGGGAACATCATGGAGGTCAGTCCCACCATGCTTCATTGAACCCATACAGAGGACAGTCCTAAAATGTCCATCTTCCAGCCATGCTCCATGGTTACTCTGTACAAACTACACTGACATCGACAGGGGACAGATTTGCAGAACATGAAACAGAAATGAGATGAAAATGCAAGTTAAGGAGAATTTTCTCCTTAAAAGAAATAGAACACAAGCAAAATCAAGGCTTTAGTTCCCAGCTCACATTCATTGGTTTGGGTATTAATGCATGGCTCTGATTAGTTATTGTTTGGCCATAGTACCCTGCACTCTCTGGGTTTAGAGCTTAAAAAAATAAAATAAACCGCTATTCTTAACAATAAAATCAGAGGCAAGTAGAAATTTCCTCTGAAGACCTCAAGCTATGCAAGCACAACACTTCTGATCAAAGCCTATTAAAAAGAGATGTTTTTCTCATGCTTGCATAATTAAGATGATTGAATTGAAATTGCAGACTTTTTTCCAAAACGCTCCAACACCCGGCAGCGCCCATCACAAACCTTACCTCCAACAAACTCATCAGAGAAAGCGTAGCAGCAGCTGGGAAAGAGCGAGGCCAGGGGAAGGGGTAGGAGGACCACGCTGTGCCTCTGCTGTGGCAGTGGCAGAGCCCAGGAGGGTGACAGGGGCACCCTGAGGCCCATTTCTCCCAACAATTTGTTGATGGGGAGGGCACGTCCCCACAGCCATGCCCTGCATAGGAAGGAGAAGGCCCCTGGGACTCCCGTGCGTGGCCATGAGTCGCTGCACAGCCTAAAAAATGAAGTCTGTAGTTTGATGGCTGCATTTTCTGCCACTGCCTCTTCCTGGGCACTGTTTTTAAAAACCAATTCCCTTTCTGTCTTTTTGTTCTGTTCATGTGGTAACCACTCAGTTTGCCTGAAAGGCACCAAAATTCACCTAAAATGCTTTCTTGCATTTTCGGAGAGCAAGACGTACCACGAGGCCAGCGAAAACTGCATCTCGCAGGGCGGCACGCTCAGCACGCCCCAGGGCGGGGAGGAGAACGATGCTCTCTACGACTACATGCGCAAGAGCATCGGCTCGGAGGCGGAGATATGGCTGGGCCTCAACGACATGGCAGTGGAGGGCAAGTGGGTCGACATGACAGGCGGCTCCATCCGCTACAAGAACTGGGAGACTGAAATCACCACCCAGCCTGATGGCGGCAAGCTGGAAAACTGCGCAGCCTTGTCAGGGGCCGCCGTCGGCAAGTGGTTTGACAAGAGGTGCAAAGACCAGCTGCCCTACGTCTGCCAGTTCATGATCGTGTAGCGGCGGGGGGTCCCCCCTGCCCGCCCGCAACCCGGGTCTTACGCCTTTGGCAGCAGGTTTATAAAGCTATAGGTATGTGTACGTGTACATGTACGTATGTGCACACATGCGCACACGTTCAAGTAGAGTCATTCTTTGCAAAGAAAGTTGTCACGGCTCGGTATCGGATTAGAGAGCGTTAGAGCATTTCATTTGGCCACATCCAGCCCCATTAGCAGCTGCATCATTCTTCCTAAGGCACAATTTATAGATATATTTTTTTACACAGGGAATTTATTAGGACGGCTCAGTTGTTTCGGCAAAGAACCAGTGCAGCAGTCCAGCCTGACTAACAGCAACCTCAGCTGCCGGGGGCTGTTGCTCTGCAGTGTCCTTTCCCATCTTGCTGAGCTTCGCTGGGACACCAGCATAGCGAGTTCCTGCTTTTGTCCCCTGTTTTGCTTCCCTGTAAGCCCTGACAGCAAGGTACATGGGATTGAGCTTCTCATCCCTCACAGCTCCCCGATTCAGGCTCCTGGACATCAAGGTCCTGTCTCAATGAACAGAGGGAGTTACTCCTGCTTTGCATTGAGAGATACAGTTGGGCTTATTGGCTGAGTACCAGCTGCTCAAGGGGTTGTCCACTTTGTCCAACTATGTGCATGAATGAACCAGCAAGTAACAGGCATGGGTTGACTTACTGAGAAGGAGGGCGTCTTTTCCAGAAGCATTCCCCATTTTGTTTGTCCTTTCCTCATCAATCAGAAGCCAGTTTCACTGATTTCAGTGGAAGATCTAGACCCACTGCCAAATCTTTTTTTTAAAAAAATCCCATCATCAGAAGCATTATTTATGCTCCAGCATCATGGGGGAAGCAGTGATCACTTACAGCATAGCCAGTCAAAGGTTTTCTTGGAAATAAAGGGTGAAAGTATTAGGTAAATAACAGGAATGTAATGCTATTAGGGATAAAAGACAAACCCACTGAAAACAACCCCCAAGAAGACTCACTTGAGCAGCTTTGGGAATCATACAACCTGTTTAAGTGATGGAAACCCAGCTGAGATACTCCAGTCTTTGTTGGTCCAGGCACAGTCCTCAGCAAACATAAATCTGCCGAGTCCTGTTTGTGCCAATAAAGTCATGCCCCAGTCAGCTGAAGGTCTGGCCTCACTAATTTTTTGCTGAGAAAAGGGTTAAAGAAAAAAAAAAGATTGCAATAAACAGCAATGATGGGAAAGGCATGCAGGTCACCCTGACAGCTTAACGAAGCTTTGCTGGCTGTTGACTGAAAGGTATCATTGGTTCTTTGCAGTTCAGAGCTTGGTAATAACCCCTCCAGTTTGGGTCACGTCCCCTGCGCTGCCAGGTTGGGTGTCCCAAGACATGATGCTCTTGGGGAGCCCACGGGAGAGGTATTTCCGTTTGCTGCTTTGTTTAAAACCAGCACGATGGTGGGTCTTCCAAGACATCGAGTGGGAGAGCCAAGCTGGAGGGATCAAAACACACCCACACCCACATGCAGAGTGCACACTTCCAAGGCTGTCACTATTGCCAAACTCTCCGCTGTTCAAATGACTATAAAATAAATATATATATAGCTTGCTGAAGGAATGGATTTGCGTCAATGTGATCGGAGTGCTTTCTTCTCCTTGCATTTCTCTTCAGAGCGGTTCCAGGGACCTGTCAGAGGGTCAGAGATACCAAAGGCAGAGGGGAAAAGCAGAAAGAGAGAGCCTCCCGCCCTGGGATATGGTTTATAAGATTTCCACCCCCACCTCTTATCATCCCAGTCACATGCCACAGGAGGGATACAGGCAGGGAATCCTTTTATAGGCAAATAAGACTTCCTTCCTCCCCTCCTTTTGCTGCTGGGAAACGTCACTCCAAAATACGAGCCAACTCCAAAGAAAAGTCCTTCCCTCACCCCCGTTTGGATCGGTAGCGACACCGGGGGGGGGAGGTGGCACCTCAGGTCCCAGCATGGAGCCGGCACTTCCCAGGCTGCCTTCCACCTCCTCCACAACGAGCGGAGCTGCAGCAGCACCGAGCAGCCCTCTTCTTCCCCCACTGAGGTGGAGACTTCTCCCACCTCATCCTACTCCTCCTCCTCAGCATCCCACGAAGGAGAGAAGACCATACATGAAGATAGTGCTCCGCACCAGTCTGGGTGGTTCCAGCTGCTGCAGAACTGCATGCGAAATTAAGTCTCTTTTGCACAAGAGGACAGCCTTTCACCGAGCTTTACCCTGGACCCTGATTCTGAAGGTTTCCAAGGCTCTTTGCTGTAGGTTGTGGTTACACCCTGCAAGCCAGCTTGTCTCAATGTAAACCCTCTAGTTCCCTTGGCAGATGATCCCGCCATGTTTTGAGATACACACGAATGCAAAGCAACAAATCTGGAAGTGTTTCTGGCTTTGGTCCCGGCTGGTCATAAACCACAAATGTGTGGTCAGAGAAATAAACAGAGGGCTCTTATGGGAGCCCAGGAACTAAAAAGGGGCGATGTGAAAGCCACGGACCTTGGTGATGCTGAGCTTCAGGGAAGATGCGAGTGCTGTAGCTGGACGATCTCTGCACGGAGTGAGAATCCGAAAAACAGCAGTGGAGATGGATGCCAAAGGATATTCCCAGAGAGGACATGAAAGAGTCAATCTGTCAAAATACAGAGAATAACAAGTTGCTCTCAGCAGATTTCTTGCTCATGTCTCTCTTGTTCTCTGTTTTCACAAACCTACACTCCTGCCAGCACCATTCTTCATAGATGTTTTGCTCTTCTGAAGCTGGGAAGAGCACAGGGACGGGTGGCTTTGCTCCTGCCCTATTTGTTGGACCCAAGATACCAAAACTGACCTTGCAGTTTCAGGGTGGCATTTATGAGTTTAATATTATTCTACATACTTCTTCTTAGTGTACATTACGAACTACAGATTTTCTTTTAAAAGCCAGAGAAAAATAAATTCTAGAAGATTCCTCATGCTTGCTTACCGCAGCACTCTTTTTTGTTTGTGGCCACCCTGTGTTTTGTGCTGACAGTGAACGCCAGGGTGGAGGGGTTGAACGGGGGACACTGGCTGCCTCCACTCTAACATGGCCTGATGGAAACTGCCCAGAGCAGACGGGGTCCATCTGCCAGCAACTGGGACAGGCATCACTTTTCTGATCTTCCATTAAGTCTTTTTGGCACTCAAGCCAGGGAGAAACATCTGCTGTCCACAAAGTGCTGTCTCAACCAAAGGCATGCAGACTAATGGAAAGAAACCTCAGCTCTTCCCCAAGAAAAAGAAACGTGGAAGTGATCATGTCTGAACCAATGTATCATGATACCTGCAATCTCAAATGAACCTCGTGTTATTAAAATAGGAGGCATTTTGTAAGATCTTGTGCCGCTGATTGCGCTGCTCAGCTGCCTGCAGCTCGGTAATACAGCAGAGGAAAGATGAAGCGTGAAGTGTGCATATATTCATATAAACAAAGGAAGGAAAGTTACCAGGTGAGCCCCCAGAAAGCATTGCCTCAGCACATCCACAACTGACTTCAGTAGAGCCATGCTAATTTACCCAACTAATTGCCCTGACCCCAGTTCACCAAAGTCCTGAAGTACAGGCAAAGGACAAAATGGTTAAAAATAAAACGGTTAACTGTAAAACGGGTAATACCTTTCTGAAGTATCCCTCCAAGCAAGGGCCAGAACAGCACACTGTTAACACGTGTCAACACCCCAGCCAGCATCCAGGTTGCTTTTGGCTTCGGCCAGTAAATGGGCCAGGTAGGCAAAGGTGGGTAAGAATTTGGGAGCCACAAGCCTAAAGCTTGTTTTGAGCCTTTAACACTTTTGTGGGACTCGGTCCTTAGCAGTCTTGGGTGAATTCAGATCCAGAGAGTGCGGTGACATGGGAGAAGAGGCCAAGCAGAGAGAAGGAGAAGATTCACAGTCAGAACAAGCAACCCAACCCCCCGCCGCCGCTCCTTGTGCCTGTCTGCCCAGCCTGGGGGTTATCCAGACCTGAGTCTCTCGCTCAGTCAAATCTAGTCTCTTTCCATCATCTTTTGCAAGGAACAGCTCCCAAACACCTCTGCTCCTGCCTGCCACAAGGGGAAGGCACTTCCCACCTCTGGCCGTGGGATGAGACCATTAGTAGGATGTACCTCAAAAGGGAAGGAGCGCCTCCACCCCTGCACCACTGAGCCTTATTATTCCTACATGCTCTACTGTTTGATCCCGCTCCTGCGTAAGCAACCGGACCCCACTTCAGTACCTGATCTCTCATCTCTTCCTTTGCAAGTAAAATAATAAACTAAATTAAAGTTATATTTCTCCAGCTTAGAAGCCGCCATAGGCAGGGAAGAAATGCAGATCTGTGAGGATCAGCAAACAAGGGTAAGCCAAACAACCACTGGGAGCATAAATATAAAACAGCTGGGGGTCACTACACTGATGGAGAGCATAAACATAATCTCCTTGGGGGTAGAAGATAAAGCAGGGGATCAGAGAATATTGGACTATGGTGTACAGAGCGAAAAAATAGTGCTTTATCCCCTTTATCTGCAGTATAGAAGTACCGGTAGGGAGTCCAAAGGTAACAGTTGGTGACCATTGCAAATACAGCTGAAAACAAAATTACAACCATCTTAGCCATGACTCACAGCCAGCATCCTCGCCGCTCTGTCCTGCCATGTGCAAACAGACCGGTGGCTGCATCACCTCCCTGCAACCTCCCGCACACGTGCTCACGCTAGAGGCTTGGCCATCGGTGCTGGTGGTGACCATAAGGCACCCAACACCAGCAGCCTGGGTGCTTGCTAACTAGTGCGGTACACTCATCATCCAGCCTCACCCCAGGAAGGAGCCAAAAACCCAGACGACCGCACTGCCAAGAGGTGAGGCCAACTGCTAATCGCACAAAATACTTGCATTTGCTTCAGCCCTGTAAGAAAGCAAACCCTGAGCCCGTTGAAGTGAACAAAACACACAAACCGCTTGCCAACCTTTCAGGCCGGCAGTGAATAACACGTCTTAAGAAGCCATGTCTAGAAAACACTGTTTGGGAAGCACTACATCTTATAAAAGAAAATGCAAGAAGGGAAATAAAACCCACACCACCTGCTGCTTTCCAGAAACACCCCGGGGCCAGCTTAGTTTCCCACTGCAGTAACAGGAATGCATCTTATTTCTATCACACCTATCAGCAGAGATCCCAAAAGCAAGGTCTCTGGCGTTCAGTATAGTACCCCGTTTCTGTGTTTCTCAGGACCGGTGAGGTCACATCTGGAGTGCCAGGTCCAGTTTTGGGGTCCCCAGTACAGGGGGGAGACACAGACTTACTGGAGCGAGTGCTGTGAAGGGTCACAAAGACGGTGAAGGGATTGAGGCAGCTGTAGCGTGAGAGTGGGAACCGCTCAGCCTGGAGAAGAGAAGGCTCAGGGGCTCTTATCCACATGTTTAAATATCTGATGGAGATGGGTAGAGAAGACAGAGCCATGGGCACAAACCAAAATACAGGAAATCCTGCTTAAACAGAAAAGAAACCTTTTTCTCTATAAGGGTAGCCAGAACCTGGCATAGGTTGGCCAGGGAGTCTCCATCCTTGGAGATACTTAAAACCCAACTGGACATGGCCCTGGACAACCTGCTCCAGGAGACCTTGCTCTGAGCAGGAGGTTGGACCAGGCTGTCTCCAGGGGTCCCTGCCAACTTCAACTAGTCTGTGCGGATAGGGACACTGAGCAAGGGAACCTACCTGTGTAACTGGGTCCTCTTCTACAGTCACAGGAGAAAAAGAGGCATTTCAGGGGGAGAGTGATGACCTCAGACACCTGACAGATAAGCTGTCATGTAAAAGCCTTCCTACAGGGAAAGGTTATCAAGAAAGCCAATAAAATAATCTCGTGGGATGTGATTTCTGCACTGTAGTGTTGCCAGTGCTCCAGATACTACGTATTGCTGCTCTGCCAAGTGTCATCAGAAGACAAGAGCTGAAACTTCGTATGGAAATTCAAGCAAAAGGAAACAAAAAACTCCACCAAAGCACCAAAAAGCAAATGAGACATATTCTATATTAAATCATCAGTCCCAACACGCAGTTCACAAGTGGGTAGGTGCAGTTGTAAGTCAGCTGAACCACAGTGACAGATTTGCTTTACTGTTAGAACAGGATGGGCCGTGGGCAGCTTAAATTTCATCCGGATTCACGAGCAACCTGGACACTGCTCCATCGCTGGGAAGGCTTGGGTCCAAACCCAACCCCCCTCAAGTGCTGAGCCATGCTGACACGGGGAGATGGGAGATGCTACAGGTCCCACCTGCCCATGCGCTAGCGCAGAGGTGCTGCAACACACATCCACGGAGGTTGGCTCTTGCACTTTGTTCTATAATATGTCAGAGAAGAAGTGGGTAGACCTTAAACCAGTCAACTTTTAGGCAACGCTCCAGAAATAGCACTGGTTATAAACACGGTTAGACAATTGGCTCCATTCAAGAGCGAGGACTTGGAAGGCGCTGCGTGGGTGGGGTGCTATATACCTACAGTGAGTGACTGACAATTTTCTACATAGCCTAGAAACTGATCTTGCTTTGAAAAATGAAGCAGAACAACAATCAGCACTTTTTATTCCTAAATTAAAAAGTATGTGCCAAAAAGGGATGCAAACACAGAGAGTAATTGTAGCGTATCACTGGAGAAAGATAAGCAAACCTGAAAGCATGGTACTGGAGAAAAAAACAACCCCACCTTACATATAAAATGTGGAAAGCTTGAAAACAAACAAAAATAATCATTACTGAGAATTTTTCCTTTTCTTAAACATTCACAGGAATTGTTATGCCAGCCTTTACAAGTAGCCCATTTTTAAGCCTGCTGGAGCTGCAGATGTAGGTAGTGTCCACAGCCAGACATAAAACCACCTCGTGGCTTTTACCAAGTGATTAAAAAGAGAGCTGACAGCTCTGGAGGCCAAACTGCAGTGAGCAGTGCATGCACCCAAAAGCAAAGATTCAGCCTGTGATTCGCATGCTAATCAGGGGGCTCGGATGACCCTGGAGGTCCAAAGAAAATCACTGTCTTAAGTCTCAGGAACTGGCTGTGTCAGGGGCAAGATAGTTTTCTTGCTCCCCCTCCTACTTTGGGATGAATGAGAGAGATGTCCATAAACTGCCAGACCGTCCTGGGTCATCTACCACTTCTTCCTTTACCGGTTCTCGCATGATGGAGCGAGCTCCAGTGCCAAAATCCCTGGAGCAGATGGGTGGCCCCAAAGCACAGGAAAACTGAGAAACCAACCCACCTTCTTCCCTTGAGCTTGGGGGAGAAGGATGCAGAGGTGGCAGCTATCGTGCGTTAGCTCATACAAAGGTCTGAGGCAGAGCTCAGGGTGCCAAGATATTGCCTTGTGATCACCTGTCCTCTCACCTCCCCCTACGGAGGAGCAGTGTCTGCCAGCCATGGGGCTGAGGACACTGCTCCTTTCCTGGTCTCCTTCCCCTTTCCTAACACCCTGAATCCACAATCCTTGGGGACTGAAGTTGGTTGTTGCAGGCACAGGGACTTGAAGTTGCATAGAAGTTGTCTATTAAAAAACGGCCCACGCATAATCTGGTAGTTTCTCAGGCTGCGTATCAGTTATCCATCCGCGGGAACTGCGGCATGCCAGAGCTTACCTGCACACATCCTATTTTGGCAGCAATCCCTCAGCTGCATCCCCACAGCATGGGGCAAGCTGGGATATTAAGTGTAGTGCTTAAGCGCACGAGTGCAGCACTGGGATTTCAGCTAACAGGAGTAACAAGGAGTTACACATGCTTGGAGTCTTAAGCCATACTTGGTCCAGGAACCCAGTTCTCAGTTAAATTCAAGCCTTCCCAGACAGAGAAAACAGGCAGGGACCACAGCAGCCAGCCCCTCTCACCTCCTGCCCATCTCACGTACAAGTTCCCATCGACTTGCTCCCCAGCTGCTTTTAGCAGAGCTGCAAGGAAAAAAATCAAGCTTTGTCAAAGGAGAGGGAAAATTTAAAAGACTATCAGGTCATAACGTCTATGTTCCAGCCCTTTGCCATGGTCACATCCCAGAGATGCTAATGCTTTGTTATTCATCAGGAAAGGTGCCCAGGCTGTGCAAGCGTCACTGTGGGGAGCCGGTTTAGAGGCACAGGCTGGGACAAGGCAGGGCTGCTGGGCACCCAGTACCCAGGTGCCACAGGTACCCAGAGATGTCTGTGCTGGGGCTGTGATTGTGATGCAGAGGGCACCTGAGTATTACAGACACTGCAGATCTGGGACTTGAGGTTTGAATCCTGCACAGTGAAAGACAATGCAGGCACACACAAACCAAGAGATAATAAGTCTGTAAAGCCCCAGTTCTTCAAAAAAAAAAAAATCAGAAAAATGTGAAAATTAAGGTCACCATCTCTCACTGTCCCCAGCTGCCACCTGGATGTGACCAGTTTCTTAGCCAAAACCCAAACAGCGGGTTAAGGTCCCTAGTTAAGGTCCACTATCAGTGTTGACAAAGAAAATATCTCATGTTCCTACTGTTGTACAAAGTTATCTAAAGATATTCTGCTGGCAAAGGTTAGTGCAGAAAGTGATTTAACTAAAAAATCATGGCTAAGAGTGGATACTTGGTACTCAGAGGGGTTCTAATTTCAGCTAACGCCACCAAAAGCAACTGCTGGCTTGGGAATGCCCAGGGGTGGCACACTCGGTCCTCGCCATCCCCAAAAGCCCAGCACAGCCTGCCTACCCACTGCATCTCCGGGATGCAGGCAAGAAAGAGAGGTGGTTGTGATATTCCAAGAACAGAGAAAGCTTCCTGCACAGCTCCTGCCACAGCAAACAGCATCCTCCTCTTGCATCCCAGTTCTCACAACAGTCACGTGAGACAACGCAAGGTTTGGCATAACCAACAATAAGAAATACCCTAAAAGTGTGCATTGGACCTAAGCCGCTGTGACCAAGTGTCAGGAGAACAAATGTGTCCCCCAAACTCACGAGCAACTACCGCTTGCCACGTTCAATAACTCGACTCCACGTGCCCTTTGTTTTTGCAGCACCGCTTTGAAACCCAACGCCCTGAGCATCCTGATGAGAAACTGCTGATGGCACAGTGCAGCCTGTTCAGTCTTGGCTTTCAGGGAAGCAATTTTTTTCATTTCCCCCTGCCCCATCCCCTAGGGAGTTTCACATCTGAAATCCATTCCCTCCTCCCACACATTAGTCAGGTGGCAACAACCTGATGAGCATTCACACCTGATTTTATTTGTATTCATTAGAAATAAATACATGGAAACACACTACTAAAAATTGCCTCTGTATCTAGGGAAGGAAGCTGAGGGGCTCCCTCTGTGGGTGCTAGTCTTCCTTCCTCTGGCTTTGGTGCAACCAGGGTGAGGACAAGCATAAAGCCTAGCCTCACACTGACCTAAGAAAAGGCTTAAAACTCAGCAGGATACAGGAAAATATCCACCCTCGGAATAAGGGATACATTTCACCTTAATGATTAAAGTTAAAATTAGTATCTAAGCCTCAAATCGTACTATTTCTAAAGCAGAGGGGTGCATTATTCCCATCATCTTTTTCTACATCGAGGTAGCAGAAAAGGGGACGGCTCCTCTGTGTTGGTCCTCGGTGACAGAAAGCCACGGAGTCATCACCATTGCATCACCTACAGCAAAACCTGGGGACCCTGCTGTAACAAACCTCACCCAGCAGCCTCGCTGTAACTGCTCCAGGCAGAGGGAAGGGAAGCCGGGACAGCAGAGGCATTTTTAACTCAGATAAAGCAAGCAGGTTCAGGTATGGCAAGAGTGAGATATACGTTGTAGACAGAGGTTAAAAGTATTTGGGTTGCTTGGTGTAAATCTCAGAGGACATTCAGCAAAAAAATGGTTTCTGGAGACTTCTGTCTTGAATTTGGCTGACTGGGAGTATGGGGAGAGAGGGAAAAAAGACATGAAAATACAGCAGTAGGAAAAGAAGAGGGGGCGATGACAAAAATCCACCTTTCAGTCAGTGCTTGGAGCAACTTAATTGACACATGCTTCAGCCTCTCCAGGTTGAGTTGCCTTATTTCCAGCAGGGCTACCTTTCCAGCTGGGCACAGGTTCCTTAAGTCCCACGAGTAGTATCAGAGGAGCATTGTCGCAGAAATCCAGCATCTCCTTTCAGCTGAAGCTGCATCTCACTCTTTGACCCAGACGGGTGGGCGCAAAAACCTAACAAGAACGTGTAGGAGTTTGACCTGCAGAACTGATCAGCCAAAAACCAAATGTCAGGATACACAAGTATATAGTAAATTGCCCGTTTTCCTCAGATGTTTGACTAGCAAGGAAAAACATTAAATTGTCTTCTAGGATATTAGACATATGTATACTTTGCTAGGCTGGTTTAAGATATTTAAAAGCTTGTTCTCCATTAACCCAAAGAAAAGAAATTAGAGAGGAAGATGTAAGAGCTTGCTGCTTCTTTTTTTTAAATTGCCTTGAAAGACTAAGCTATAAACTGTTCATAGAGCAGTCACACTAGAAGATTTCATTATGCCTTTGCTTATTTTTTAGGTTTACCACTTATTAAATAAAAGGCAAATGTACTGTAATTAACTTAAGGAAGCAAATGAAGGGAAAATATGTGAACCTTTTCAAGCTTTTGAATGGGTAAAACATTAAGCTGTGGAAGTAATTACCAAGTATCTAAACAGATTTGATTTGGCAGAAAGTAGAACAGTTTTAATTTACTGGGGAAACATAAAATCTATACAGATTTAAGCTTTTGGGTTTCCATCTTACTACAAAGATTATTCTTCTACAAAAACATCCCAGCATTTATCTTTAAAGTCCTCACTTTTGAAAAGATCAGAAGCTGTATTACTTTTCTAAGTAGCATAACTCTGAAAGTTTCTACAGCCTGAGAAGGCAACTGGTGGATGTGGAGGTCTCCGAAGGTAAAAGCCCAGGTATACATGCCCCAAAACACAAACACGCAGTTTCGTATGAACAAAACTCTACTTAGCAGCTTAAATTGTAGAGCGGTCATTTTTATCTCGTTACAAGTTATTATTTGGCTTCATAGTTCACTGTACGTTACCGAAAACACATTTATGCATATTTGTTTGCAGGTTACATTTTCTAGAATCCAGCAATTAAATAAAAGTAGCACTTTGAGAGGAGAAACGCACCATTAATTTGCTTCTCTTTGAATTTAAAAAAAAACCCTTTTAAATAAAAAGCATTTGCGATGATGAATTTGAAGCAGATGCCAAAGCAATTAGACTTAGGAGCCTGCAGTTCATACTCCTGAGACCAAGCGGCGTGTCTCACTTAAGGCCAGGTTCTTCTGTGCGGAAAACTAGATTTATACACATGTACTTAATAGATGGCTCGCTGTGACTAATCACGTGTAGGGAGGAAGCTGTCTGTATGGGCTCTGTCTGTCATTTTTCACCCCTTACAATAAAGATCAAATGCAGGGATACTTTCACCGCAGTGGCAAAGGTTCAGGATATCCTAATCACACCTTCAGGCAAAACCATGCCCAGGGCTCCTTAGAAAGAGGACAACCCAAACACATTCCTGTTTCATTTGAGGAGGTTCCCCCTGAAACTGAAACATCCCCGCACCTCTCCCAGTATTTACCCAAACCACCTGTTGCAGAAGGACACGCTTCACTCAGAGAGCAGCAACACATTTATTGATAAAACCCAGGGATTTAACAAAGTTTGGTAGTAAATGCGACAGCGTTTTAACACGATTCGATGACGGGAAGGCACACTTGGCTATTTACAGCATAGAGGACAGGCTGAGACAGAACTGTCAGGGAGACCCTCCCATTGAGTTGAGGTTTAGAAAGCAAGGGGGTCCTTTCTGAACTCCATCTCAGAGAGGAGTCTAGGTGCAGCTGGAACCAGTCCTAGTCCCAAACTTGGTCAACAGCTCACGTCTAAAGGATTATATATGCACAGTCAATCCTTTATATCACTCAGCTAAGGTTTCAAAGTTTAGCAAGCTATTAGTCACTTACCGAGGATCTGTTGCATCAAGGAATCTCTTGAATCTCAAGAAATAACCTCGAAAGGTGTCCCTCCTCAAGTGGAGATCCTGGCAGGCAGCCCGCTGCCATGCAGGAGAGCTCAAAGGGCTCTTGGGCTGTTCACTATTAGCAGGGGTGAGATGATTGACTTTAGTCACATTTGCATATCAACCACAGTACCAGTATTGTGGTTAGATGAGCACATCGCTCAAGGTAGCCCTTGGCTATGGTGTCATTATCTGCCTCCCTGAAACGACGTGGAGCCAGGTGCAGCCACCACGACTAGATGCACCCATTACAACTACCATGGGTGATTATCGCTTGGGCAGGGTTACAGGAGGTAAAGGTCAGGTTGGTGGTGGAGCACACCATCACACCACCCCACTGGAGGACACAGCCTTTCTGGCCTCAGCAGGCACCAGTGATGGCCTCAAATCATGTTCAGAAATGAGCACCCATCACCCAAGAGGCCTTTGGGGAGGAGGGCAACCTGAGTGGGAAAAGCCTGTGGGAGAGCTCCAGGAGGCCTGAGGCCACTCAAAACTTCTGCATTTCTGAAGGAAAAAGTGACATGCAACAGGGGAGGCGAAGCCCTGGCTGGCTGATGGAGACATGTCAGGCCCCACACACCGCAGGGAGAAATCAGTTTCAAAGTCAAGCACTTAGGTGTAAATTCATCCAAGCACAGCTTTTTTTTTTTTTTTTTTTTAACATTTAACCCTTGCTGGGAAAAACAGCGGGTAGGTTGAAGATGTGGCAGGGACCCTTATCTACCCTGAGGCTCTTTTTAATGGAACATTTAATTACTTCTAAATAACTTCCTGAAATCAAATCATTTCCAGTTAGAAAAAAAAATAAAATAGTTCTGTTGCAAAGATAACAGGACAGAACTTTCGTCAGAACTTTCCCCCTCATTTTCTTCTGAGAAAACACCTTGCAGAAAATGAGGCCGTTTTTCTAGCCTCATGCCTAGAAAGGTTCTGTGTGCTGACAGAGTATTGCTCTGTTAGAGCATCTTTGACAGGATGCACCCTGGCACGCTTTCTACAGCTATGAGTCACTGTAGCAGTTATACCAGGACAAAAACACGTATCTGTATATATAAAATACACACATACCCACAAACGCAGCAAGGAACAAAGCAGTTCCTTCAGGTTTTGAAGATTCATCTTGCCCAGAAGGGTAAAGCCTGACTTGTGTGCAGCAGCGTAGCAATCCTTTCATACAAGAGATGGATGCAGCCCAAACCACAAAAAAAAAACCCTTTTATATGTTAGGAGTGTTGCTAATTGAAACAATTTGCTGTGTTTCAGCAACATAAATGAAGCAACATGCCAGAAGTTTCTAAGTCCCTGTTAAAAGGACTGTCTCTTCCTCCAGGCTGGATCAGTTTTCCACAACAGAATTCCTCAGTTTCAAAGAAAATTAGGTAAGCCATGCTTACCTAATAGCTGTGAAGCTATACTTTATCAAAAATAAAGCAATCACTAAGCTGGATGTAGAAAGCCATACTACAGGAATGAATCCTTTTTTTTTTTTCTTTTAGTTTCTAGCTTCAAAGGTTTTTTTGCTCCCATCGTTGTGTACACTGCAGCCCACAATTAAACGCTGGCTGGTGAAGATGTGCACATGGATGACAGTTATTCAGCATTTCGCTTCCTCCCTGCCCCCAACAATATTCACATACTTAAATTTATTCTGTCACACTCACAGCTATCCAAGGATAGTTTCTTCAGAGTAACATGACTTTTTTTTCCCCCCTAGGGTCAAGGAGTTGAAGTCTCAATATTAGTCTGGTGTCAACAACAAAAAAAAACGACTTTTTCATTTCTTATTGGTGCTCTACAAATTTTGCTCTAATCCAAAGAGTAGTTAACTCAGCTCTTGATTTATCTGGAAAAGGCACTAGACTACTCACATACATACTTAAAAATAAAGCAATTACTGAATGTTTTGATAGACTGAGATTGTCCAAACCTCACAGATTCAAGTCCAAGCAGCAAGAATTAGTATCTTTTCAGCTTTGCTGCTTTGGGCAACAAAAGCCTCCGCTTCTCTTTGCTCTTCAAAGGCAAACAACATTCTGGCCAGGAGTTTCTGAACTGCTGTCCTACTATGGACCCCCACATTTCAATTCATGGTTAACCAGCCTTAAAAATTTTCTTTTTTTTAAGATAAAGACCACTGCATGGGAACTACTCCAAAATGGCACAATCTCAGTGAAGATGCAAGTGATAAGTACTTTCATTTACATTCACATTAAGTGAAAATTTCAGAGAGGGCCTATGGACTGGATGGTCCTCACTGAGTTTCCTTTGCTTTCAAGAGTAGATCTGACTAATTCAGCTTAGGATCCTTTCCCAGCAATTACTGGGTTCCTCAGTAGTGAGGATTTCAAACATCATTTTCTGTGTGCATTGAACTTGCCTCAAGAATAAAGAAAAAACAAATAAAGAAAGGTTCAGTATGTACTGATTCCATGCACTTTAATTTGGAACAAAAAATGGCTTCACATATTTTCATAAGGGTCTCTTCTGGGCTGAAGGACTAGTCATAAAGTACTTTTATGCTATTATCCCTGAAAAGAAATTAATTTGGAATTCAATTGTATGTGTCAGTTGGGCGTGAATAAATTACAAACATCACGACCCTGCTGAGAAGCCACGGAACCATTTATTTTTATATTGAAAACTTCAAATATTTTACAACACTTCTCCAGAATGATCTAAACACACGCCCTTAAAAACAGCAGTTAAGACCATATCACTGGCTATGCGAGAAAAAGGACACGCACAGTCAGCAGCATATTATCCCAGCAAACAGGTTCTCTAGAAACCCATTTCTGTCATCTAGGGGGATGGCATAGCTACCGACAGTCAGACATCAAAATACTCGAGGCTGAGTTTGCACACACACACACCCTGCAAGAAAAGCATACACTAGTTACTCCAGCTGGTAGTATCGTTATATTTTATTTATTTTTTTTTTAAAAAATTAAGTCACAACTTTCTCTTAATGAAAAGCTAACTGGAATTTGTGCCTGAACTCTTACTCAAAACATACCACAGTAAGCACAGTAGAAGCCAAACTTAGACTGGAAACAACTGTAAACTAAGGTTTATATTGCCATACCAAAAGCTGAGGTTAAAATAGAACAAATAAAAATAACAGTCAACAAGCATCATATTCTTCCTTCAAAGATTGAGAAGCTGTGAACAAAAGCCCTACCTCCTTTACATTTTCTTCAGTTGGTTAGAAAGAACGCGAATTAAAAAATTTCATCTAAGCAACTGCAGAAACTGAGCTAGAGGGATGTGGCAAACTTGAATTTGTCTTACAGACTTCTCATTCCTTTTCAGTAAAGGACAAGTGAGAAACATTGACCAGATGAACACACAACTGGACTACTCTGATAAAAACATATTGCAGCAATTCAGTTACCTGAGAAAAACAGATATCGGTATCGCAGAAATCTTTTAAAGCTCTCAAATGACATTAAAATGACCCAGTACACTTTGAAATATGTGAAGCCGGTGACAAGCCAGAGATCTAGGAATACATATTTGTACATTAAAAGTGATAAATATAAGCAGGAAAATACCCGAAACAATTAAAAGGTGCTTTTAGACAGCACACGTTTTGCTATATGCTACAGAAAACGGAGTCAGACACATTACACAATCTTGTGGTGGTCCAAGCAGTATAATGGTATACACTGTTAAACACACACACTTGACCCTATAAATAGTCAATGTGCAATGCCAGCATAGTTAACACAGGAAGAAATCCACTTTTTTTTTTGATGTAAACAGTAAGATTATTAGTAAAGACATTGTCATTTTAGACATTATTATATGTTTAACATTATTGCATGCAACACTGTCTAAAAGTTCTATGGCACCTCTGTATATCCTCAGGCAAGAAACAGTCATGATAAGACATTTGGAGAGAAATTCTCAAGTCGCTGGGTCTTAGTGCTGCATGCAAAATTGCAAACATCCTCAGTAACTGCACACCTGGACAAGCCAGATGTTGGCAACTTTATTCATATACCCGTAGTCCTCTGCATGAAGATCTGACCCTCAGGTTTCAAAAGGCACAGAAAGTGAGGGGCATGCTAACTACAGCACTTAAAAATGAAACTTATTATTTACCTTGTTTCAAGAGGTGGCTTTCAAAGGCAGCTAGATGACTGAAGTATAAGTCCCACTAGAAATCAAGAGCTGTCCGCACCATCATTCCAACATGGTTGTTAAATTCAGATTGATGAAAAATAAGTATCTAGGCTTTCCTTATGGATTCACTCTCATACTTTGCTTTTCAGAGAAAACACCTGCTGGAAATAATCTGTTTTCTTTCCTCCTTTTTTTGATCCTTATTTAAATAACCATGCATCTTTAACATGTGAAGTGAAATGCATCACTAAACAGCTGGATGAACACATCATTATTTCTTCACTGAATCCATACTCTTATTTGAGCCAAAAGCGCAAGGTATTTATTTAAATGTGAATGCTACACACATCTGAACAGAAGCACAAATTGGTTTAGACTTTTGAAACTGTTTTGTAAAAAAAAGCAATGAAAATAGAGTCTTGAGTACAGGCTCACACAGTGCTATCCAAGTATTGTAACACCAGTTGGAAATCAGAGAAAACCCATAACTTTACTTCCAAACTAGAAGAGCACAAGCTCAAGCGTTCACACTGATTTACACACATGGACCTTTTCCCGGGGGCACATATGGTCTTTCACTACACTTACATAGCCACCAGTATGCTAAATAGGATGAACTTCAAACAGCAAGTGGTGGACATGACAGTGTCCCCTCCTTTGCTCAGGTGTGAGGAGATCGCTTAGACACACGTGCAACCTACCTTGAGACGGTGACATGTAGCCTATGCCTTCAAGGAGTTACCAACCAACACTTGGGAACAAATGTCTTGTGAGAGAGGAGGACAGTCTGGACAAAACACTCTCTCCACCCTATTTAAGCTGGCGGTTAGGAATTAATTTTCCTGATGTCTTTACAATAAAAGACAGGAGTGTACCTTTGCTACCTGTTTCACAACCAGAAGCGAATGCAGTCCTGGAGTGTCTCGACTGTTTTTGAGTTTGCTAGATGTTCACTCTAAAACTGAAAGCTATCAGCAGTTGAAGTTTAAAAAAAAAACCAAACCAAACACACACACACCAAAACAACATCAAAACACATTTAAAAATAACACTCCTCTTCAGGTTTTTTTTTTTTTTTCCTTAGACCCTTGTCCTTACAGGTCACCTGTATTCCCACAGGAAACTGCTATACCTGGCATAAAATTACTCTGTTAAACTGTCCTGTTCCTTATTTTCCAGCAAGGACGTGCTCGTATCTCCATTATTCTTTTCATTTGTATCACCAATGTCCTCTGATTGCCCTGATTTCTGATGAGCAAATGTGTAAGTGTCAGGGTCTGTGTCCATCAGAGGTGGAGGCTCCTCAGTGTTAGAAGAGTGTTTAATGTCTTTTCTGAAGGAGAACGGAGGTGGAGAAGGCGGCAAGCTGCCAATGGGTCCATCAAAAGGCCTGTACACATCAACTTCTGGAGAGACTGAGCCATTGGATTCCTTCAGCAAGTGCCCATAGACCATAGCATCATCAATAACTGCATAGACATGAGACTCATTGTTTTTCCTCCCTTTTGTGAACAATCCTTGTTTTCCAGGCACCTGGGTATTCACGTTAGCATTGTACACTCCCACCATGGGATTCTGGCTTTTCTTCTTCCTGTTACAGAGTTGAAATTGTTAAAAGGTCAGAAAGAACACATGGCTGGTGCTTTGGAACTCAGTAACCGCAGCTTCTGTTTACCCATCCCAGCTACACAGGGACAGACAGCCTACCTGGATAGAAGGCTTTACTTGCAATCTTAGGGAAAATAACTCTTGAGCCTAGACATACTTTTTTTGGCAGAGCAGAAAATAACTTCGCACTACCTACTGCTGTTCTGCTGTCCCTGAAGTTTGCAAGATTAACTCCAGTGGCCTCCCAAGTATGGGGGTCCCAGCTGCGCAGTGTACTGAGCCTCCCAGCGTCCACAGACACTAATAGGACCTAGAAGCCATCAGATCCTCACAAAACAAGGCTGAGCACTGCTGAAGACCATTGAGACAGCGGGTCCTCTATGAAAGTTGAATGAACTTTTCCTGATTGCACTTTCTGGAGTGACTGTCCCCAAGGCAGGAAGACCAAAGGCTGATTTTTAAGCCTGTATTTGTGAAGTCTTTCCTGCGTGGTAGAGAAGTGTGCTCATAACTGCTCTAGTTGTCATATTGCACAAGTTCATTCCAGCTCTATAGCTTTGGGACCCAATCACCCTGCCAGCACTGAGCATACATGTATCAGAAACCCCAAGCTATCAATGACTTCAGACTCTGCTTGCATGAGCAAGGCTATCCATGTTTGCTTTGCACAACCTAGGTCTCTCCCCAAGGGCTCATCTCACAGAAAAATGCTCCCACTTGATGTGCAAACTCCAGAAGAGGTTGCTGGAGGTTGTGTAGATGAAAGATAGCTCTTAGTATATCTGAGTGAATTTACAGCTTGTCTGAACAAAGCCTTGTTTGTCTAGAGCCACAGGTACAGCAGCCACATTCACTACGATTTCATTTCATGGGAATTGCTGATGAAGTCCAACCCATACCTGACTTCCAATACAGCCAGAAGCCGGCGCTAAGCAAGGCCAAGGTAGGTCACGCACCAGGGGTGGAAGTAATGGGTCTCAAGGAATGGTGCTCTGCTCTTAAAGTCAACCAATTTAGACTGAAGCAGAATTCTTGGAGGCGCACTACTTCAACCGCCAACGCATTGGCTACTTCATCCCTCAGACCCTTGTTCAAGGGATCTATATCAACATGTGAAACAGAGGCCCCAGCAGCTCTCCTGAAATGCCTTCTTGAACTGCTAAGTTACACATGCCAAACTATGAACTTACTTCTTCTTAACACAGCACACAGTGAGTCCAATAGCCACGAGAACTCCAGCTCCAGCCACCACCGCGAGTATCACTCCTAGGTCTGCAAACAGACAAGGTACAAGGACACTGAGGGAGAGAGAAAGCGTTCAGCTTTCTTCTAA
This sequence comes from Ibidorhyncha struthersii, assembly GCA_013398815.1. Classification (NCBI taxonomy): domain Eukaryota; kingdom Metazoa; phylum Chordata; class Aves; order Charadriiformes; family Charadriidae; genus Ibidorhyncha; species Ibidorhyncha struthersii. The sequence goes on from VZSZ01009866.1 coordinate 414,071, forward strand.
AAGCCAGCTGGGTTGGAACCTCCTTGAGAGTTTCTAAGCGTACCATCTGCCTGCAGAGCAGGCGTTTCCAAGCCACGCTCACCATGGGGTGGCACAAGCCATTTCCAAGAGGCTGGAGGCCAAGCAATGACAAACTCCTGCTGCTAACAGTGGAGCACAGCCAAAAAACCCAAACAACCCACCACCCCACCTCCAAGAATTCAATACAGCTCATGGGCTGCTAAACTTACCTGCAATGTCTCACGTGCCTCTGGCTGAATAGGCAAGGAGGAGAAAAAAAGTGCAGAGAGACAAAGAGGGATTCAACAAAAGGAAACAGAGACATTTCACCAACTACCCCTCAACACAATCCTTTCCTCTGAAATACACAAATTGTGTCGACCTGGGGTTTTCTAAGAGTCATAACATCGATCAGGAAAGTCTATGTGTGAGCAAAGAAAAATGCTGTATGTTTTAAAAGAAATATACATTACAAAAAAGAAGAAAAAAAGAGGAACAAAATTAGAAATCAATTTGATACTGTTTCAGTCCTAGCCTGTGTAGCCAATACTTCTACAGACAGCAGTCTCCCACAGATGAAGAGGAAATGCAAATGTGAAGCAAGTTTACATAAGCAAAGCCTACCCTAAAAATGTCATTTTTTTTTTTTTTTTAAATGATTTACATTTCAGGGAGATGAAAGACACCAAGAATGCAGATTTTGTTGTTAGTAGTCAGCACACTCTCTACTAAATGGTCAGAGGAGCCCCAGGGATGATTTCTGCTCATATGAACACTGAGACTAATTGAACTGCTAACATGAAGTAAAGACCACTTGGATGAATACGTTTGCATAATCAAATCCCAAGTTGTTCACCAGGTCTGTAACCTCGGGAGGGAAAAAACATCACTTGATCTTCTTATACCTTCTGACTGTGATCTCCAATTAAAAAAAGATAAATTAAATAAAGAAAATCCAGTCTTACTCCCCCTGAGCCCCGCAATCCCCTGTCTCATAAAAAAAAAAAAAGACAACCAAAAACCCAAACAACAACAACAAAACCCCAACCACATTAAAAACCCTCTTTCCTCCCCAGCCTCCAGAAGTACCCAGCTCTAACTCTCAGAGGTTTCTGAGGGACATGTATTTCCAAAGGTAGGGATCTTATAAAGCCCACAACCAAGGTGTACCAGCATCCACTACTGTTCCCCCAAGAAAAAACAAGGGAACAAGCAGAAAGCAAACCACTACAACCTTACAGGACTCACCTATCTGCTTGTCACCCACAGTCACCCGGAACTGCAGGGTCAGCTGTGTCTTATCCACAGGTTTACAGTTGGAGATGTTTACCCAGAAGTTGTGGTACATATTTCGGGGTTCGGGCAGAAGCTCATCCTCACGGCGCACGGTTTCTTCTGCACCCTGTGTCTCTTCCTTTATGTTGACATAGGCACGGCCTGTCTCACAAGCGATGCCCATGCGGTCCTTGGAGAACCCCAGCCGGGCAACTTGCTTGCTGGGCACAATGACATACCAGGATATGGAGATGTAAGGAGGCAGACCATATGGCCAGTTGGGAGTCTGCAAGTAAACTTTAGCTTTTGGATCTGGACTCACAGTGAAAGAGCACTCATCTGTAGCAAAGGAAAGGAGTAAAGGAATGAAAACTTAATTTTCATACTTACTTTTTTGTTGTTTTTTTTTTTTTTTTTTTTTTTTTAAGTTTTCTCTTTCAGCACATAAAATAATCTGGTGTTTCTTCTCCATAACAACGAAGTGTCACTTATACCTGCGACCAGAAAATTTATACATCTACTGCATCTCAGTACCAGCAATACAACTCACCTATCATCCCTTCCACATCAGTAATTATCCCAATTAAGACAGATATATCTGCAGAGTTTTCCACAAACTACTACCTGCCATATAGAATACGAAGTTCCTTCCTTCTTCCAGGAATAAACCGCCTCATTGATTCAGATAAAGACTGATACTAGCAATGGCTCCAGGACCAGGCTCTAAAGAATTGAACTCTTATTTCTATTTATTTGTATGTGTTCTACTAAGCATATTGAGAAATCCAACACTGTACAACAAAGTTGTACAAACCACTACCTTACCTTTAATATGTGGCACAAAAGACATTTTCAGATCCTGACGGTTAGACTCATTGAGGAATCCTTTACCAAATGTTTTTAAGGATATGGTGACATTATTCCTCATCTGAATCTTTTCAATGGATCCACCAGGACAGAACACACCAACATTCAACTCCGTTTCTGGGGTGGTTGTACTAACAATGCTGTAACTGTAGCTTGTGTTGCACCTCTGCTCTGGGACGTGTTGCTGAAGTTTCAAGGACGGAGACGTAATCTCTATGTTGATCAGATCGGGAGCCAAGAGCTCCCAAATAAACTTATGCAGTTGAATTGGCAATTGGGTAAGAGCCTTGGGCACCGAAAGGGAATAGATCTTCCTCTGACACCACCGAAGATCTACACAGCCTGCAATCACAAAAACAAGTCCCAAGGGTTGTATTTTTCTTGCAGAGGAAGTATCTAGGAAAAGCAAGTTTTCCTGTGTACCAGAGTACACATGTGCGCACACAAACACAGAGTGCTGTCAATTACAGACCCAGATAAGCATCTACCTGAGAAAACACCCTCTCTTAGTAACCTTCACCCAAACATGTATCATTTATATTTAAAGAGCTTTCCTTAAAAGGGTACAGGACACCAAAGAAACCAACAGATAGAAACATATTCAAAATCTCTCACTCAAGATACTAATTTTGCTCTGTCACTTGCTGACTGGGACACCGTTGCAGACTAGCCAAGGTCCAGACATATACTTTAAAACTCTTTCTCTACTGGTAGTTGAAAAGCATTTGGGAAAATCCTACACCAAGTGCACATGAAAGTGGTACAAGATGGATTCCTGGTGGCCACCTTGATCCCGCATTTTCATGGGCAGATTTATGGCTCTCCTGCTCAGTTTCCATATATTGCAGTTTTCAGTGAGAAGATTCTTAGGTGCCTTCTGTCCTTTCCCCTCTAGGAACAGCTATGCAGTTTCTATTTTTAAAGGTAGAATGACATAGTGAACAACAAGGTTGTCTCCAGATTCATCATACCCATCTCCCAGCTGGCCGAAGCCTGGTTCCCAACCTCACTCTATTTAAAGCCCAAGGGAGAGAGAAGGTTTGGCTGATCCCTGAGGAAAAGCATGCAAAAACATTCCCTAGGAAACAATGTTAAGCCACTTTTGCCATACTTATGCCTTTTTCAGCTGTGATCCTCAGACGGGACAAGTCCTTGCACAGAAAGGAGATCTTGTAGACGGTGCCAGACACTAAAGTCAAGACGCGGTCACAGGTGCGAGGATCCTTACAGATCAGGCATATTGGTTCAGACATGACTGGGATGCGGCTGGGCCACCCTTCGAAATGTATCGTTACAGTCATATTCCATTCCTTGCTCAGGTCGACCAAGTGGGTGACATCTGCAATGAAGAACGTCACAGAGCAATTACTGGCAAGAAGCATGGTGTGAAGCAGAACTTCCTCCATCGCTTCTCACCCCATTAGACGAGCAGCTGTTACAGCTATTTCTATATGAGCTAAGAAAACATTATTTACTTCTTTCCATCAGTGTAATACAAACTCAAGCAGTATCATACCACTCTTCTAATTTACATGTTTGAGCTTTTCCACACACAAACCCCATTTCCCTACCACTTTCCAGCTGTAACAGCGTAACACATACGCTAGCCCCTTTTGAACAGGGTAGGTTGTAAGTAAGGAGCTCAGCCAACTATGTGAGATTTGTTTTCCCTGAGAGGTTTCTCTTATTTCTTTTAAAGTCAGCTCTACCGATCACACAACAGTTGATCAAAAAAGGTTCTCCACTCTCAAATTGCTTATTTCCATCTAGATTTTCATCTCTGCTAACTATTTGTTGGTTTAGGTTTTTTGAAGCCAAGCTGAAAAAAAGTGTTGAGTCAGTAATTAAGCACATCTGGTTGTCTGGAGTCAGTTAAAGATTAAGCTAATTTAAATGCAAGTACTAATGCGGTTCAAAAGAGAAGAAATTGCCAAGTATCGTACTTCAGCAGAAGTGCTGGCAGTCGTTATGAAAGTTACTGGTGCCTTCAAAGATGCTTCCTAAAAGCCTTTTCCGTTTGGCAGTTAAAAACATTCAGAGATGCCACAAATTACTGAAGTCTCTCACCATGCTGGTGGGAAGGCCGAGGATCACACCTTGCTAGACTGCTTCGTTTCCCCCAGCGGCATGACTGGACTACCACACTGCCCTTACATTTAATTGCTCAAAAGCGTTCTTCCAGAAATATTTTCTGACTAGGTGTAAAGACCAAACCTGAGAGCTGGCAGAGTTAACCCTGAAAAGTAAAGAGCACCTTCCCCTTCCTCAACACTAGCCACCACTTCTCTTGCAGTCCACCCCTTTCCCCACCACACACCAGCTATAACGCCCTCCGAGCTCGCTGGACCTGAGGTGCCCAGGCACATACAGCAACCATCATCCCTAGCACCCTCTCTCAAACAGTGAGATCCACCTCAAAGATCTGCTCAAGGTGGCACGTACTGAGGCCAAAACTCCTTGACATTTTCACTAGTGGGACAGGCGATGGGACAGAGCGCACCCTCAGCAAGTTTGCAAGAGTGGGGCTGGAAAGCAGCTTTGCAGAAAGACCTGAGGGTCCTGACAGACACCAAGTGGGATATGAGCCAGATTATGTGCTGTGGTGGCAAAGGTGGCCAATGCCTTCCTAGGCTATGCTAGAAAGCATCAACAGCAGGTTGAGTGAGGTGAGTCTTCCCCTCTGCTAAAGTGCTGTTGAGACATCTGCAAGTACTGGATCAATTTCTGGGTTCCCCAGTGCAAGAGAGACATGGGTGGACTGGAGTAAGGCCAAAGAGCCACAAAGGTGCTTAAGGGATTGGAGCATCTCTTAAACGATAAGAGATTGAGAGCTGGGACCATTTCGCTAAAGAAGGTGGCTCAGGGGGATGTGTGCACATGTCTGTGAACAGTATGGTACCAAACTCTTCTCAATGGTGTCCAGTGACAGGGCAAGAGGCACAAATTAAAATACAGGAAATTCTGCTTAAACAGTAAAAAAAAAAAAAAAGAATAATGCAAGGGTGGTCAAACAATGCAACACGTTACCCAGCGAAGTTGTGAAGTCTTTGGAGATACTCAAACCCCAACTGGACACAGTCCTAGGCAATCTGTTCTGTATGACCCTGCTTGAGCAGGAGGAGGTTGGACGAGATGATCTTTAGAAGTCTCTGCCAACCTCAGCCATTCTGGGAGTCTGTGATGTCCTAGATGACTTGCTACAGCAAGTCAGAACAACAAGGGTGAGCAAGGATGACAAACACCTTCTCTCACCTAAGCTAACAACAGCTGCAAACATCTGGAAGGGGGAGAGGAAAGGTAAGAGGAAAAAAATCCAAGATTACAGCCACAGCCTAGTTCAAAGATTAACCATCATGTAGAAAGAGAGAAATCAGATCCACACACCATCATTATGCTGTTAACAAGGCACATGTCTCTGATGTCAAAGAAAGGACAGATTAAAAATAAAATATATATACACTATTATTAGTTTTCATTTTCTGTTTTCAGCTATGGATCTCAAAGGCATAAATAAAAGGTGACTAAGACAGCTTTCTCCTGTATGGGAAATGAGCCACACAAAAAGGCAAGAGGTCAAGCAGAATCCTCCGGGTCATTGCCACAGCCCAGCACAGAACCTAGGATTTCTACCACAGGGTTATTCATTCTTCAGAGTGGGGTTTTTTTTGTTATTATTTTTGCAGCAGCTAAAGACAGAGAGGGTTAGATCAAGAAGTTATTTTGATTGGACAGAGCTATATTTTCTTCTTGTTTAATGACAAGCACCACAGACAGCTGTGGAATACCCAAGTGTTCGGGAAGCTTTGAGAATATGCAGATACCAATACATTTTTAATAAGTCATGTTTAACTTGCACACTGCAGATGGCATGTTTTGGTTTTCTTTTTTTTTGTAAATAAAAGTTTCAATACTGTCCTGAGGGCTGAATTTGAATCTTTGATGGAACTTACATAACTACAAAATCACTCATGAAATCCTATAAAATCCCTAGAGAAACCACTGTTGTCTCTTAAATCCAAGTGGTTTATTACTTACATTTCATTCAATAAATGACAACCTGGGGTTTATTTTTTAGGTGATTATCATCTTGTCTACTGGCCATAAATATATTAAAATTCCTCTTTGCTTTTCAAAGTAGAAGTGAGTTAAAGCTGATTAACTGAATACAATGTTTTCCCTCTGTCTGGCTTCCAAGGTGCAACGCACAATAAATGCAAGCAAACACGATTTGGTTAACAATTTCAGAAGGATTTGCTCTTCATGAATGGAGCCAAAGAACTGAGGATTACAGCAGTGGAATGCTACAGACCCTTTCTGGATACGTGACTTCAAGGTACAGGCCATTCAAACTTCATTGCCCCTAAAATGACTTAGAAAGCCTCTAAGCAGGCTCCTGCTGCAGCAGTATTCTGGAACGTGGATTTTCCTCCATCTGCTCCCGTGCAGTGAGGACACCTTGAATATTAACCTCCACCATGAACTGAGGTCAGAGCTAAGAAACCAGAGGATAAATCACTTATTTCACAGCTTATTAACCTAGCCAGGCCTTTTATTTCTGTTTTTAGATAGATGTTGTGGTATTACACTTCATTGCATTAAGCCAGTCTGAATTTGGGGCAAGAAAACAGGTTAAAAAAAAAAAGGTAAGTTTTTAGTGTAGCAAGAAGCAGCAAGAAACCTAAAGAACATCCAAATGTGTAGGGGATATTATCATTAGAGTATCTGACAGACTAAAACTAAACTTTCCATGTCTAGTGTGACTTCTTCACACTAGAAGATGTTCAGGCTTCCCTAGGAAACAAAATAAAACTCAGAGGAAGGAAAGAAGGAAGGAAAGAAATGCATACTGATGCCATTAGTAGTATGAACACAATTTTACATCTTCAATTTCACCAGTTCATGTTATGAATCCTGACCAGCCATGACAGCAGGTTTCACCTGGTTCATGGATAATTTATTATCTACCAGCATCCCCAGAACTGCTTTCCAGCAGGTCCACCCCTAACCTATATTGGTGCCTAGCATTCTTCCTCCCCAGGTGCAGGACCCTACACTTGCTTTTGTTGAACCTCATTACGTTCTTCTCTGCCCAGCTCTCCAGCCTGTCCAGGTCACGCTGGATGGCAGCACAGCCCTCTGGAGTGTCAACCACCCCTGCCAGTTTGGTATCATCAGCAAACTTGCTGAGGATACACTCTGTCCCCTCATCCAGGTCATTGATGAATATCTTGAACAAGACCGGACCAAGTACTGACCCCCTGGGGAACACTGCTGATTACAGGCCTCCAACTTGACACTGCTCCATTAATCACAACCCTCTGAGTTCTGTCACACAGCCAGCTCTCAATCCACCTCACTGTCTCCTCATCTAGCCCACACCTCCTCAGCTTCCTCATCAGGATGCTATGGGAGACAGCGTCAAAAGCCTTGACTTGAAGTTGAGGTTATGCAACAGACAAGTCCTGATACTATAGGTGTCAAAGGTGCTTTTCAATTACATGATGCGGATGCTGGAAAAGGAAAGGAATCTCTGTTTACAAGCTACAGTGTAAAATCTACGATGGAGCATACTCCATCACAAATTGCAAATTTTAACATCTCCATCTGCCTTGCTATAATGAGGGCTGGTGGTACCCCAGGCGGTAAAACAGGCCTCAGCGTTGCTTGGCAACCCATCTCCTTAAACTCAAGGAGGGTCCAAAGTTCAAGAAAAATGATGAAAAAAACAAAAGACTGTATTTCTCTTCCTGGTGGTGCTCAACCCAGGCGTTTCTAAGCAAAAGCAAAGGAAGGGGTGGGCATGTACTTACTCTCATCAACCTGCGGGTGTTGAACGACGACTTGGAAGAGCAAGCGGAGGATGCCCGGGTTCTGAGCATCCTGATCACAGCCCTGCAGGGACAGGTTGAAGCTGCCAGCGATATTGGCAGGCTGGCTGTCACTTAGCTTGAACACCTCCGGGTTGCTGAGGGAGCCGGGGATGTAGTACTCCACCCTCTCCTCTTTCCTTTCACAGTTGGAGAGGCTGTAGTTGTGGAAAAACACGCTTGCTCTCATGTTGGAAGGAATCACAAACTGCCACGTCATGAGCTCATCTTCTGGAAAGCCCAACGGGTAGTTTGGGGACATCAGAGTGACTGAAGACTCTCCCTTCAAAATGGATTCAATAATGCATAACCCTAAAACGTGGCAGGGAAAAAACATACGTAAGTCGCAATTAAAGACAACACACTGGCAAATGTAGCACCCCAGCAGCAGAGTATTTTTATTTTGACAGTGAGATCATCCACTTTAGCTACAGGTTAGGTTATTACGAAACCCTCAGACTAAAACATATATTTGAGTAGATGCTTTTGTCTTCACTTACAGAAGAGGAAAGGGATATATATTAATGCTGCATTTTCAGTTTAGTGGGTTTACCTTTCAAACACGTGGTCAGAGAGGTCTGTATTTTTTGGAAAGGAAATATCCTAGTTCCTACTTCTAGTCCTGGCTTTATGAGAGCAAACACGCAACCTGACAACTGCTTCTGCTTCACGAGACAAAAGATGTGAGCTTTTATGCAAGCACAGAGCTCTCCATCCAAAAGCCTCCCAGATCTAAAAAGAGCGTGCCAGCAAAGAGCCTCAAATACGCATGATAAAACATGAATGCGAACCATGGAAACCATGTAAGATACTTCGTGCTTGGATGACTCTTGGCAGCATGAAGTACGTGAAGATTACAGTGTCACTTTAGGAGCCCAGCAACTATGTGCAACTGTGTGGAGTGCCAGGACTTACAAAAACTCGTGTTCCAGAAGCTTGAACTTGGACCAGCTCCCTTCTATAACTGATGGCAACAACTGCAGAATTCAAGTAAAGACCAAGAACATCTCCCAAATAGGGTTTGTCACGAGATCACAAAGTAACCCACAGATTGCTATATAATATTCCAGGTATTTTCAGAAGATTATTGCACAACGGCTTATGTTACTGTGCAGGTTGAAACAGACAGTTGTATTTAAGCAGCCTCACGTGCCTTCCAGGCAATGCCTCTCCGTTTCCCACCTTCCTCTCTTGAAGAGAGGCATTGGTTTGGGACTCCAGCAAGTTAAGGAAGCTTTATTTAAAAATAAACAAACACAGCTACACACTGCAAACAGCACATAACTCTCTTGGCTCATTCTAATTATGCTATCTCGTCTTACCTAGCTGAAAAAATAAAAACAGAGCAGGTTTGTTTAAGTTCTACAAAATTTAAAGCAATTAAAAATGAGTAATGTGCACCAAAAGCAGCTTCACAACAGTTTTTGTAATCATTAGGTTAACCAATCAAACTAAAATATTTTGATGCTAGAAGAGCAACAGCTACCAAACTAAAAACCACACAACAGCAGCTTTGAGAAAAGATGAAGTGGAAGGGAATTCAGGGTAGCAGCACCCAAACTAGCAGGTTATCTGAGAAGAAAGGTTTAAAGAATTCTGCTGCAATCTGCACGATGCGATTACAGGTGAAGAAACACTACTCTGTACTTACGTTTTATGGAAGCCCTGTTAGCTATGTTGAAGCCCGAGGTGGTGAGAGGCGAGTCCCACGGGAGGTGCAGAGACATGATGACTCCTCCCAGCAGCTTGACACGAGACACCGAGCCGTTCCTGCAGAAGGTGCCAATGTTGACCGTGGCCGTATCGATACAGCTGTTGATGTTGTAGCTAACAAAATCTGGGCACGTCTCTCCCGGTTCAACCTGTCTTAGCCACGGGGCAGAAAATTTCAGTTCAAGTCCAGCCTTTGTACTCGCCTTCACATCCCAGATGAAAGTCCTGTTAAGGCGAGGTAGCCCAGGTGGGTAAAGAGGAACATCTCCAAAGGGACACGGACCCGATACACAGTCTAAATGCAGAGAGAGAACAGCCATGATACACTCTGGAAAGCATTCAAGTCAATGAGGAATTAGACACTTTCATTGCTATTTTCACAATTTTTAGGTTGTACTTAACTTCTCTTCTACATGCATTAAAAGACACTCCTAAAACATGGTCACATGCTATCTCTAAACAGGACTCCTAGCCCATAGAAGTAGACAGGATAAACCTGCTTCAGTCAGGCTGACTAACAGAAGGGATTAATTGTAGTATTCCTCCCGCCTTGTTTGCTGAAGAATTTAGAAGGTATTTAGTAAATAGGGTAGAGAGCTGAATGGGCAAGAGGGAGAAATGCAAGGTCAGGAGAGCTGGAAATCATGGATCTAAACAACCAGCCCTATCCCATCTCCCTCAGAGAATTCCTGGCAAATCACTCATCTTTAAATTTTCCACTGCTTGCCATGAACCATACCTTCTTTTCCTTGGTACCCCAATGAACAACCTGGGCCCCAAATTTTGCAGAAGTGATGAATAACAACTACCACTTTAGGATTCTGGGGAGAACCTGGAAAACTTTTCTCTGAAAAATCCAGATTATTGGTATTTCAAGCTGGACACTAAGAATACGCATACTTTAGTCTATGTCGAGGCTCCAACTTATAAGAAAAAAATACCACAAACGCATCTGACAAATACATCATGAAATATTGTGAACACTACTATTTGCACAAACCATATGAATAAAACTCCAAAACATGAAGAGAACTATCCTTGAACACCAGCCCAAAAATAACAAAGATGTTACCAAAGACTGAATGCCCAATGAAGTTTGGGATCTTGTTGAGAAGTAGAACGAGTTCATGCCATTAAAGAGTATGTTAACATACATACACCAGGGATAACATTCAAAGCAAATGAAGGTTTAGTACCAATACTTCCAAGTTTTCAGTTACTTAATAATGTTCATTAAAAATAAGGAAACATGCACATGTTCAATGTTTCTGTTGCCCTTATAGACTCCATCAAGCTGTTCAACAAATAACATGGGTAATATATTATCAGTGCTCAGAGGCTTTGGACAGGAAAAAAAGATTCTTTGATGGGTTTATAAACTGTGGGAAAAGGGAAGGCAGCAAGGAATTGATGCAACAAATTCTCTTTTAACTGTTTCCGAAACAGCCAATTTAACATTCATTCTGCCAGCCATAATACAGACTTCTTTGACTTGCATAGTTTCAGTAATTCAAAGTCATTTATCAGTGTTCAAAGATTTCTTCTTATCCAAGATTACAGAGGATACCTTAATACAGTAACAGGAAAAAAAGAGATGTGGTTTTACTGGAGGAACATTACCATTGGGGGAAAAATTAAAAACCCATATCTTACCAATATTTTTCTGAATTTCCATGATGAAATACTTCTCTGGAGTACTACAAGTGAAGGTAAAAGTCACGTTCTCCCCAGGCTTTATCTTGAGTTCAGACCTGATAAAATGTTTAACACGAATTTGACAGCCCACTGAAACACCAGGTCTCAGTTTAAGCGTAACTGTGATGTTGTCCACTGTACGAAGAGAGATCGTAAAGGAACCTAAAAAAGAAAAAGAAATAATACAGGTCTTTTGTCACTAGCATATATGAGTTATCACCAGCCTCTTCACACATCCCCATAGATGCCACACTGTAAGAAAGAATATTTAAAGAATATTTGCATCCATGTTCTCAAAAGCCTCTGTTGTATGACATACAGAAAATGCCTCAGTTCTTCCAACCCAGCACAGACGATGCAGAAATATGCTTGCTGCATGTGTCTAGAGAGGTATATATGGACTTTGTGTAGGAGCAGTTCTGCTCCAGGTTACCTTCATGAGTGTTATTTATTTCACATTTAAAAAGTAGCTCAGCTATTCCTTCCAAATTTCTGTTGTCCAGACTTTGTTTTTCAGTCTGTTATGCCCATCATAGAGCCAGCTGAGGAAGTTTGTTCAGCAGCCAAACAAGGCAACTCTCAACTTCAATTGCACCCAGTGGTAACAGGTGAATCTCTGGGTATGCCCCAACAATTACTGCAAACCAGACTAGGTACTCCAGGAATACCAAAAGCATATACCAACAGACACTTATACTTGTGGTCATGGTCCTCTCTCACCCTCCCCACCTTTGACTACTCATTTCCTGAAGGTACAGGACACCCATGCAATGCCCCTCAGCAGCACAGAAGGCACCTGTGGCCTGGGATGGGCCGTGTATGCTTAGATACCTCCTCTCTATCCCCGACGTGACCACCATAGACTTACGGCTTTTGGGGAATACATAAACACCTCAGCAGCTTTCACATATTTCAACCCATCCTCAAGCACTACCTAATGCAGGAGCAGTTCTCACAGCAAATACTGGAGCCAGAGTAAACTGGTTGTTGAATAATCTTCTCATGTTGAATGGGTAGTGGTTTATCAACAAATGGACCAGACCTGACTGTCTTCTAAAAACATACACACAACACGACACCAAGGAGCACCAACTGGACATTCAAGATGACTAGAAAAGTTATTAGCATCAGTGTGATGCTTAGCAAAGACTGAGCCCAGCCCTAGCTGAAGTGAGCAAAGCTTGCATGGAAGTCAACCATAACCCAGCTCCAGGTGACAATCTGAGAACAGGTCAGTGTTTAAGTTTTCTGCCATTGGTTTTCACTACTTTCCCTTCCTTATTTCAGTGTATGGAAGATACAATCACAGCAGCTACAGCACTTGTGCTTTTATTGCTTATGGAAAAAAAAAATATGTGTATATATATATAAAAAAAAGATCTAGAGATAAGGGTACCCCAAATTCTGCTCAAAAAGGTCTGTTCCTTGAGCGGGACATCACACAGGGCTGCATGACAAAGCGCTGCCCATATACCAGGTTGGGAATCCTCTTGCTCATTAACCCCAATAAAGAGAGATTTACCCAGTGGTGCAGCACCCCAGGAGAGCCCCTGCAGCCATTCCCATTGCCAGGCAGCACGCCAGGAAGGTGTGGGAGAACAGCCGGCTCAGAAATGCACATCTGCAGGGTGCCCCCGGCTCTGCCTGACCGCTCACCATCCCTTGAGCACCTCAACATCCAGCCCGGTCCGTGCCAGCTGCTATGGCCACGGTGGTGGCAAGGATGCTGGCCAATGCCCAGAGACCCAGGGGCTCACCTGGTGAGGGTTGTGGGGAGAGGGGTTGAGCACACCATGGGAACCTTTGATCGGCAGAGCCCTCTCGTGGCAGATGAGCACACCAGAGACCCTCAAGCAGCCACAAACCACCCAACTCAAAACCAACCACCCTCCACCCAACTCAAAACTTCAGCCATCACAGCTGCAGAGAGAAGCGCACAGCATCAGTGACTCAAGTTCCCACAAAGCCCACCTGTCCGATTTTTAAACCTCCCTTTTAAAAATCTCCTGACTTTTACAGCAATCTCATGGTTTTGCAGGGCCTGAGGGCCAGGGATTGAGCAGTCGGCACGGGCTGTTGTCCCTCCCTGCCACTGGAAATGTTGCAGCTCCAGGTTTTCAAACAGCAGGCATCAAAAATCTCACTGCTAGAGGAAGTATGGCAGAAGAAAGTGCTCAGAGATACCTCATTGTGCTTTTATTTGAGTTTTCTTGGTCTTGAGCCTTTTTCCAGACTTTCCAGCTTTTCTATACAATCTTGGAGTCAAAAGACTTAACAAGCCGTTGAAACTGCCTTACCTATTTACCTCCAGGATCAAAGGTTTTAAATGAAAGCCTCAAACACCGCAAGGCTTGCCAAATTTCTGCACACACTTGTAATGATGAGTTTATCAATCCTCTATACCATTAGTAAGAACCTGGTCACTAATTAACTTCCCTACAGCTTTTAAGCAATGGGACAGCCCTCTGCCCCGAGTGTTCAACGCTGAATTCCCTCGCCTCTCCCAACGGGCTGGCGCTACTTGACATCTGCATTTCTGCCTTAGAGATGCTTTCACAGAGGTTTTCAATCTGGGTTTTCCAGAGGTGGAGGAAAAAAGAAAAAAAAAAAGGAGAAAAAAGGAAAAAAAAAAAAGAAAAAAAAAGAGACAACCATACTGTCTTGTGCAATGACCTTCCAAGCGCACAGGGGACAATGTCCATGGGGTGGGGAAAGGAGTAAAGCAAAGCCAGCAACCAGAGCTGCTCCTCCTCGTGCTTCAGGAGGAAGCAGTTTTCAGAAAAGAAAGTGAAACAACTTCTTCCAGCTTAGCCCAGAGTTTTATTGTCCATACCACCGTACGCTTTTTGGATTCTTATTTATCATGCTTAGTGCACAAAATATCCTTGGTCAGCTTTCTTCTGATGTCTATGTCATCCAGATATGAAGTGTTACCAGCATAATACCAATAATTAATAACTATGGACAAAAAGAGACCCCTTTCTTTCATACAGTAATTGTCAAACTTGTCCACAGTTTATAACACTTGTCTACAGTTTATGACGGAAAAGTCCATTCCTCACGTTCTGGTCAAACAGTTATCACTGTTTCTTTTCCCATCCCTGGGACAGCACAACCACACAGCCAACCTGGCAGGATGGAGAAACGCACCAGGGCCATGAATAGCCAGTGCTTCTGCACCAAATGCTTGGGCACGGCTCTAAGACCATTTTCAGTCGCGAGGATTAAGTTTAAGCATAACCTTAAGCACGTGACTAGCTTTAAAACAAAACAAATACACGCCCTGAGCTGAAAGCAAGGAACAGAAATTTTCAACATTTTGCACAGCGTTGGGAAATAAGCAAAGGCTTCCTACAAGGGTCAAAACAAAGCATCATCTTCCCCAGTCCTTAAAAGACCTGACTTCAGCTCCCTGGGTTTTTTTTTGCCCCCACCCCCACCTTCCAGATTTTGTGACCATAAAGTTACTCATTTGATCTCCCCCCAGGAAGACCAAATCCTTGTTATCTCAGTAACACTTCCAGCATGGACGTGGCCCATGTCTCAACCTTCCAAAATGGGACCTGCTGAAAATCGCAGAAGTGCTGCAACGATCAATATATCGGCATCCCAGTAAGCAACAAGGATGCAGAACTATACCCAATTAGGCCCAGTAAAGCTGTCTGCTAGAAGCCCACTTGAGAACAGACACCAAGCTAGATTACTGCATAAACAAACAGCTTGTTAAGATGAAACTCCACAGATAATCATTTTGGCCAAGAAATAAGCGCACCATGCTGTAATGTCAACAGCAGCCAGCTGCTGCGGATATGCTAAGCTACATTAGACTATCAAATCCCATTCTTGTAGAAAAAAGGGAAAGAGACTCACACAGAAAGTACATCCAGTGATCCCAAAGTCACTGAAAATAAATTACTAAATGGCTAAAACCCCCAAACTGTAGCCACACACACGCAGCACAATAAAGAGACTACTTAAAATCACCTTTATTGCAGAGCTTTTATAAACATCAGTGAGTCTCTTGTGACTCATACTGATCTGTCATTGTCTGTGATTCCCACTGCATGCCTTTTTATTAAGATTACCAGTAACCGTACTCATTTCTTATAAAGAATGAATTTCCACGCCTCGTTACTGCTGGACAGGGATGACACACAGGATGTCCAAACCAACAAGAGGAAGCATTGCCAAGCTGGATCTACTCTCTGTCTACCCAACAATTTCATTGTTGGGTTGGAAGATGTCAGAGGTGAAGCCTCCGGTCCTGAGCCAGTTCACAGGCTGACGTAGACATCTGATCTCACCCTAATTTTTTTTTTTTTCCTCTAAGCAATTAGTTTTGCAGCCTCCCTTGGCTATTTCTTCAACTGACCTAATCTCAATCTGAATCTTCCCTGCCGCAATTGGATTTTGCTACTGCTCATCCTCATTTAAGACTGTGCCTTCATGACAGTTGCCTCATCACAACATCCCTTTATCACTAAATAATGCTCCTCTCTGCAAATGCGCCTTGGCTAGCTTTTTCTCAACAGTATGATTTTTCTAAACCTTTAATCAATTTTATTACTCAGAGCTCTCCAGCTTGAGTTAGAAACAAACTGCATGATGTAAAACAAGTGGGATTACTCTACAGATTTTAGCCTAAATTTATCTACTGTGGTTGCAGCTGACGCTAAACCCCTAGTATTTTTTAATACGTATACACAAATGTCAAAAGGGCATTTTTCCTGCACAAGAGAGGGGCGCAATGTAGAAGGCAGCTGGAGGGTAGTAGAGCCAGAGCCAGTTACAGAGAGCATACGTATGTACGTACAAGGAAAGGACTTGGCAGGACAGCAATTTTTATGGCTACGTATAGTGCCTGGCTAAACAAAGCAGGCATGAGAACAGAGTCCAACTAGCTTTGGCTAGAGGGCTGCATTTTATTGCAGCAATTTATCCATAAGGATCTATGGCTTGTTTCATGACTTCACTGAATGGATTAAAACAATGAAAAAAAACCCACCCAGACTGACCAAGAAACCAAAGCCCACAACAGTCACCAACAAAAAAAAAACTCAGATACTAATTTATCCCAGAATAACCTACAAAAACTGTTGGTTTGCTCATTCTGGTTAAATTGTGGGCTTGTTCCACTTCAGCCATTTTTAATAAAAACCAGTTGGATGGGGCTGACTCAGACACCATTCATGAGCTGGCAGCAGCTGGAGGAGACGAGCTGCTGCAAAAGACGAGTAGCGGCAACACTCGCTCCGGATATGAAGTACCTGGATCCAAATCCCCCTTCTGCCCAAAGGGGGTGTGAACCCACACAACCAACACATCTCTCTGGAGAACAGCCTCGTCCATCACAGTGCTTCATGCCCCCGCCTTGGGACAGGGATAGCACTGTGGCACCATTTGCCTCTACGGCTTGGTGGGCTCTCCTGGAAAGCTCACTGCCTCTTCTGAGCCCTTGCAGGGCTGCTGGCCCACAGGCATGCTCATAGCCTGCTGAAGCTGTTCCACTACACATCATCTACTGCAAAGGTCACGGCAAGATGGTGGGAAGCAAGGGTTATGACTCAATAATGCAGTGACCCGGCCATAAGCTCAACGATTTCAGTTTCAAGCCATATGAACTCCTGTTACTGGTCTAATGGACCAACCTCGGTGCAGGAGACAGCAGCATTAGTAGGACACGTTCAGAGCGATCCATCCAAAACACCCTTTGCCTAGTGAGGGGACCTCAAGGCCATCTCCTGTGTGATGGGAATTGCAGGCTCCAGCTCCCACATCCCAAGTGAGAGCCCCAATGGCTCAGCTGAGATGCACCAACACCTACGCCTGATCATCCATTCCCCATCATCTCCAACACAATTCACCACACAGCTGACTCAAATTCACCAACAATAGGCCAAAGAATATTTAAGAGTAAATGTCTCCCTGCTTTACCAAATCAAATGTTTTATACCTGCCCTACTGAATCTTTCTTTGTCAATTTGAGTCCAAGCATCCAGTTTAACTACAGCACCTGATTGCCCAAGCATCATCCACTCCTCCAGTTCCACCTGCAATGCCCATGCAGGCAACTGCCTTCACAATTATCAAGCCCTTAGCAAAGTTAGTCAGAGACCCATACGCTGTTTATACTCTTCGCACCTACTAAATGGCGTTGTGAGCAGCAAATGGAGATCACGAGCACAATCACAAATTACGGGGAACCCTGCTTGCTGCAAGCTGCTGAAATCCTGTTGGACTTTACAAAGCAAACAGGTTTTCTGTTTACGTGTAAAATGTAAACTAACTACTCTCTACATTGCTCAATGACCTCCTCATGTTTGCAACTGTCTTCCAACACCACACCTGCTTGAGAGATGAGGTCCCTATTTTGAGAAAGGACTGCTTTCAGGGATTTGCCCAGAAAATTAAGGCTTAAAATCTGCAAAGCTTGTAAACACTTACAGATAGATGCTGCCAATGACTATCATGTCAGTGTAACCATCCACATCTCAGGAGAGGGCACCTGGGGGAGAATATCCCTTCCTCAGCCACCACAGTAGAGCCCCCTGATCTTCACTGATGGTTTCGACTGATAGCCAGGATGGGGATACGAAGCAGGTGAGATGTCACACATCCTGCTCTCCTCCTCATCAGGGAAGGAGGGTGGACACTTCTGGGGTAGCGTTGTTACAAGCCAGCACGGTTCACCAGAGCAGCTCTGCCAGTACCCGAGGCCAGCAGGGGTTGTTAATTCAAAAGTTGTTAATTCATTAACTTAATTTGTAGTGCCTCATGGGAATAAAGTACCCTCGGTTTAAAAATGTCTTTTTTAAAAAATAAGTTAGTACAAATTTCAGTACTTCTGCCCCTTTCTCTAGAAACCTTTTAGAAGGATAATTAAGATACTCACATAACTTGTATAAAAGGCACTAAAAGTGGGGAAAAAAAACAAAACAAAACAATTTGGGACTTGGCAAGTTTAGCTGTAATTAAGGAAGGGAGAATGTTGACTCTGGGCTGCCTTTTCTTAATTACTGTTTTACAGCTATAAAGTTTTGTTGCTTCTGTAGAAGTGAGACGCAGAGCTCAGTGAATGCTCTCTGCAAGCTGACTGCCAACTCACGTACAACGTACAAAACGTAAGATATGCGGGTCCGTGCAACTTGTCCAGAAAATGTCGCACTGGCAAGAGGAACACTAAGATACCACACAAGTCACCACAGGAGCCTCCCTTGATCAAAGGGGGTGTTTGCTTGCACAGTTTATCCCTCTCTTGATGCAAGCCAGCGAGCGGACAGCATCTTGGAGCATGTCTGAGCAGCTCTTCAGTCTTGGCTCTGGTTAACGAAGGTGGAAAAGCATGTTTCACAATCAGTGGTCCCTCCCATGCCAAACATCCTGCCGACACGTCTTTGTCTCTCACTTCTGAGGAACTTTGGATCATCCCTTTTCACCCCTCACAGTTGGCTGTCTCCTTACACTAATCTCTCAGCTCCACCCACAGACCCAGAAGAGCCAGGGCCAACTCCGAAATGCTGGCATGATCGTACCTCTCAAAATAAGCATTTGCTCTGACAGTGAGCAACCACACTCACTTTGTTCCCCAAGAAATCAAAAGGCACGGCTTGAAGTAGGCTGTCCCATGGCACCCCTAAGGATGGTTGTTAAAATTGTCCAATGGAACTGGCACAGGTGAGACTTTTCCCCCCTGTTATATGAGATAGGTTAAAAAAAAAAAACAAAACTGTTTTACCACAGTACTGGCAGCCTGGGAACCCAGAAGCAGTTGAAACCTTACGAACATATATGAAATGCACATCTCCCAGATGTTATGACACAATTCTTCAGTTGGCTCTCCCTGAAGGTCTTCCAGGAAGTCCCATCAGTACTATCTACACCAGCCAGGTTCAGCTACAGGCAGTGAATCCTCGCCTTTGTCACCAGCTAATACAGAAACAGATGATTTTGCTCTGACATAACAGCCAGCAGTCAACAGTTTACTAGGCGCAGCACAAACCACGTCCTTTCCTTCACACCCTGGTGGCGCAAGCAGAGGTTGAACAAGAGGAATCTGCATGGTCACACCTCTGTCAGATTAGAGAAGTTTTCAAGTTGAGGGATGGTGCCCTGGCTCTAGCTGAATCCTACTACGAGACCACCAAAAGTCACCAGGTGCTCCATGGGAAATGGTTAATGGTTTGGCTCCAACAAACCAAGCTGTGCTGGAATGGGTGTGCTGTCTGCTCCAGAGCTGAGGTTTGACAGGGATACCTGAACAGCCTCAGTGGGCCAGCTAATGTCCCAGAAACTGCTGGAAGTGCTCTACTAAGGTAACATCTTTAGTCTTTCCTCCAGCTGGACAAAGGTTTATAAGTTATAAGTATTATTAAAGTGTATACTTGTAAAAAGATTTTAACAGAAACTTAAGAAAAGCAAGGGGAGAGGATAGGGGATTACCCAAAATGAGACCAGTTAGATCAAAACTGGCATCCAAGACCCATTTTTCCCCCCACATACCCCAGTCTAACACATACTTTGCTGCAGCTGAGCCTTTCTAGGAGCTCTTGCATGGAGACCACGGCCAGAAAGCATCCAAAGGGAGAGCTCAAAGGAGCACTCCGCTGCAGGCGTAGTAAGAAAATCACTGGTCAGTTCAGTCGAACAGCTCATGACAGTGGTGAGCAACACCCAGCTTCCCACTGCACAGCCCCAGCAACAACCCAGCATCACCAGCAGCCCCGTACCAGCCACAACATGAAGGGGTACACCTCCACACACGTTCACTGCTCTCAGGTTGCACTTGTCTGTCACTGGCCAGGACCTGAAGAAGGTCATGTTTAGCCATCAGCAATTACAAAAAGCAAGTGAAAATCTAATCAAGACAGAGGAACTGGTGAAGAAGAAAGAGTTACACACCTATGATCTACACTCATTTGGAAACACGTCATACCCCTGTCACCCATAGCTGTAGTGGTCAACACAGATAAAGCGAAAAGTGTCTTGACTTTGTTGTCAGCAAAGGATGGCGTCTCATTGTATTTCTAATATGAAATATTTCTAGAATGAACTGAGTGCAAAGTTGCTCAGCCTCTACCCAAGACTGAGGTTTTGGCAGATGTGGATTCCAAAGCTTTTTGTTTAACATAGATACACATGTAAGTATCAATTAAGCTGGGTGGTAAGGGCTATGCCAATAAACTGAGCCCTAGCAATATTTATTTGTGAAAATACTGCTGCTACTTATTTCAAGAAGTCAAAACTTAATTTTTTCATTAGCTTTCCTCCTTTCTTTTCTATCCACTATTGTTTGTAGGTAAGATTAATTCATTTAAGTAATTACAAGCCTGAACACAACTGATCCAAAGGATACCTGACATCAGGTAGCGGAAAGGTTCTTCCCTTATTTCATAAATCAAGCCCTGATTTCTGTCGAGAAACTCCTGTTATGGTGTAGAAAGACAATACACACAAGTCAGAATAAAAATGAGAGGAGGGCAATCTTCTAGCTAAAGAATAATTTCCTCCATGGCAGAAGTCCCATGGTGGTAGTCTGGACATGAGCTTCAGCAGCCTCCAGCCCTTCTACCTCCTGGTTCTCCCCCAGCCAGTCCTTTAAGCCCATGCCCTGAGCCAATGCCAAAAAATTATCCGTTTCAGCCTGCTCCCAGTTAATTAATTTTTGGCTGATGAGCCACCGCAGCTCATCAAATGACAACCCCAGAGACTCGCCAGCCAGCCTCAGGAGCTGGCTCGCTACATCTCATTTCTTCTCTCCTGGGCCACTTCTTAGCCAAATGGCTGCTATTTTTTGGTGTTTTCAGTTTCATATATGAGTAATCCCAAGACCAAGAGGACAGCTGTTGGAGAAGCTTCATTCACGCATGACTCCAGAGACCACAACTTAAGTGAGGATCTCTGGTGGGGGCACTCAAATTGGCGGTCATTTGTGCTGCTATGGACAACAAGTTCAATTCAGCATATTAATCTTCAAATACTTTCATGTTCAGACAACCTCACATTCCCACTTGGGCCACCACATTTTTTCTGCATCCTTTCAGAATTAAAAAAGACAAACAAATGAAAACCACAGACAGACATGGCATAGCTGTTAAAAACAAACATCTCAAACACCCAAAAATCTGGGATTGAGAAAAAAAAATTAAGTGTATCTTCTGGTGGAAAATTTAAGGTAGTAGCACCAGAACTGAGACACACAATAAACAAGTAATTTACTATAAACGTTATTTTCTAGACAGTAAAAACTAAGCGCTCCAGACTGATAATGGCGTGAGGCAAACAAAAAAAAAGGTACAACCGAACACACATTAGTTGTGGTCTTAAAAGGAGAGGTCTCAATCTAGTGAGCAAACAGTGATTCAGAATGGAAATAATGCAGCTTTCACTGACTTTCAGAGGAGCACAAACAGGCCGGTTATTTATATTCTGTCAGAACACCAAAAAGACCCTGCTAACAGCTTGGGTTTTTTTTTACTTTATTAAAAGCAGGAGCTTTACATGTTAAGACTGATGTGTGACTCAAATCAGTTGCCAAGAAAAAGTTAACTGGAGGGCAGAGCACGAAACAGTGTGGCATTATCTGCAAATTTACTTATTACAACAACGATATTTTAAAGACAAACGCCAAAATGAATATGCAGATTTTATCACAGGATACTTTAAATCCAAAAAATTTGTTTATGTTTCATAGACATCATAAAAGTCTGACTAACTTCATGATTAATGTTTCAAGGAACCATGTCTTTAGCTGGAAAACATATTTTCAGAGGTCAGATACGCAATACTTTGTTCATGCTCCCACATCTGTGCACAACTATTGCACCAAATACTTCTTTCTGCAGTTTTCCACCTACAAGTTAACAAGTGTTTCATTTGATAATTTATGTTATGCATAAAGTTGCATCTGAAGAACCACCACAAGCTCCTCTGAAGACAATGTGACTGCCATGCTTGATCTACACATTCCTACAGGAAAGGACAACACTGTAATACTGTACCAGCTGGGAAAGGGTGGAAGGAGAAGGCAAGAGAAGAAAGGACTTCATCAAGGGTGACAACAGACAGCTTTAGAGATAGGCGCACCAGGATTTGTACCCATCCCACCAGAGCATCACCAGTCCCTGAGAAGAGGCACGTATACCTCATGGTCACCTCGTGTGTGGTTCTGCACACCCAGCCTAAACATGGCCTCGCTGAAAGGGAGATTGCTGCAACTTGCAGCCAAAACGCAGCAACAGCGGAGCCAGTACCAATGTCAGCACGAGGGCAAAGGGAACTCCTTAAAAATTACAAACCACACAGGGGGGCGGAGGAAAAAGATCTTAACCTGAATTATCTTGGGTTTTCAGGACAAACCTTTGCTCAGGGAAACATTCCAACTACAGTTGTGGTTGTGCAATAACAGAAGCAACTCCCGCTGGGACGAAGGACCCACCAGGCACATGACACCTGCCAACAAACCTGGGAAGGCACCATTTCCCTCCCTAGTGCCACTCATACCATCACAACCTTCAGCCTTGCCAACCCATGATGCTAATGCAGCAGAGACCGAGCCACCTCTTTTCTGGGGGGGTCTGAGGGTCAACAAAGAGGAGAAGGTACCAAGTTAGAGAGTCTGATGGGATGACAGAAGACCTGGCACACAAGAGCAGTGGTGCTTGTGCAGGAAAGGGACAAGTGGGCAGAAGCAGGCAGTTGGAAAGGAAGGAGGTAGGAAGAGGGACCACCAACAGTGGCAGTAAACTGTTGGGTCTACCAATGGCGTTCTGTGCCGCTTCACTGTTACTAACTTTGCTTTACAAAGCAACTTCACGGTTTGCCCGAAGGCAAGGTCACTGCCTGGCGAGAACTGTCTCCCCAGTTCCTCTAGGTGAAGCTAAGAAAGCCCCAGACCACAGAGACACCTTGCTTGTAGAGAAGGTTTACACAATAAGGATAGACCGCACATTCTTCATCGGACTCACCATTTTCCTCCCATTTCCTGCACCTTCTCATCTGATTTGGTTTTGACAGCTTTCTAACAAGGGCTATTACAATCACATGCAAAGCAGACTTGCTTGGCTCTCCAGGGACACAGCCTGAAACCACTGCCACCACACAACCAGTATCTTCCTCACTACTATACCCAACCGAACTAACCGTGTGGACTCAACCTTGCACAAAGCAGGGACAAACATTTTTTTTTTTTTTTTTTTTT
>VZSZ01009866.1:439958-482085 GCA_013398815.1 Ibidorhyncha struthersii
TGGGTCTGTTTAGCCTGGAGAAGAGAAGACTGAGAGGGAATCTCATCAATGCTTGTAAATATCTAAAGGGCGGGTGTCAAGAGGATGGGGCCGGACTCTTTTCAGTGGTGCCCAGTGACAGGACAAGGGGCAACGGGCACAAGCTGGAACACAGGAAATTCCATCTCAACATGAGGGAAAACTTCTTTACTTTGAGGGTGGCAGAGCACTGGAACAGGCTGCCCAGAGAGGCTGTGGAGTCTCCTTCTCTAGAGATGTTCAAAACCCATCTAGGTGCGTTCCTGTCCTACCTGCTCCAGGTGAACCTGCTTTGGCAGAGGGGGGTGGACTAGATGATCTCCAAAGGTCCCTTCCAGCCCCTGCCATTCTGTGATTCTGTGGCTGATGGGAGAGATGCTGCTGCTGCTGCTGCTGCTGCAGTAGTGTTATTTCTGCTGTTAAACCTTACTCTAACGCTTCCCCTGCCCATTTCCGACACTATCAACTCCTGCCAAAAGAGTTTGGAATTTTCGGTCAGCAAGCTCCCCTCGCACTCTTGGCTGAGTCCCCGATCTATTACTGATGCCAGGTAAAGGGCACCTTGCCTGCCAAAGCATCCCTGAACAGACGTGCTTCCTCATCTAGCGATGCATAGGTGGTGGGGAGACCTTATTGCCACTTTTCAATACTTAAAGGGGGCTTATAAGAAAGACGGGGACAGACTTTTTAGCAAGGCATGTGGTGACAGGACAAGAGGTAATGGTTTTAAACTAAAAGAGGGAAGATTCAAATTAGATATAAGGAAGAAATTTTTTACAATGAGGGCGGTGAAACACTGGCACAGGTTGCCCAGGGAGGTGGTAGATGCCCCATCCCTGGAAACATTCAAGGTCAGGTTGGACGGGGCTCTGAGCAACCTGATCTAGTTGGAGTTGTCCCTGCTCGTTGCAGAGGTGTTGGACTAGATGACTTTTAAAGGTCCCTTCCAACCCTAACCATTCTGTGATTCTATAATTCTATGGTTGGAAGTGCCACATTTCACACAGGAGTAGGTTCCTCCCAGCGAACAGCAGTTTGTATCCTGCTTGTTAAATTTCTGGGGACTTTGCAATGAAAAACTGAGCAAAAACCATTGTGATGTAGTCAGGAGTAGATGTTTGCCCAGTGAGTAAATACGTTACTCATGTCAGACAGCTCATCTTCCAGTAATTCCATGCCATTGCTTTGGAGCATTTGTTTCCTTGGCAGTATTGTTGCAAAACCCGGTACATTTATACTAGTCCACAACAGCACTTGGTAATTAAATATGTGTGCACAGGAATATTCATGTTCAAAGAAGGAGAAAAGTCAAAATTATGTCAGAAGTTGAAGACCTTTTATAGATTTAAGACCAAGCTTTAGAGAAGACTGAACACCCTTTGCCCTTGCTGATTTCAGCTGGCAACAAGGATACTCAGCTTCCCTGGGAGATCTTTACACCTCATTTATAAATAAAGCTTTTGTTCAGTGGTCTTCTGCGTAGTACACCTTTTTACTAATCTTAATGAAGAATATGCAATTAAGAGAAAATGCGTATGGAAAAACAAAATCAGTCTTTAGAAATGGACACTGTTAATAAGAAAGTAATTAACTGGTTCTATGACTGCAGAGGAATGAAGAGATAGGAGCATTACAGCTATATGAGGAGGAACAGAATGATTTCTTAGGACCTTAAATCAGTTCTGATGCCACTTCATTAACATAAGGAAATAAGGAAGGGCTAGGGGTTTTATTTTCTCCTACTGGAGAAACAGGAAGGCTTTTGGCCTGCTCACAGGTTTTAATTTATGTTAGTTGTGTCTTATCAAGTTTCACATCTTCATGAAGTTCAGTACTTTCCCACTGAAGGTAATTCTTACGTCGGCTTTATATTACCTTACAGTTCCTTTTTTCTTCTTTCCAGATCAAAACATGGAAAAGGTGTGGTAGACTTCCTAAAGTAGGTGTGGGTTTATTTTCCTTATAGTTCTTAGCACTATTATGTTGTTTGTAATTCGGATGTAGGAACACAGAACCAGAAATCACCTGTGGTCTGGCTGCTCTTACGTTCTCCTCAGTCGCCCCTCTGGTTGGCAGCATTTCCAAACGAGCACATCATCATCTAATTCTCTTTATAAGCTCTATAAACATTAGCTTGCCAGTCTGACACCACCTCTGCGAGACAGCTGAGTTCAGTTCCCTCTGATTTGGAGATGATGGACTGAGGGACAGTCTTCCCCAGTGTGACCGGAGAATGAGTGCTCCTCCATAGGGTTGAGAGGGCTGTGTCGTGGTGGACTGGCGAGTTATGAGAGTCATTTCCTAGTGGATTTGGACATTTACTGTTGCATAAACAGCGTAGATAGCTGGATTAAGATGCTTAGAATATTTGGCATGGGAAAGCACGCAGAAAGGACCACATTGAGTCAAAAAACGTTGACTGTCTGTACACATAACTCTATGGGAAAAAAAACACCAACACAAAGTGAAGGCGTTTTCCATTGACTTCATTAAG
Organism: Ibidorhyncha struthersii; assembly: GCA_013398815.1. Taxonomy (NCBI): domain Eukaryota; kingdom Metazoa; phylum Chordata; class Aves; order Charadriiformes; family Charadriidae; genus Ibidorhyncha; species Ibidorhyncha struthersii. The sequence continues at coordinate 442,471 of VZSZ01009866.1, forward strand.
GCTTGGACAACTAACGCACTTCCTTACAGCGGTAGTAATCCTGGTTGCTGTAGTATCAGCCACAGTGAAGGAGTCAACCTCCATCAACACCTTTAGTCTAGACATGCCAGGATGCTATAGTGGAGTCCTGGGGGGTTGGCAAGGTTGAAGTTAAAGAGTTGTTCCACGTGTCTACCCCAAAACACCCTGACCCTCAGAGTACTGTGCTAATGGAGGTGTACCACTCTCCATGACGATGCTCCAGCATCCAGGAGGTAAGAAAGCATGCTGTGAGGGGGAATGCTGTTAAATAGGCACCCTGCTAAAATCAGACTTTTCTCCTCTGTCTGCAAAGAGTGAAGACCAGAGGTAAAGAATTGTCAGTCTAGTTGCAAGAGTTGATATGCTAAGCATAAAAGTAAATTAATCTGCTATGCTATGACTTTAATTGCTTCAACTTTCTTTTTAAAATGAAGAAAGAGAAAACAGGAGGAAGACTAAGAGACCATCCTCTTTTCACACATCTTTTTACCAAAATTTCCTTTGAAATAGCTATCAACTTTAACTGCAGTGTATTTTCTTGAGAAAGTGAATACTCTTGTGATACTGTCATTTTGTCCACATGTCTATTTCAGCTGATGCAGCTGATGAACAATTCCCTCAGTCACTCTTTTAACTGAAGACAGAGGGTTTTTTTAAATTGTCCCATCTTTTTTTTTCCTCTCTTTTTGGTTATGCTTATCTATTGACAGTGATGGGAAAGATCCTGACTTGGTCTAATGCGGGTTAAATGTGAAAGCATCTGTAAGCAGACCTACTGTCCTCCAGGCAGCTCTCACCTCCGTCTCAGGCTGGAGGCGAGCAAGAGCAGCGTGTATCATTTCAGGTTCCTCCTCCCTCCTCTACAGTCATTTCCTCAGAACAGAACAGGAGTCAGCAGGGTCAGATTTGGGGGCTGGCCTTACTGGATCAGCTTAACGTGGTATGTGAGTCTATGGATTGAAGCTCCCAGAGATTGAGAAATAATTGCATCTGCAGTCAAGAGTGTGCCCACACGCAATGAAAGCTGCATCAAAACCAGCTAATTTGGCTTTCACCTCTCATTAGCTTAATTCAGAGTGCCCTGGTCCAGCTGGAAACAGTGTAGAAAATCAGAGGGTTTAATCCTCGTTAACATTATTTGTCGTTTTTATAGCATTCTTCTCCTGCAAGTCTTGAAGTGCTTTGGAGCTGCTGTTTCACACAGGCCACTTATCATTGCTCGGTGGTGAGCTTTATGGACCGGCTGATTACAGTAAAGTCGATACACTTCTGAGGAAGAGCTAGGATTAATCATGTTGGAAATGTGAATTTAGCAAGGGAAGCCAGGGAAGAGATAAAAATGGGATTCAAAAAAACCCCAAACCATGCATGTGCTGGTTAGTCAAAGCTAATCCTCTCCTTCGTCTATGCAAATCACATCCTTTGCCTGGAAATGCCCTATTAATTACACAGAGCAAGTTACAAGAAAACACAGAAAAGCTACAAGTGGAAGCACATGAACTCTAAACCATGCTATTTTTGAGGAGCAAATCTCCCACTTCAGCTTCCTTATCCCTACAGTGTGTGTAACATTGCTAAATGAACACATCAAAGACTGAGTCAGTGTTGTTCCTACCAATAGTTGTCAATGAAAGATTTCTCTCCCTATTTTTTTTCACCTAAAATGAAAGCATTAAAGTAATAACCATACAGGCACATGGGCACAGACCCCCACAGTCAGGCTGGGGGAAAAATCTGCAGAGAAAATATTCTGATAACCTCACACCAGGAGAGACAGACATAAATTTGCTCTTGTCCTAATGAGAGAAAGTTCACTCGAGTAATTTTTATGCTGGTCGTTTCTACTGCGCTCTGACTCTCAACAGCAAAACAAGCTGAGAGAATCCTGACGCGACAGGGTGTGTATTTAGTGCAGATGTCCATGGGGCAGGTGGCAGGAAAGCCAATGCAGCCTCAAAGAGAGTAATCAAGATGCAGCTCACCATGCTTGAAACACAGCTGCTGTATGAGACAGCATTTGCTTTCGCTGTGTAAACCAACGCAGCTCTCAGCCGGCTGTGTGACACTCATCCAGCTGCCCGAAGAGCACCGGGCTAGTACCCTGCGCTGGTAAGAGGGCACTCATCGGGTATTCTGGCTGAATTTTCAAGTATTTCATCTCCTCTGTTATTAAAAAAAGATCAGATCGAGCAGCTGCTTTATGACTATATACTGTGGTGATGCCTAAAGACCATGACTAACACGGGCAGCTTCGCCCTACGCACCATGCCTTGCTCCGCAGAGCTTGCAAATACATAAGCAAAAGGTGGCAGAAGCCTGTAATGGAGAAGAGGATGTGTTAGAGGGAACAGAACCCAGGGCTGTTGGTGTCTGTACGCAGCTCCGCTTTACAGGGATCTGATGTCCCGGGGTAATTGCTGTGCGCTGGCTCTCCAGTTCTGCTGCAGTCAAGAACAGCAATGGTGCGCCGGCATCTGCTTCCCTGTGCTGTAAGCTCAGCTCAGTGTGGTAGGAGAATGGTACTAAGTTTGGTATTTCTTGCAAGAGCACAGGAAATACCGCATTTTTCGACCCTAGCAAATTCCAGGCATTTTTTTTTTTCACTGTCTGAAGGTTATTACCGGAATATACTGAATGTGCTACCTCCTGACTGAGGTAGGCATGGAAATAGCTAATAGAACATTTATTTTTTCAGCTGTTTTTACCTACCGTGTTTTATTTATTTCCCTTGCACAGTAGTTGCACCATCCTAGCAGATTAACTAAGACAGAGCAGGTTAGTATTAAGGAAAGGCCAAAGAACTTTCTATGTTCCCTTGTTTCAAGAGAACCAAAGTCACTGTTACCTCTCCTTCAATCCTTTCAAGAATATCCAGCTATAGCAATATCCGTCATGGTCCATGGGATGCGACACCTCTCTGCTCTTTGTGGCAGCTGCTTGGAGAAGAGGGAGTTGGAGTCTCATGACTGCCTCAACAAATGTGTAGGGAGATGGGATTTGTATTGCCTGTCAGGCATACGGCCCCACGCGGTCTTCTGCGTATTTGTGAAAATGCAAGCCGTGTGAACACATTTCCATTCCTTTGATGACTTCTTAAAATAATCCTTCTGCTAAAGCAATTCTTCTACTAAAGTGATTCCTCAGGGTAAGTCTGCCCCAGTGCCCCTGACCAGGTCTGGTGAGTCACTTCTCCGGAGAAACAAGTGACTCAGGAAGAGCAAGGGAAGGGAGCGAACATAAATGCCAAGGCGCATTGAAGTCAGGGCCCTTCTGATAAATGTCGGTATGTACTTAGATAATTTTGTAATCAGCATGATCAATGTCTTGCTGACACCGGCTCTAGTCCACTCAACCCTCTGGACACAGGATTAAGTCCACCTCTGCAGGACAGAATAGAATTTTCCACAATAAAAGACAATTATTTGCATGTACTTAAATTCCATTGCTTTCAAGTTAGGCACTTGCTTAAGGCTGTTCTTGAAATAAAGTTGAAGTGTATCTGTGCTACATCTGTAAAACACCTGCTCACTGCATTTAGGAGTTACTGGATTATAGTGTTTAATAAGGATACATATGATGCTAAATAAGAAATACAGCTCTGCATGTCATAATATATACATTATCAATCATAAAAAATGGAGGAAAGAATTAGGCCCAGCTATAATAATGATCCATGGAATATTTTGGAGTCAACAAATCAGTCTTCCCTAGACTGAAGTCACGCAGCATATAATTTTGGTCAAAAGCTTAATTATTTCCAAGTTATTAGTGGCGGTTAGATGAATTGTGGGAAGCACAGGGACTGCTTACAGCACTTGAATACGGGTTCTGATTAGTTTTTGAATATGAGTGAGATTCAACGATGCTTGAATGCGGGGCTTTGAGCCGAGGCTTGGTACCTGAAAATACACGCACAAAGCACCCAAATAGCTTAAAGAAAGTTTTCTCTCACCAGACCATTTAAAATACTCTTGTTGATATCTCGGATTTGACTTGGCAGGTACATTGCACAGCGACTACAGCAACATTTGTTACAGCTTGTTCGATGATTTTATGCCGTGAAACAAACAGCCCCGGAGCTGACTGGAGTTACCCCTCAGTCAATTCGTTAGCAAGGGGCTTTTTTCTCATCATAGTGGTGAGGCAATTCTGAATTGCATCCCAGTTATTAGACAAACAGGCTTACCTTAAAGGTTGGAAGTCATATGTGCAAGGTCTTATCCTGCCATCTTTTGCCCTTTGCCTGAGGTTTCACAAGCAGGGCTGGACGGAGCGGCAAAGTGGAGAGGGGATGTGAAAAACTGCGCCCTGAGCAAAGGAGGAGGTGGGTCACAAACTGCGTGCTAACTCTGCCCCTGGCTGAACTGCTCATTCAAATAAGGGTTACTCATTCACGTAACGAAGACGAGTGGGATTCACCCCTGAGCACGCTTCGATGAACAGATAGCTTGCAATTTTCCCGTGAAACTGGGTGTGAAGAATGTGGTGCGGTTACAGTAGCACAGGAGAGAAATTGCTGCCTGCGGTACATTTCATTTCTCTTTGGTATAAAGTTATTGTTTTCTTCTTGCTCATATTTTAAAAGGCATTTCCTCAGGAAAAGAAATAGAAGCAGGACTTCATGAGGGGCTGCCGGCCTCCCTTTCTGCTTTGTGCTGTGCAAAATGCAGGGGAAGAAAACCTCTCAACAAGCCAGAGTGGCTGTTTGGCTGGTTTGTATCCATCCGCTCCCAAACAGTGGTCAGGGGCGGTCCAGCATAAAACATGTCGCCTTACCACATGAGACGTCGTGGCCTGAAAGGGGTAACCTGCTTGCGTAGGAAGGGAGCGCTCATCATATATCACACAGACAGGCAAAGGAGACAGCAGACAGAGTCTCGAGGCTCGGGCATTTCTGAGCCTCTGGGAAGAAACCCAATTTTTTGTCAGGGAGAAGTCATGTTCCATCATTTTTATCTGTCGCTAAGTGAAATCATAACAAACCAGCTTAACAGCAGGAACATTCCTCGACGCTTAAGGATTGGCTATTTATTGCATACTGTATGTTTCTGTTTGTCAGTTCATACAGACATCCCTGGTACAGATGTTCAAGCTCTGATAACAAAAGATATAAATAGTATGTGTTGTAAACAACTTGTAGAATAGGATGCCTCTACCAAATAACACGTATGCCTATACATATACTTAGCATCCACAGAGAGAGCATGAGTCACATAAGGGACTCTGTGGACAGACCTTCCCCATGGCTTTCATGCTGGCGCGTATGCAATGGGTCCTTTATATATGGGAGCTATTGGTGATGCGCCTGCACTCTTAGCTATTCTGGTAAAAACAGTTACATTTGGAAAGAGCTTGAGACATTGAGGTTTCCTCCCTGAGTTGCGCATGTGGTCTAACATTCCCATGCCTTCGGCTTCATTAGGGAAGTGAATCAGGTGCCTACTGCATGATACTCTGCCTTAAAACAGAATAGTTAAATAAAATCAGTGTTAGGTACTGCAGTGATCCGATTCACACAGACACCAATTGTGCATGGCACTGACAGATTTATGAGGCTCCCAAGCAGGGGGGATGCATCCCAGGATTTTCTGTTGTCACTCATACCTGGTCCCATTCTAGCAAAATATTTGCCATCTCAGGTGGACAAGGAAAAAAAAAAAAAAAGACAAGGTCAGTGATTAAAGACAACTGTGGACTTTAATGAGATTTTGTGGTGATGTTCTAAGTGCAATTGTAGCAGGCTGTCCAGGAAACTGAAGCTGAAGTTCTTATTCCACATGTAAAACTGCTGAGGCTTTCCTGGAAATGTTCAATGAGGAAGAAGGGAGCATATGCTGAAGCTATTTTAAGTTATAGAGAGTGTATCAAAAAAGTGAGATTCTGCCCAACAGGATAATGTGAAGTGTTAAAGGGTTTTTTTTTGTTTGTTTTAACTGCAAAGTTTGTGGTTAGATCCAGTTGTCACCAAAGCCTGGGAGAGTTGGAAGTGATGCTCTGATGATGTTGCATTTACACTTCGATTGTTCAAAAGCAGCTCCCGATGCTGCTGTAACGATTTCTGCGGGCTGCCGGGCGCTAAGCTCAGGAGCTGTCATCTAGATTGGAATTCAGCTTTCCAGGAATCCGTGGCGTGTAGGTCCAGCACCCTACCTCGGGTTTGTAGGACCGAAGTGTGACATTAAAAAGGCTGCTGGGGAATGGGAGCACAGCAGCCAGTCCTTACGCTTGGCAGAAATTAGACATCTGCCCAGCATTTCCCACCCGCCCTGGCCATGCACCTCACCAGCCCCGCTTCGCCAAGCTGCCCGGCGGGGTGAGTTAACCAGGCGGAGAACTTACTGGGCTGTACTGGGTTTTGCGTTACCCTCCTTAGGTCCTGCCTGGTTAAGAGCTGCGCTGCGTCCTACAGATGTAGTTTTAAGCCTTTCTGCGCTTCGGCTGCCTAACGCTTAACAAGGAAAAAAACAGCAACACTTTTGTCATCAGCGCTGGAGAGATTAAATGCATTCAAAAGTGGGGGTTGGTGGGGTGTCCTCTGATGCTGTGGCAATGGAGATTGTGTCAGTGTGAGAAATTTTCCTTTCAGTTGAAGTTAGGGACTTTGGTAGGTCTCTCATTTTCAAAAGCAGATGGAGAAAAAAAGCTGCTTTGCCCTCTGGGGGAGGAGTCAGGTTTCGGAATAGCTGAACCATCGGTGTTGTGTTCCCCCCCACCCCGAAAACAGACAGCCTGGGTGCTGAAAGGCCATGGATCAGCAGAAACTTTCTGTAGAACCTGTTAATAGCAAGAACGTACAGTCCTGGGGCGAGGTCTAGCTCTATGTATTTGTCCGCAGATCATCCGCTGCTCCTTTGGGTACTAGTTTTGTAATACATGCTGCTGTACTGCTGCCACGGAGACGATATGTTCACACATCCCCAGGCTTGTACATTAAAGACCAAAACTCAGGTGAAAAGCACGGCAGTGGTCACGACTAGAAAACCAGCGTTTCTCAGAAGATAATTGCCGCACATTGCCTGCGGTGGTTATACAAATACCGTGGGATCTGCAAATCAGAATGCATTTCCCTGGCACAGATGCCGGCTTTTCCAAGAGCAAATAATGTTTCCAGTGAAGAGAACTTCTCTCCTAGGATTTTAGAGCTGGACTTCAGAAAACATCTACTTTACACTAAAAAGGCTTATCAAATCCCTAGGAGAAACACAGTCTAGGTGAAAAATTACTTTACAAAAATCCAGTTTATTGGGCAAGGAGAAGGCGCTGGTGACGGCAGGCAATGTAAGATCCTTCTGCCTGAAGAGGCTCGACATCTTTTTCTTTCCCGATCGCTGCCTGTGCATTCAAGCTCAGCAGAGGGCACCGAGCCCTCTCAAATGAGCCCTTACAGACTGAGCCCGCTACCTTCCTCCTAACAAAGCTGCTCGCAAAACAGGAGGAGAGAGACACTGCATCTGTACCAGGAATTAATTGTAAAAATCAGTTGGCTCTCACTCCACATTTAGCAAAACATGAATTCACATATTCCATCTCAGAGAAATACTTTGAGAAAAGCAGGTGCAGAACGTCTCCATTCAATTCTGTAACAGGACATAGCGTAAGCCCTTGTTGTATGCTTTAAATTATACTCTTTTCCTTGCTTGACTTCATTTGACTTTTCCTCTGTGCTGTCAAATATTCCTGCTGTTCTGCGCAGGTAGAGTCAGCTGAACACAAATGTCACTGCTGCCAAGAGATCATGCACAAACCTAATCCCTACTGGAACCTCAAGCCCTCTGTCAGCTTTTTTACATCAGGGAATTTCACATCCATGGAATAGAGCAGGGGCAGATCCTGGCATGATATTTATACCTGTCCCCTGCTCAGGTGCTTAAACTTTCTCAGCTTCAACTTCTGCACGTTTGATTCTGCAACACATCCAAAATAGGTATTACAGCCGATGTCCTGCGGAGCTAACGTGGCTAACGTGCACCAGATTCTGTAGTGAGAGCAGCACAAGGAGGTGTTGCATCCTTGAGTCCCCCGAGAGAACAACGGGTTTCAGGAGAGGCCTTTGGTGCAGGTTTGTGGGGACAAACAAGGAGGTGAGACACCTTTGCTGTCTCCACCTTCCTGGCAGGATGCAGCAAAGGTAAAAAACACCTGGGATGCAAACTCAGCTAAAAATCCTAGTGAGTGTTCCTAAAGCTTAGCCACTTGGGAGCATTCGGTACACAGATGCTAATTGCCTCCTGAAATATTCTGAACATCTTTGTGCTGTCGGATGGCTTTTTATTGTGAGCTACACAAGATGTCGCGGGTTACAGCATCCTTTTATGTCAGCGGGACCTCCTGATCATGCAGTGATTCCTTATACACTGTCCCTGGGAAACTGGTGAGGCCAGCAGGTTTCCTGGAAGGGAACACAGACTGTCGGGGTGATTCAGACCGATTGCTCTGTCGAATGCCACATTCACTGTGAGGAGGCTGAATGCCCCTCAGGTTATTTCAGCAGAGCGATAACTCACATAAAGTGATGGCTACTTCATTTTGGAGGGAGACTCTGCCCAATGGAAAGACAGTTTCTCGTTTCTCACTAGACAACAGCTGCAAGTAGAAAAAATTTTTAGTGCCCAACAGTTCACTGGGAAATAAGTTCCCTTGCAGAAGTCAAAAGTCTTATACAGGAAGTATAAACTAATGCTGGATCTGCCAAGGGCATACTCCTTGCACAGAGGAATAGTGCTTCTTTAATAAAAGTCCCTGCTGAATATCTGAAGATATAACTGTACAGCAAGGAAATCATCATCATCATCATCGAAGGAAACAGCTCCGTACCGTAGGAGCTACCCATAATATCATACGTGGTATTTAGTGGGATATATGATACTCACCCATTACAGATTGGGAATGGCACCTCTCCTTATGATTGCTTAAGATGCTTCACTCTCTAAAATTGTTTTTGATTGTTTGTAAGCTTACCATACTCTTCGTGCTGAAATTTTTCATGCCAACTATCTACTTCAACCTGAATTCTTTGAGTACGTTCTAGCCAAATTGATTTAACTGATTCAATAAACTCATTTTATTACCTGTAAAAAAATACGGTGAGCCTTTTTCTTTTTTTTTCTCCCCAAAAGCACTGCTGTTCACATGCTTTGGAGCAAGAACTAAAAATAGTGTGGGGGGCGTTGTATCTGTCCAGGTTTTTCCAAGATTTCCAGCAGTCTGAAAGCTCCTTGGCTTCTGTTGCTGATGCCACTTAGTGAAATTAATGTCCTCACTGGTTTTGCCGCTGATACCAGAAAGCCATTAGAAGGCTGCCAGTTACTTTGTACAGCTGCTTCATGTTCCCAAGACAGTGACCGTGTGGAGGCCGGGAACTCACGTTTTCCATGGCTCTTTGGTTGCGGGCAGGATGATGCGGTTCCTTCAAATCACTGCTTTGTCCTCAGCAGCAGGGCATCAAGCCTGAGGATCTAGCTTCACAGTCAGCTCACTAGTCCAACTGCAACTTGGCCCCTCAAAAACAGAAAAAAAAATATCAGTTTTCAGGTGTCTCAGTCTGCTGAGCCAACAGGCTTCTGGCAACAAGGTCTAGAGGTGACGTGAGAAAGGGAACAAGGGAAGAGATGGGGCAGCGCTGTCATAAGTCAAGGTAAGACGTTTCTAACAGTCTCCCAGGCTAAAGCAGCAGAACAAACACTGTTGACAACAGTTTGTCTTACCTGAAAATTTCAGCCAGCCAGATCCCAAAGCAAATACCAGAGAAAGTGCCAGGAGGAGCTCTGCGGCTTGATCTTCAGAAGAGTGCCTGGTGAGGAAGGCACACAGCTTTGCCCACCCTGGTGGGGGGAAAACAGGAGGAGGATCTGCTGGCACTTACATGAACACCATCCCCGCTGTCCTCTGCCTTCAACACCTGCTCCAGGAAAGAGGTCTCAGAGTCTCGGGGACCACTGCTGCATATCGGCAGCTGCAGGCTACACGTTGAGAAGTAGAAGAATCTTAGTTTATTTTTACTGCACACTCTCAGATCCCCAAAGCACCCAATTTTTCTACTTGCAGATTGCTGAGGATCAAAACAACTCACCAGGCTGAGTTTTATTTGCAGCCACGCACACATGCACCTTCTGTAGAGAGTGTATTTGCCATTTATCATCTAACCTTTCCACGGACCGAAGCTTGCTTTATTTTGTGTAATTCTTCTTCCAACCAACATTTTAATCAGTCAAGTTTTCAAAAAACACGTCTGTTAGGAAGGCTCACTAGTGGTGTGTGGAAGGGTAGAAAGAAGACAGAGAGAAGAAAAAACAGTGAACGAAATCTCCCCAAAGCACTTAGAAACACTCCCAGACTTTTCAATTTGTCCCCCAGTTTTGTTTACTTTGCCATTGTAAGGAGAATAAGCAAAGTTTGTTTGTCATCATTCTTCCCTCCCTGAGACAGAATGGTATCAATACTTACTGCAGCCGAGCAAATAATTAAAAATGAATAATTTATACAATTAACGCAGTCTTTTCTCCCATTTATATAACAACTGCCAGAGGATCACAAATTTCTTTTGCATTTATTCCTTAGTTAAGTTTATTTGATACATCTTAATGATCCTACTGCTCCGTAGATTGAATGTTAATTTTAAGTAATTATTCACATTCATTAATATGCACATTGTTTTCTAGTGGCTGGTCAAATAAATCAACTGATGTCATTTTTATTCCCTGGCTGAATAAATCTGCAGTCACGTCCAGTACAAACATTCATAAACATGAATGCAATGCTTATTTTTTTGAATAGTTAGGCATATGAACTTTGAAAATTCTCTTCCGAGTCTATTTGAACTTGGAAACCATGATTTCCCCCATATCTGCAAGCAAATGAACACAAAAGGCATGACAGCACATCTAGAGTGAATTTAAAATTCAAATGGATATTGGCTTGTGGTTTGTTTATTTGTACATGTTTTTCGAGTCCTTCAAGTGCAGCTGATGCATGGAGGCCTCTGCATCAGACTGCTATATAAAAAGACATTATTCCCTCCAAATTCTAGCATCTTCCTTTCTCTGACGCATTCCCAGCAGATAAACAGCATCCTTTTGTAGTGCTGATAGGCATTTAAGAGCTCCTTTAGCCAGTCTCCAGCAGCAAAAAGTATGCAATGAGAAATAAAAATTACTTTCCTGATATTGTGTGGAGAGACCACAATGACCTGCTTTAATGCGAGCTTTTTCTTTTGACTTCAGTGGCAGATGGATCTAGTCCTGGCTCCTTTTAGCAGATGGTTACTTTGCTCGGAAAATCAGCATTTCTTCAGCAGCAGCATGCAGCCTTATCAGAGGGAGAAGGGTACTCACCTTCCCAAGGTCTCTGCTGTCTTTAAGAGAGAGTAGCTTTCCAGTGTTGTACCAGTCCTCAATAAAATTCCTTCTCATCGTGGCACAAAGCTTCTGGGGATGTCATAGCAGCAACAGTGCCTTGAAACCTAAGGGCTAAGGTTTCCTAAAAGCTGAAGCATCATTATTACCGTTAACCCTTGTTCTTTGTGAGAATTTGAAGTGCGATTTTAAATCGTTTAGATTCTTAATGTTACTAAAAAAAAATGTATAAACCCCAATATAATACAATAATAATACAACCAATATAATATAATGTAACATAATATAATGAAATCCAAAAACTCTACCTCCAAATGACTATCTTGGTGCGAAACCTACAGCTGCTGTGGATGGGGAAAGCCCTCCCTCTGCACACCAAAAAACTCTCTGTCTGAGGAGCATCTCCTCAAAAGCACACCCACAGCAATGCGATGTATCGCCCTGTTGTACACGCTGGGTATTACTGATGCGGTGGGAGGCTTTGCTACTCCGAAAGAGCTAGGACAGCTACAAAGTTATTTCAGTTTCACTGATTTACAGGTGTGGGCTTGAGGACAGCTGGAAGAGGTTCTAGCAGAGAAGCGATACACCAGGAGGTGCTACGCTGGCAGGCAGAGCGTGTACAGAGTGATGATTTTAGCCTCGATTCGTGGGTTGCTATGGTTAGTGCAATCTACTGCCCAAAACGACCAGCTCAGTGGCAAGCAGGCACTTTGTGCTCGAGCCAGAATTTTCAGCAAGGGCCACCGGGGTGGGGGGTGGGGGGGAGGGCTGAGCTCTCGCCCTGACTTCAGCTTCTCCTTCCCCACCAGTGCAGAGCTCTCTCTTGGCTTCGTCCCCATCTTTCATTCTCCGCAGATTTTTGCTTTGCCACAGATATTACTCACCTGCCCAGCCTTTGTTTTCCCTTCTATTTCTAACACACTCAAATATCCGCTTGATAAAGCATTTCCCCTCCGCTTCCACCTCCTCCAACTGCTATTCACTACATGCTGCCTTTCCAAGGGTATCCAATTTAACTGAGGTGCCTCCTGGGATTAATCATGGCTGATAAGCAGGACAGCCTTGCAAGGCTCTTCATCATCTCCTTTGCAAGTCTGACTCTCCTGCTGCTATTTGCCCATCTTTTGCTTTTTGGCTCGTTATTATTTTTGCGTTTGTTGTTGGGAGTGCCAAAACTCTGTCAAGAAAGGCTTAACGCTTGTTTAAGTAGATAAACTAAAGGAGGTTTCTGGGGTAATATTTAGGTATCGATTGTTTTAATGGTCCACTTGGCAGCCAAGACAGACTAGGAGTGACCTGCGTGGTAACCTGGGTAGGCTGAGCCCAGGGCAGAGTCTCCAACCAGCTGGAGACAAAGCTCAGTCCCTCCCCTACTCATGCCGGGCCATGCCTGCTCCTGGGCTGAACGGGCTCGTTTGACCATGCACGTGACAACAGCCATAGCAACAAGTTTGTGAAGAAGTTTGAGGATAAGGCGGGTTGCTATAAATTATTCTCTAAATATCATGATTAGTCAGATGAATGAAAAAAATCGTAAATGGTAGAAAAGTCAGGATTATAGGGGAATCATTTGATGAGCTCAGGAAAAATTAACTCGAAACGCCGGAGATACTTCTTGTCCACGTATAAAATGAGTAAATGTGCTTGAGAAGAAAGCAAGCCACTTTTTTTTTTAAGCAATTTTATGAAAATATCACAGTAAATATTCTGCTTTGTACAAATGGATACCACTGATTTATACGTAGACATCAGTCTCTCACTCTTTGGAAATGTACATTTGAGATTTATTTAGATAAAACTCTTCTGTTTAGTTAAAAAGAAACCAAAGAGGATACTGGACACAGAGGTAATCTTTCCCCCAATGTTTTTACACAAGAAGGATTTGCACTAGTGAGGAATCCCCGTGCAAAGCGCTTAGTCTGCATTTTCTCATCTAGGGAAGGGAAGTGTTGCTTTCACACGGGGAGCTGCATCCATCAGAGCACCAGCAACTGCAAACGTTCATACTCTGAATCAGACCACTATGGTCTTTATTTTTTTCTGAAGGGGGTGCTTGTGCTGAGGGAACAATTACAGGGTTAGCAGGTCTGTAGATAATGATCCTGAAGGAAGCTTTTAGCAGAATAGGTTTCCTGTTATTGTTACACACCTATTCCACTGTTACAAGTGTTCCGGATAGATCCCAGTGCTTTCCATTATGCATCGCTCAGATTGCTTTGGTAAACAAAGCATTTGCTCATGTTGATTGTAAAGTGAGAAGGAAACTCACACCCTAATCCAATTTAAAATACAGCCAGGAGGTGGATGTTGATTACAGTGTGAGTATAGCATCAGCGTAAGCCCAGTCGCCCGATTAGAGAACAGGCAGCTTGGTACCTGCAGCGCTGGGGGAAAGGAGCGGTACCCACTCCCAGTACCCCTGGGAGTCTCAGGGATATTGATTTTCCTTAATCTCCCTTCCTTACCCACTAGAAACGTGCTCCTCTGTGTGTTTATGCATTCTTCTAATTTCAACTACCTAGAGGTTAAAATTTGGGTTAAAATGTGAGCACAGAGCAGGAGTCACAACTCATGAAAAAAGGCTGTAATTTTACTGGTTAGCCTTGCTGTGAAAAAACTCAGCGAACTGAAGGATGGAAGAAAAGAAAAGCAGGAGCAGTGGAAGAGAAATAGGGAATTGAGGTGAAGGGGAGGAAAAGAGACAAGCAAAAGACAAGGGAAGGCATTATTGGGGAGCAGCATGAACATTAGTGGGAAGTGATAATCCTAACCCCCCCAGAGAACCAGGATTCCTGTTCACAGATCAGACCTGTTAGAAATAAACAGGGTCTACTCTTTGTTCAGTTGCTTTTGTTAAGACAAAGAAGCAGGTGGTCTCAGTTCATTTCAGGTCTCGTTGCAGTTTCGACATCAAAAAGCCACCTACACCAGTGGCCTCTTTGTTACCAGCGTAGGCACAGATGTCAGGAGCTGCAAGATCAGAGAGCCTTCCTCTTGCTACAGTCTCTTGCCTGGCCCCCATCCCTCTAGTTCCTGAGCGGAGCAATAATCCCATCTGGCAGATGGGGAACCGAAGCAAAGTGATGCTCGACTTTGACCAGGCAGCACGTATGAGAGTGGGGATTGAATCCCCCCAGCCCAAGGCCAGTCTTCCTTTCAGCCATCCCTTCTTGGTGAGGTATACCCGAACTATAGCCTTTGTGCCTTCTCCTGAAGAAAACAGGGCTGGTCCTTCTCATAGAGCAGCAAGGCACCAGGAAAAGACTCTTGTTTGCTGCCTTTCTAATGGAGTTTTACCTGGACAGGGGGAAGTTAGTTTTGGGTAGCTGGATTACTGAAAACATTATGAACTTCAGATTAAGGGAACTGCCTTTGTTTTGCTTAAGAAATAAGTCTTAAAAGCAGTGTAGATAGACCTCACGAGACCTACTGGCTTGACTGCAGGCCAGATTCAACTCTCAGCTGGTATCAATGGAGAGTAACCCGTCCGTAATGTCGCTGCAAACTGCCTCGGGCAGCAGAGATCAAAATCTGCTCCTCTGTTTTTGCCTCAAAGAAAAGTCAAGAGAAACATGCTTCCAAGGAACGTGTAATTCCCCCTGAAATCTCATGGCCAGCTACTCCAGATTTGAGCTAGACATGTCTCAAAAACATGTTTCTGTAAGAGACTTGGACTAAGAAACCAGTGATAAGATTTCATGCTTTCTTTTTTTTTTTTCTTTTGCAGGGGAATGTTAGCTTGCCTTGCTAGCGCTCTGAACAGGGTGGAAATATTAGAGCCAGTTTAGGGCAGTGTTGGACCTGTGCTAGCTACAGCCCCTTGTAGGATGGCACTTCTGCATTGGACTCAGCTCCACGCAGATTGCAGCTCTCCATCTTCCACCTCAGAGCTGACTCTCAGAACGTGGGCTGAGCTCAGTCGCGTGAGGCTGCAAAAGCCCACGGAGATGCATTCCTGGACAAAAGCACTGGAAAGAAAAGCAGAAGAAGCTGGGAATCTTATCCTGCACACCAGAGACTGAGATGTGTACAGCAA
The DNA here is from genome assembly GCA_013398815.1 of Ibidorhyncha struthersii. Lineage (NCBI taxonomy): Eukaryota > Metazoa > Chordata > Aves > Charadriiformes > Charadriidae > Ibidorhyncha > Ibidorhyncha struthersii. The sequence goes on from VZSZ01009866.1 coordinate 457,882, forward strand.
TCTCCGCCTTATCCCTTTCAGGTTGTTACCAACACCAAAGCACTGGTCCACCAAGAAAACACTGACCAAATACGTGCAGACCAGAAGACTGTTACCTTCTGCTACCTTCACACAGGTCAGGATATAGCCACAGAGCAAGACAGTAGAGACTCAGGGTTTCATTTTTCACCCACAGAATTATCCTGATCTGAAACACCACAAAACAAACTGTGCTGAGGCTTAACGAGGTCCCGCTGACCAAGACCAGACAGGTTCAGCGAGCCATGGGATGGCAGTCCTCAACAGACAAGGCCAGTTTGCAGCACACCTCCCTGTTCTTGGAGATAGTGGCTTCAACACTAAAGCAGATACCCAGTGTGGCTATTTTGCTGGTACAACACTGCAGGCATGGATGGTGCTTGACTAAGAACATGCAGCAAGTCTTGGCCCTGAGACATTTAGAATCTAAGACTTAAATTGTAGCAGGGAAAAAACGGGCAGATTCCTGGCCTGAACTGATTTTGTGACATGGTACGAGCTGCAAAAGAGCAAGGGAGACTATCAGTCCAAGCGAGATACTTCAATGCTTGAGGGTGGCTCTCTGGTTTTATCGGTCCCCATCCAAATAATCCTCTTTTCCCCTGTTTAGCCCGTGCCAAAAGATGAATTCAGTCCTTGTGGATAAGGATCTGCATCGCCTCCTCTCGAGCAGCGGCAGCTAGCGAGGCTGGGCTCTATTTGCCTCTCACGTGGCATCCCCATTTGCAGCTGTGGATGCTGATGCTCAGGGGAAGAGGAGGAGAGAGAAGGACTAGGAGTACAACAGTAACTATCAGATTTGCCTCTTGTCTGTGGTTACAGTGTCAGGTATCATGGCTGGTTGGAGGATTTACAAGAAAAGCAATGGATTTGAGGGAAGAAAGTGTAGAAGGGGGATTAGACTGCAAAGTCCATCAGAATGGTGTATGAGCTATATACACATACAGACACAAACACACACATGTATATAACACAAAAATCCAAATCAGTAAAAAATGAGTAATAAAGGACTACTGAAAATTAGCAGAAGTACATTTCTGAAAGCAAGGAGACAAATGTAGGGAATGCTTAGTTATCAGCACACAGACTCTTTGTAGCACAGTTCTGCACAAATCAAAAAAACCACCCCTCTACCTGAAATGGGGATAAGTGGAAATATTGACTGTTCTTTTACATTCTTTATGTCAGCTTCATTTCCCCAAATGCTTTATATTTAAAAGACAAAGGACTTGACCCCACCATTGGTTTAGTAGGATGAAGACCGTGTCTGTTAGCTGGCTTTGGAAATTCTCTCTTTTGTTAGGAACTGAAGATGCGGAGAAAAGCTCTCTCTCAAAATGGTTTGGATACACCTAATTTGTGTGCCAGTCCCTTTTTTTTTCATTTGTTTTTTGCTTTGGTTGGTCTGTCACTTAACATACACTATAGGATAAAACGAACCCTGGCCAGGTAATTGTTGCTTATTTACCAAAGAGGCACAGTTCTGGTTACCACCTGAAGTTTCAAGCTTCCACATACTGCTCTGCAAGCTATTTGGGTAAAGTAGCCAGCCTGACCTACAAGCTGTCTGTACAAAGCTGAAAGCCACAACAGCTGTACCACATCCCTCAGAAAGCCAAGGAGCCCCGGCAGCGGCTTACTGGTGAAGGATAACCCTTGCATGTATCCTTGCAGCTTGCAGGACAGAGCAGGCTTGGGCATGCCATTAGATCTAGGGGCAATCTCTTGATGTACTTGGGTGACAACAACCCCACGCAGTGCTACAGGCTTGGGGAAGAGTGGCTGGAAAGCTGCCCAGCAGAAAAGGACCTGGGGGTTATGGCCAACAGTTGGCTGAATATGAGCCAGCAGTGTGCGCAGGTGGCTGAGGTGGCCAACAGCATCCTGGCCTGTATCAGGAATAGTGTGGCCAACAGGACTAGGGAAGTGATTGTCACCCTGTACTCGGCAATGGTGAGGCCACACCTCAAATCACAGAATCACAGAATCACAGAATCGTCAGGGTTGGAAGGGACCTCTGGAGATCATCTAGTCCACCCCCCCCGCCAGAGCAGCGTCACCTACAACAGGTTGCACAGGACAGCGTCCAGGCGGGTTTTGAATGTCTCCAGAGTGGGAGACTCCACAACCTCTCTGGGCAGCCTGTTCCAGTGCTCCACCACCCTCAAAGTAAAGAAGTTCCTCCTCATGTTAAGATGGAACTTCCTATGTTCAAGCTTGTGCCCATTACCCCCCGTCCTATCAATGGGCACCACTGAAAAAAGACTGCTCCCATCTCCCTGGCATCCTCCCTTCAAGTATTTGAAAGCATTAACAAGATCCCCCCTCAATCTTCTTTTCTCCAGACTAAAGAGACCCAAATCCCTCAGCCTCTCCTCATATGAAAGATGTTCCAATCCCCTAATCATCTTTGTAGCCCTTTGCTGGACCCTCTCCAGCAGATCCCTGTCCTTCTTGAACTGGGGAGCCCAGAACTGGACGCAGTATTCCAGATGCGGCCTCACCAGGGCAGAGTAGAGGGGGAGGATGACCTCCCTCGACCTGCTGGTCACACTCCTTTTGATGCACCCCAGGATGCCATTGGCCCTCTTGGCCACCAGGGCACATTGCTGGCTCATGGTCATCCTGTTGTCAGTTTTGGGCCCCTCACTACAAGAAAGACATTGAGGTGCTGGAGTGCGTCCAGAGAAGGGCAACGAAGCTGGTGAGGGGTCTGGGGGACAAGTCTTCTGAGGAGCGGCCGAGGGAACTGGGATTGTTCAGCCTGGAGGAAAGAAGGCTGAGGGCAGACCTTATTGCTCTCTACAACTACCTGAAAGGAGGTTGTAGTAAGGTGGGGGTTGGTCTCTTCTCCCAAGTAACAAGCAACTGGACAAGAGGAAATGGCCTCAAGTTGCCCCAGAGGAGATTTAGATTGGCTGTTAGGAAAAATTTCTTCACTGAAAGGGTTATCAAATATTGGACCAGGCCACCCAGGGAAGTGGTGGAATCGCCATCCTTGGAGTTATTTAAAAGATGGGTAGACATGGTACTTAGGGACATGGTTTAGTGTGGGTTTGGCAGTGTTAGGTTGATGGTTGGACTCGATGATCTTAAAGGTCCCTTCCAACCTAGACAATTCTGTGATTCTCTGATTCTATGTTTGCGGCAACCATCTTGCACAGAGCTGGCAATGCACCCCTGCACGGGGACCGTCCTGCTGCTAGGGCCTGGGAGCAGAGCTGTGTTTTGGTAGCCAGCAAAATGCAAGGGCTCATGACCTACGAGCCAGCCACCCTGGTCTAAGGTTGTATTAGGGGAGCCAGCCTGCATTGATGGCTCACTTTTGGGCTGCTCAGAAGCCATGATTGCCGTACAATAGCATTCTCCGGTTTCTAAATCCCAGCAGTTATTAAAGCTTCCCTACCTGGCGGTTGTTGCTAGGCAAGAGGCATCCTGGAAGTGCTCCATCACTGAGGTCAATTAAATGCTATCCTCAAGCAAGCTGTTTTGAACTGAAGCCTGTGTGAAAACAAAGAGACAAGGTGCTTGTTCTCTTCATTAAAGAATGATTTGAGATGTTGATAGAGATGAGTCTTAGTCACAGCTTTTAATTTCCTCAAAGTAGAAAGGAGGTTTGGATAGTAATTTTTAGGACTAAGCAAGGGCACTGAATTTTTAAAGAGAAAGAAAATGCATCCAGCATAATGTACATCATTTGAAATGGCAACACAGAAAGGTCTGCCCGCCCCCTCCTCCTTTACATGACTTTTTCATCTGAAATGAGTGTCAGTGTTGAATGACAGCATAGTTCAAGCCCGTGTAAAAGGTAGGGTCGCTAGCTGTACCAATGGAATGAGGCCCATTCCTGTTCAGAATTGGGATTTACTGCAAGAGAAGGAGAAATATAGGCAGGTTGCTAAGAAAAGAGAGAGTGAAGAGAGAGTGTTTGAAAGAGAGAGTGAAGCAGAAAAGGCAAAAAAGGGAAGGAAAAGATCATGGGTAAGCTTAAAGGTAAGGATGTTTTCTCATTGATAATACATGTGCCAGGAAGGCTAAATTCATTTTAAAAGGTCACTGGAAAAAAATCAGATGAAAAATGTTTTGATAATTGAAATCAAAAGTTTTGTGCATATTATTTCATCCTGGTTTTCTATCAGCTCAACCAACCAGCTTCTGTGCAAGCAGTGTTGCAGCCTGTAAAGGAGCCTGTCTCAGAGCCAGGACCCCCTGGACCCTAGCTGCATGCAGCAGGGACCACACAGCTCCATCAGGCAGCCACAGCTAAGGAGAGAGCCTTGGACTTCCCAAAACAGTGCGATAACCTGGCAACTGCTTGCCCTGGGGTTGGAGGAATATCCAGGGCTCAGCTAAAAAAGCTGGAAGTGGGATTGTGGTTCAGTTTTCCCTCATTTCAAAGCCCCTAGATTTCCTTTCAGCCCTGCAGGTAGAATTTTATTTTTAAAAATTAACAAGTAATGCTAAATTATTTTTTAAATTTCTTTTTTTGGAGAAATTCCAACTCCAGAATGATAATATAACAGACTTTTCATGCCTCATTCAATGCTAGTGGGTACCTAAATTAATTTTTGTCGCAAATATTTTTTCTTGTCAGTGAGAGACATTTTAGGAGCCACTATGCTTATTCAGCTTTCATGTTGAATTTATTGAATAGTTCAGGCAGAAACAGATATTTAGAAAATGTCACATCGTTTGACCTTGAGCTTTTGGTGTTTCATTCTGCTGTAGCATTGTAAAGCTAAAGAAAGCAGAGGAAAACACCTGGTGGTGTCAATTCCTCCACTAGATTGGGCAGGGGTGTGGAAAAATCTACATCTTACTGCTCAGTGAAATAAAAACTGGGACCCACCTGCCCTTCACCCACTGAGCCTGTCACCATCGGGTTACAGAGTTGCTGGCTCGGTATAATTTCAAGTATTTTAGTGTGTTTTTAAAGAAACGTGTTCAGGAACTACAGCGTTCACCTCACAGATGAGGAAGTCCAACTTTGTCCTCCCACATCTAAAGTGCATCCCCCAAATGGCAGGCTTCTGTGGGAAAGGGGAAGAAATATCATGACCACATCAGTCCCCAGTATCCAGAACAAAAAGTGTGATGCTGTGCCTGGCTATAAATAATTTTGGAAATTTTTAAAGAAACAGGAATGTCACCTTTCCTCTTGCTCCCTCCCAGCTGTGTTCCACCTCCTTCTGCTCAGGCTGCCGCAGAAGCTGAGGAAAACCTCTGTGAAATGCTCTATAAATTATTTCATTTAACCTGAAACACAGTTTCTTCTTTTGGTGTGAAAAACAATGTTTGATTTTAGGTCAGCCCAAAATTGGTATCTCTTTATTGTATTACAATCCTATGGTAGTGCACTATTTGATGCCCCCTTAAACAGCTTTTCACCAGGAAAAAAATGAAACGCTTATCCTTCCTTTGATTTCTGTGCAGGCATCCTGCTGGCAGTAGCAGGCAATTTGCTATTTGTCATAGGATGGTAGAACGTTGAATACGTATCTCCGCTGGCGAAATCTACGTTCTGCACCCTCTGGATATAGTTGACACCCCAACCTAACACACTGGAGTAACGGGCTGCCTGCAGTCATATCTGCCTTTCCCAAAATGCAAAATATTTTGATCTGTGGGTTTGGTTCAGATCCAAAAAGGCACACACGTTTTCTCCTCAGTCCTCCTCCTTCTCTGAAGCACCTTTCCCAGCTTGCTGTGGCTGTGTCATGTCAAGGAGAAGACATTCACGAATTCTTTCAGCCAGACTCAGTGCCTGGAAAACCACAGCAGCGTGGCCACAGGGCGCTTCTTACTGACTTCCTTCTCAGCAGTAGTTCTCAAGGGTCTTTCCTCAATGCTGTGGAATGGAAGTCCCTACAGGTGACATACCATAGGAGACCTTCAGGCTGCTGGAAAAGCCTTTTGTAGAAGCCAGTGTGATTTTAGAGCCGGAGTCAAGACATGGTTTGCTCCTATTTCTAGGGCGGCAATCCTGCCCTAGCAGGAGAAGTGACAAACGTTGCCGATGAGAGGAGACTGTAGTACGTGAAAAACTGTTGGGTAAGAAAACAAATGTTAATTATGTAAGCTAAAAAAAAACCCTCACTGCACAGAGGAAATCACAGGCAACTGCTGAATTTTCCTGCTACTGCATCTCGCTCTTTTTATGAGATTTGCCAGGGTTTTCATCTTTTCTGCTGTGCCAGAGAGGCCAGCGGCAAAGGAGCCTGACAGTGGTTTTACCCAGCTTTAACATGAAGTGGAACAATAGCATTCTGGCAAGGATGCTAAATGGGGGAGTCAAGTCATCACAGCATATAATTTCTCACTCAGCTTCCTCATGCTTCCCTTTTTTTCCCCCTCTGGACAAGCTACTTAACTGCAGTCATCTTTAGTTGCCTTATTTTTGTGATAGAGACAGAAATATCTGTGCCACATTTCCATGCCTACTCATGTTTACAGAGTTTGTTCTGAAATCCTGAGCTCAAAAATCAAAGGAAAGGGTTGCCAATAACGCGCCAGCAAAGCAGTCCACCTCCTGCATCTCTTGTTTTGCCCTGAGTCTTATCTCCCAGGAGAACAGTTACTCAGAAAGGGAGGTCAATAAAACCCTAAAGACAAGCTAACTGAAAAGTTCGTATTTCTTACACTCTTTAATGATGTTCAATGACATGAAATTGTTTCCATGGAAACTAGTTTAACAAAGGTGTTATGTGTGCTATTTCCAAGGTTCAGACAAGGCTCCTGCCTCTCTACTGCTGAAGTTTGTTAGACTTTTCAATGTCTTCATGGGTCAAACAACAGCTATCTGAAAATCTGCAGGTCAGTAATTAGATGTTTGCCTGACTTCACTCAGATAGGACATCCATTGTTCCCAGTTCTTCCTTTTTAAGTATTCAGTATAAATTTAAGATACTATTAGTTGAAGACTCTTCAGGAAATGCTGGAATTGAATATAGCATGAAACTGGACCTACCAAATCAATTACTTTCTATTGCTTTGCTGCAGGCTATTTTAGAACAGAAAAGATACGATTTGGACGTTCAAAATGGAGTTCGTCACTCTTGTTGGATGCTGAGAAAACAGAACATTCGGTGTCTTTAGGAGTTTGATGATGAACATACTCTGATTGCCAAAAGACATATTTCTGTGGAGCATGCTTCTGAATTCCATCCGGAGTTTATAGCAGGTGATTTATTCTTCATAGAACATAATTCCTGTTATATACTATTCCTATTCATATCACAGGATTATATTAAATAGCATGAAGAGACAGAGAGAGAGGAGCCCTTTGGCAGTCAAGATTGAGAGATTTGCTCAGGCGCTCCAACACCAGCGGTGGCTACAAGATAGCAACAGTGGCAAGATCATCTGTTGTACCAAGGTGAGCGCAGCCCTGCAGGAAGCCTACAGAGGCAGAGGTCTGCCAAACGCAAGTCGTGTAGGTACGTTGTACCCAAGGATGGATTGCCTCGGGAGGGCCCACCTGCTGAAGAGAGAGAGCCCCGATGACACAGATTTGAAAGTCTAGAAAATAAGACCTGCAAGGAGAAATGGCAGGACGCGTGGTTCTTTACCCAAAGAAGAGAGCATGGAGGAGTGATGTAGGAAGGGTCTTCAAATACTTCAAGGGTAGCTATAAGCAGGATAGGATTATTTGTTTGCGGGGGGTGTGGGGTGGTGGGGTGGGGGTGGGGGTGGGGAGAAGAACAAGGAATAATGTGTTTAAATTACACATGGCAAAATTTAGATTTGGCTTTAGGGGTGGGATTCATCTGAGCATATGTAGACATCCACCATGTAAATATCCCATCTAGGCTTCATCCATAACAGTGGAAAGAAATAGTCACTTACAGAGCACAGATCATCTCATCCTAAAATAGACATCTAAACCAGTGCTTTCACAACACCTCATGCTTTTCACCCAAAGTAATGCAAACCTGTGTCTTGCCCCCAGCGCTTCCAAACTGGTTGCTGCTCTCGCAGCCCTAAACGATCAAGTTTGCGAATCCGCCGTGTACGCAGGACTAGGCACCAGGGGCTGCTATCCCCGCTTATCCCAGTTTGCTAAGGAAAAGAGCAGACCCAGGAGCAGGCTGAACTGCTACGTCCAATTAGCACTGTGACCACAAGCTCATGTTTAGCAGCTGTAGCATATCACTGCAAGCACTAACGGCCACGTTAGAAAGACCGCACGTTTATGCAGAACATAAACGTCCCTGTTTCCAGCTGTCATGTGCTGGGAACTGGCTCTGGGTCATGCTTCCTACGAATCCTTTCAGGAGGACAAGGGAAAGAAAGGAAGAGGGAATGTCACCGTGGTGAAAGACAGGGTTTTGCTTGCAGTCCAAGCTGACTGCGTGGCACAGACATCTGTGCAGCATCGTGGTTTTGGAGATTTGAGAAGCAGTGTGTGATGACCACGTTTTATGAAATCGAAGCAAAACTATAGCTTAGGTTGTCAGAGGGCAATAAATTAAATGACTGCATCTCTCAAAATAACACCTTCCCTTCACCATACTGAGTTCTGTGCCAGAACTCCTTTTCCTTTTTATGCAATTCTTTATTCTGGTATTACCCATGCAAAAGGCCAGCAGCAAAATTTTCTTCCTTGCAGTGCGCTGACATACACACAACACACACACACACACGCTTATCTGCTCCTTGTTTCTTTTCCATTGATAGTGCCCGTAACAATAATGCAGGGATGCTGGTAAGGGCTAATGGCAAACAGTAATAAGGGTGCACATTGGTACATTATTATTGTCTTTAAAGAAAGAAAAGCAAATTGCAACAGCTGTATCATGAGAAAAGAAAAAAATCTCTCCAGACAGAGCAAATGGAAATGACTGCACTGTGCCTATCTCTGTTCTAAACCACAGAACTTAAAAGGGCTAAAGGTTGGTTTTAATGATCTCTTGATGAAGTGTAATAGAGGATACTTTTACTGCCCCGAATGTCCAATTCCACAGCACGTTTTACTTACATAAACACTCAGAACGTTGAGCCGTGGATAAGCCACCCTGCCTTTGAGACTCTGGCAAGCTTCTGTATATTTTATCGGGTACAACAAATAAATACCAACCAAAGGAACAAAGAAACAGGCAGGGTCAGTACACAGAAATCAGGTCAGCACGCTGGTACTTGTAAAACATGGCAAACATATGTTACACCACCGGCACAGGCATTAAATCAACACATGAGAAGATGAGGTGTTATCAGGAGGCAAGCAGCTATAGATATCTTCTAGTTTAATTGTATTTCTGCACCTCTGTAAGCTATTAGAGGTGAGTAAATATGCCAGCATAAAGGCTTAATGATGACTTACTGTGGCGCTTCTCTAACTCTTTCCATCTTCAGGCTGCCACCCACCTGAGACAGGTAGGTAAATATTAACCCTGCTCTACAGCTGACTTATTTATAAGCTATCAGCAGGTAGGTTATGCTGGCGGGCTGCGGAGACTAATTTATAGCTCAGCCATGGGGAGTCACTTGGTTTGTCTGCACCTCGGAGTAATTTCATACTGTCACTAGTCCTTCCAGCCTCTGGATGGGGATTTCCTTGTCGGCCAGCTCCTGCGGTGGGAGGATAAGGGACAGCTGGCTGCGGGAGCCCCACCAGCCTTCTCTCCTCTGGATTTCAAGGCCAGCCCTGGGCTGCTTAGGTCCAGTCTGCTGGGCCAGTTTGCCCCCTAGCTTCTTAGCAATAGCTAGGGACAGCCAGCGGCACTTTATTATTACCTTTGGAAGAGCCTTCTCTTACTTGCCAGTGAAAAAAAGGTCCTGACCTCATATTCCCAAGTGTAAATCCGGAGAAATGATGCTGAAACCACTGGGGTTGCAGCATTAGGGCCGGAGTGGTTACAAGGGAATCAATTCCTTATTATTTATTGATCACGCAGAGGATCTGATTCTTGCTGTGTTACAAAGGGTCAACCAGAGAAGAAAGGACATTTCATTCTGGAAATAAATGTTTGGTGTGGATTGTTCTAGGGGCTAGGAGACTGCATAACAAACGATTTACGGCCGCTTTTAACATCTCCCTGGTAGGCTAATAGCACTGTAACACACAACATCTATCATTTCCTAACTCACTATAACCAGTTAAAAAGCAGGTCTTTAAAGACAAATAGGTGATACTTTCTGGCTTATCGGCATAACTCTTCTTGCTGTCTTGGAAACAGGATGCCGCTGGTGATCACAGATAGGTACGCAAGGACGGCACAGAGCACAGCCACATGCGGGGCGCTGCCGTGAGCATCCCGGCTGTGCGGGGCAGGAAGCCATTGGCAGAGCACGGCAGGACACAGTTCTGCTCCCAGTGAGGAATGAGCCAGCACCGTGCTTTGGTTTGCAGGCTAAAGCACGCACATACCGAGGTAATAAAACTGATTTGGGTAAGTCTATTTAGCCCATATGTACTGAGATGTTAATGGCACTTCACAGCACTCTGCATTAATGGAATGGCTGGTGAATGCACATTTTCATTCCCCTTCTGCTATTTAACTTGCCAGTGAGTCACTTCTGCTAATCGCACTGGCCAGTATTTGATAGCATCATTAGACAGTGGGATTATATCATAAATCATGCTGCTGTTAAAGCAAATCCCCAACTCCAGAGAACAAACATAGATGTGCCTTGTGAATACCTGTATGTCTGTGAGTCTCTGTCTTCCCTACAGTACAGGGTACATTTGTTCCCATTCTTCTCCAATGAACTTTACCATAAGAGAAATCCCTCATTTTAGTTGCAGTGACTACCTAAACTTTTTGTTTGCTCCTTTTAAATTTGTGAATTACTTGCATCCCTCAAAATGAATTGCTATGACGAGTCATGATGAGGTTGAGAAAAGCCATTTGCACTGAAGGAACAAGTCCTTGCATCTTCCAAGTCTCCCACCTGAAAAACTTACTTGAGTCCCAAGAGTCAGGTCAGGGTCACTGGCCAGGAAGTCAGTGGTGAAGGATGCAGTCAGAGATCAAGCAAGATCAGGTGAAGTGGTCAGAAACAGAGAAGCAGGTCGAAGCTAAGCAGTTCAGAGGCAGGAGCAGCACACAGGGCCAAAAAGCGGGAGACTGAACCAACAACCAGGAACAAGAATCTGGAGCGTAACAGCAGCCCAGAGTCGGGCCAAGCAAAGTCAGGGCATCCCAGCAGCCCCCCAGGGACAGTGTGGGGACTGATGACCGACTGTAGCTCAACTGCCCGGGACCCACAGGTTGGGCTCAGAAAGGCCCCAACATTTTGGCTGGTCAAAAGTCTTTGGAGCAAGAGGAGCGGTGAGCCAGACAGAGACCTGTAGCAAAGCAGCGCAGCACTGGCACCGTGCGTCCCACGTTGCACTGGGGTAAGCTGGAAGGGTGCAGTAGAGCTGAAACCTCCGTGGGGTTCCCGTGAGCGAGCGTGATGATGCCACGTGCTGGGTATGCTGCCTTAGGTGTTGACTTGTGGCTGCAGCACGTCAGAATGGGCTCGCTGAAGTTTGTACAAAGAAGTACTCGTGTTAGCATTTGCAAAGTCTGCAGTAAAGTCGTACGCTGCCTACACCCTGTCACGGCCATGGTCAGTTCTGTGTGAATCGTGTTACCATGCAGATACCGTGTGGTTCACCACAGAGGCCCAGTTTTCATTAATACTGCCTCCAATTATTATTCAAACACATGCTTTTACTACCCATCTCATGCATTTTTACACAAATTTTTTGCTTTTCTTAATACGCAGAAGGTAACCTGATTACAACTTTGACCTTTAAGGCAAGGCATAGCTTGTTTTTTAAATGTCATTTTCCGTATAATGTACACAAAAGCATAACCTTATTAGACACAATTTCTGCTTATTAATGACATGAAGCATAAATATCCATGCACAGAGACTATTAGCAAACGCACCGCTGGATTCAAATACCAGTCATGTTAGCGCTAATCGCTCAGACCTTTGGGCACAAGCAAAGCTCACGTAACAGTGCTATAGCCACAACCAAGTTGGCCAGGAATGGACTCCTCTGCAAGAACAACAGTGGTAGTTGGGTTTTCTTGCCTTCATCTTCCAACAGGAGCTTGGAGAAAAGAAAATTCAGGGTATGCAATAAAATACACAACTGGAATATACTCTTATTCAAAACCGTCATGCAAGAAGTGTTCTAATACATGGGCCAGTGAAAAGAAGAAAGCACCAAAGTTGTGGTGGGGTCTAGAAGCCAAACTGCTGCTGGAAAAAAATAACTTTGGGAAGAAAGTGTGAAATCTTGAAAATGCAAGAAGCCCGGACTACTGGAACAGGCAACGTCAACACAAATGCCTTTCAGCCATGGCATTTGGGTTCCATTTGCACAGCACCTTGAGGTGCAAACAACTGCAGAAAACTTTACTCGATCGAAACACTTCTGAAAAATTCTGGCTGCCACTGGTAACTAACAAACTGAAGGCTTTGTTTTAGTGACTGATATTTGTTAAACACCCCAGGTGCTCCCTGGGCAGCTGCCTTCAAGAATGGAGAAGAGCCAAAGTCAAGCAAGCATCACTGAGCACACTGAAACTGGAGTCAGTTAGAGTAGCTCCAAGTGCCTCTTTAGACCGGCCTAAATACACGGCGATTTTGCTTTTTCTGAAGCTAGCTCCACACGAGCACGAGGTGGTAACTCTCACCAAGCAGCTGCAAGAGGAAAGCAGCTTCTCAGATTTGGTCCAGCTATTTGCTCCATGGACACGTGCTCACAGACATATGCCAATGGCTGTAGGGTTCTCCCTCCGAAGCGGCACAGAGGTTAGTAACTGCTGCCCTCGGCCTGCCCTCTCTCAGAAGTTTCACCCTCCTGCCCGCCAAGGAGAAGGCTCAGTTGTTTGAGCGTAGTGTGGTTAACTGGCATGTACCGCAGTGCTGTGGGGTGAGGGGAGATGTGGCACTTAGGCAAAGCTGCGCTGCTGTGCGGTACTTTCCATCAGTAGTGCTCCTCATGTGATCTATTCTTTCAGCATATATGTATTTTCTATACTTTCTCTGAATTAATCAAACCCCTACATTCCAGTTCTCAGAACTAACTCAAAATCCTACAGTAACGTAGAAACTTACACCCTGCAATACATTTATTTATTAAATTAATCAAATTCCAACAACCGCCACAGCTTAAATTAAAAACAGAGGAGCCGATACGTCCTCCTTTCCTTATTTTTTATCCAGACTGACTGCTGAGTGCTTTGAACTGATGAATAAAGATCAATTTCTTAAAATCACTGCAGCGAACATTGATTTCATTCTCTTCTGAAGTCGTGCTCCACAATTCATCGCAAGGAACCTCCATCACCCTCCGTTCCTGTGCTAACTCCAAGCCTAGAAGGATCGGTATTGCCCGTAGCCAGCTTCTGCCGAATTGCTCACATATTACATCGCTTCCTACATAACCACAGCTCTACGGATGCTGAGTACAACCAGCCAGTAGAGCAGCTGTAGGAAATAAAGGCAAGAAAATGAAGATGGTCAAAGGGGAAGAACCTTTTGGACCTTTTAAACCCTAACATTCAGGCTTATAGGTAGATGAAGTATGCTTGTATCACGGAGGAACTCAGAGTAGTAGTCTGGAAATATTTTATGTTCATTGTCACGAGTAATTGGGTTTACTGTGAATGTGGGATTGGAAGATATTAGGAAGTAGCTAAGCATAACTATCATTTGCCAAGTAATAGCAGACAACACATGCTTGAGAACTTGCTGTGAATGCTTTCTGTTGCTACAGTCAACCTGTAGTCCTCACACTGAGGATTTTTTTAGATTTTAAATACATTACAGAAATGTAATAACTCTTCGATGTTTTCAGCTTACGAGCTCTCTGAATATTATTGTTAGAAGGATTTAGCTGGGATTGTAAGCAGGGTTTTTTTTGTCAGAAATGTCATTAACATTATTCATCATAATAGGTTTCTCACGGTCTTTTTATATGTAACAGACAAAAGACAGCAATAGGGACAACTTGATAGCCGTGAAGATACTAAAGATAGTGCAGGTATCAGCTGAATCACACACAATTTGATGAAATTAATTGGTAAATTTTCAAGAAGTGATCCTATTCCTGTCACTATGGTAAAAGGCCTTCCGATCACACAGTTACGCTGGGGCTGTTCTCATGGCAATCAGCAGGAGTTAACATGCACAGAAAACGGTTCTTGGTTTTGTTTTTGAAGAACTGGTTCATTCAGAGTCTGCTTCAGGGGGTTTGTTTTCCTTACACGGGTAAAGCCACTGATTTCTGCTTCACTGTGCCCTGCACATGTAGGAAAACAGATTAGCCAATGTTGTTTTCTTTCTGTACTTTGTGCGTGGGAGGAGAGTAAATCTCTCTGACCCATTCCACCCACGACACTTCAGATAGCATTGGGCAGCGCCATTATCAATCTCACTGGCTGAATTCAGGGAACTCAAAATTGTCACAGGCATGAAATATTGCAGATGTAGGAGGAAAACGAGAGTTGTTGTCTTCTGCCTTAACCCAGCATGCACTGGTGCCTGTAAGTGTTATGATGGCAGTCTCATGGGGAGAGGATATGAGTCTCCGTTTCAGAACTGGAGATAAGGAAGTGACATTTTGGAGGATGAGTTTCATCTTGGGCAATCCACTCTCACACCAGGGTAGCTCGAGCAAAGCCTATGGAATTACATTTTATGTGCATGGGAAAGGGGTGTTCCCAAGGCAGTATCTACAGCAATTCCTAGTCAAACTCTGAAAAAAATAATAAAGCAAACCAAAAAGGCCCGCGAAACTCTCAGTATGCATTAAAGGCCTCAGTACATGGCTCAAACAGTGCACAGACACTCTTGAGCAGCTCAGTGAAAGACCTTTTCTGCTCAAAATGGCTTTCAGGCTAAAACCTCGTTCATTTCCTAAATTGTGAATGTGGTTTCCCTCAGCTTCCCCAGAAGGACCTATGAAGAAGTCATAGCTGTGGAGTCCTGCACTTGGCACGGACTGCCGTCAACCGAGGGCAAGAGGAACAAGAGATCTGCTGGCAGTGGTCCTCTCCAGAAACTGGTACCAGTACAGCTGTACTAATTTTTGTGAGAAACTGCCGCTTGCACGGGCTTGCTGTAAATTTATTCCCATCATAATTGTGCTTCCAGGATGGAGGGAAAGGTGATATATGTCTGGGGTAGAGCACAGAGGCGTAAGGCCTCTGTCTTCATGGTTCTGTTCCTAAATGATCCTACAACAAGATAGCAGGTGTTGGGGCGCCATGGGAAACCCCCATCTTGGGGAAGGGATGGGGTGTTACACAGCCACGTTGGACACGCTGTGAGGTAAACGTCATGCCTCAAAAGTGGACTTCTCTGGGTTAAGAAAATGATGTGAGACTGCATCGTTAAGTGCTTTACATGTCCTGGAGGAAATGAAAAAATCTGAAGAATTCATAGTAAGCATTGCCTGAAGAAAGTAGTTTCCAGCTTCCATTTAGAGCAACTACATTGCTGGAATAATTAGGCACAGCTCACATTCCCCAGAGAAAATGTGATGAAACATGCAGTGCAAGAAAAGAAATTAAATAGCCCCATGATTAAATCTCCACCAGCTAACTCCACACCAATTTTTTCATATATTCACCTCCTAGAAAGTATTTCTTACACCTTGGGGGATTCTTTCATATACTTTTGGATTAATGAGAAACTCTTCCAGTAACATTCATCACTTAGTAACGATTTGTTTTTAATATATCAGCTCACAGCAGCACCTTTCAATGGGAAAAGCATTTCCAGGGTACAGCCATTGCCTGGCTAAATTGTGGACAAAACTGTGCAGAATACCTTAATTTGACAACACAAGGCTCAAACCATGTCCTTAAGTGCAAAAAAGAGCAGAGAAGAAATAAAATCATGTTCATGTTTTGCATTTTTATTGTGCTTCACATGCTCAAAATACCATGCAGGATTTAGCTCATTAATCCTTTCACTACCAGTACGAGAAGAGTAAATATTATTTCCTCCACAGCTAGAGAGCCACGGACAGACATGTTTTTCCGAAGGCTTGAGCACTCACAGACTCCAGCGTGAGCTGTACATAGTTATCATCTTACAGAAGCAGGGCTGCAGTGAGTTGTCCTGGCCACTCAGTCGGTTACTCGTGAAGCCAGAACGCTACTAGATCAGCATTTGAAAAACCTGTCAGGGCCCTCTGCTTGTACAACTTTGCCATCCAGGCAAGGGACTTCAATTTCTGCAAAATCCAAGCTTTAATTGAAAAGTGATGGGTTTTGACCCGGTAGTTGCATAGCCAAGCTGAGTGTAACTTTAAATGCTGATCCATTCCTAAGTGAGATCACCGCTTCCCTGGCTGCGCAGAGCTTCGCCAAGATGTGAGACACCTACCTTTGGTCACAGCAGAAGGCGGGGTGAGACGTGTCCTGACGCTGCAGTCGAGGATACTTGGGAAGGGTGGCACGCGAGAACTCCCATGATTCATGAGGTATGTTTGGGGGCAGGTGCATGAGTACAGGGTTATTCAGAGAAAGGACTTTGAGAAATTAAGGTGGACGGAAGCTCTTCAAAGAAGTCCACTTCTCATTTACTAGAGGAAGACACAATAACTTAGGGCCCCTGCTCAGCGTCTGGGGCAGAAATGTGGACATAGTCCTGTGACCACAGGACTGGTGGCAGAGACATCTTTGCACTTGGGTTCTGCCCTCAACACAAGGTTCCCTGTTCATCTTTGGCTTGTAGGTGTCACAGACTGAAGGCATGAGAGGTATAGTCCGAACGGGTGAGAAGCAGAGTGGAAAAGCAGAAGAAACTGATAGCACAGTTTCCTGAGGTACTTTTTATAGCTGGACAATACAAGACATGCTTGTGGGAAAGACAGGTGAGAAATACGATGACAGAAAATGTCAAGAGAAAAACATGCTATGGAAAGAGAAGGAAAAAGGGAGATAGTAAGTAAGAAGGAGCAAATCTTAATGATTAATTTTCAATGACAGAAGAAAAAGTGGAGTGAAGCTTGGGAGACAATGAAGAGAGGAACAAGAGAGGAAGATTAAGTAGGTAGTCTGCAAAACATATGAGGGAGAAAGTACTGGCTATAAACAGCATACCAGCACATAGTCCTCTCAATAGCAGTGTCCCAGCCTGGGAAATACAGTCACACCAGCACTACTTCAATCCAGGTGAAAAGCTTTAATACAGTTCTAATTAACATTCTTGTGCTGGACAATGAGAAATGTATATTTTACATGGATCGAAACAAGATATGATGGAAGAACCACATCCATTCCATAAATACAACTTGCAGCATGTTTTCCTTACAACCTCAGAAAACATCTGAAGCAAAATTAGGGTACATAGTACATGCCAGTGTGTGCCTTGCCACTGCATTGCTTGGTTTCTAGAAATATGGAGAGTGATTTATTTTCTCTTTTTATTTATGGTATGGTGGGTCCAGCCCTAATTTTTCTTGAGCCTCCAATTTCTTCCCAGGCTCTTACTCTCTTTTGCCATTACTTTTGCCATTTGGGGGCAAAATTGCAATCAATTATTCAAGCAAAGCACTGAAAAATTTGATTGAATATGAAGTACAGAATAGAGTTCCTAATTCATCTTATGTCAGCTTTCTTTTTTCTCTATGATCTTAATCGCTTTTTCCCAGTTGACACCTCGCAACTTCTTTGCAGAATGTGCCAGCACGTTTACTCTCTTTTATGCTTTTTTCTATGTCTTTTGTTTCCTTTATTCCTCCATGCTCTTCTTCTGTATCCCCATTTTAACCATTTCATGTTGCTTAGCAACACCCAGAATGACACCAACAAGGTAAAGTCCCACCGGTTCTAGCAAGCCTCACCTTACAAGGAGCAAAAGTATCATTTGACTTCATACTCCCAATGAATTCACTTCCTCAGAACGGCATTGATCTCAAATTCATGTCTCATTAATCTGGTATTTTCCTGCGAAACCTAAGAACAAGTCCAACACACAGAAACACACAGCGTTTCAAAGGATATTTGGATCTTCCAGTTTTACTCTGACTTTGGTAATCTGTTGAGATAACATGAAAGCTAAAATAAGAGCTAAGGTTTTAGACCCTCGCTTTCCCAACATGCAGATCCAGAGACTCCTCTGTCATACCAATGATCAAACTGCTGCACTCAGTTATGAATCCAGACTTTGTAAATGTTGGAAGATGTTTGGATCGTGAGACTTAGTCTAGCCACAAATCTAATTAAACACCATCCAGACATTTCCAGTAAACATCTTTAATAATACCCCGATTTTTATACCAGGCTGCTTTCTCCCTTGGCATAATAGAATAGAAACAAAACAAACGGGCTAAGCTACCTTTTTTTTTCCCCCCCCCAATTATTTTGAACAACTTATTTAACCAGAACTATTATGAAGGAGGGGCAAGAAATGTAGTTCCTTATCTGTCACAAGCAGTGATCAATTCCAAATCACGGAAGAGAACACTATGATTAGAACGTGCCTATGGATCACACAAAAAATAGGAGTAAAAAAAAATTTTTTTTTTCCCCACAAAAGCACTTTTGCAAGGTAGAACACTCATATGCACTTCTGATCTTCATTGAAATGTTCTACTTCTGAGGGAAAAAATGGAAACCAATGTTTTTGTTTAGAAATATGCTTTTAAAAATCAGTTACTGGTTAAAAAGATGGTTTATGATTTGAAATCTGAATATATTTGGGATTTGGTATTTACACAGTTTCCCAGAATCATTAAAAATGTATTTTTGAAAAACCAAGGCCTTTCCCAGAAATATGTTGAAAAAGATGACATTTATTCAGTAAAATTCCTTGAAAAATAACTGGCATTTTCACACTAGCTGCAGAAAGAAGTTCATTTCCAAACTAGCAAGGTCCTACATTGGACTGAGAAATCCTGGCTTTCGATTTATAAACTGTGTACAAAAAACAGAGAGGAACAAGAATGCAATACCTACTGTTATATCTAGATATACATCTTTAAAATAGATTCTTTGATCTTTAGTCATACAAAACTTCAATTAACTTAACTATTTGATTTCATTGCGCTTTTGTTCATCCCCTGGAATCACGTAATGTCAGCCCTGGAGATACTTTTATTCAGCAAGCAGCGGTCACGATGAATAATACTTACTCAGCCAAGTAAGGCTTTTAATTAGTATTTTTAGGGCCTGGTTCAGTAGCCCTTACTCATATTGAGTAATATTCACTGCACAAATAGTACTTCTGTTGCAGTCATATTAATCATCGAACACACGGGTGAACTAAGCCCTGAATAAGTAACAACTCTCATGTTTATCCAAGTATGGTGATTTTGCCCCAAATATCCAAGTATCTCCTGACATAGAAAACTGCTCATGATTACTGATAACCTATTGAACAGTATGCTTACATAATACATAATTGTTATTATACTGTACTACATTTTTATATTTTCATTATAGCAATCAATGTGGCACCAAGTAACAAGAAGACTGTATCCATGCTAAAACTACATATTCATCTGTATACTTCTGCTTCTAATAGAACTATAAAACATAACTAAACAAGTATGTGAGGGAGACAGATCTAATTCTGAGGTCTGAATATACAGCAAAAAATGTACCAGTCTAACACTAGCATACAAGCCTAGTACCTTCTGATGCTGAATCTCTCTCTAGAGAGAGTTCCTGGTTCCTGGAAAAAAAAAAATCTGCAATATACTTGAATTACATAAAAAGGAAATTGAGAAATTACCTCTGTTTCTAGGTATCTCTTGCTTTCCAACAAACACATGTATGTAAATAAAGTCAGGATAACTTACCAGGAAACACGATCCAACAAATAGTGAAGGGAAACCAGTATTACTTGTTCAGTACTATTTGTTTCTCACCATCCTTTTTCTCCCTTTTGTTCTGACTTTCTGTTGTACACAGTAAGTCCTCATGTATAGATGTATGTATATATATGCATATATACGCCCTCCCTGAGTATACGAAGGATTATATATGGTGACTAATCCCGCTCTTGTGCTGATCCTGCTACCAACTGGTTTTAAAAATTAATCCAAATGAAGAATTTATCTTAGACTCATCCCCCGTAAAGAGACAATAAAGCTGTGCTGCCCATGAAAAAGAAAATAAATAGTCACTTTGATGTCTCAAGTTGAAATCTAAAACTAGCTGGTGTGGAGATGTATCATTTCACATTGCTCTGGGCTTGAATCTTCTGGGTTTAATTCAGATGAAATTCCCGTGGATGCAGGCGAAAGTTGTGTGTGCCTTTTGATAGTCAAAATCAGCAGCTATGTAAAGTCATAGTAGCAGCCACAGCTATGGGAGCAGGGTTATTGGTGTTAGATGTATTAGTGACTGCAGAAAGCTCATGGTCTGCATAATGCATTTCCATTCTCTGTCCTTTACAGGAGAAACCTTGCTGCCCCACCTCACTGAAACCTGAGGGCTCAGGGAGTTAAGTCAAGGCTAAACCCTGTACATCAGGTAATCTCTGTGCCCTCCACTGTGCTTAAAGTACTCTTCAAGGCACAGAAATGTGGACTGTCTGCTCTACAAAGGGAACATACCTACCCCAATGGTTACTGCGATCTAAGGTAACACCTTCGCTAACTCAGAAGTGCTCTTTGCACTTTGTAGCTGAAATCAGTACTCCCTGAAAATGTTGCTTTTTTTTTTTTTTTTTTGTATTCTGGACGAGATTTTCCTTTCCAGGTTTGTTTTCGTTTTTTTTTAATGCCACCCCACTGTTTTAAATATTTCACATTTTAGCAGATTTTTAATAGCAGCTCCACTTACAAGCATATTTATAGAAGAACTATAAGCAAATCCCTCTCTTCTATCACACTTTTTAAGTGAAGCAGCAAAATATTCTGAGTATGGCATTGCCTGTTCACAAGGTTTGTATTCAAGCTAATATTGGCAGAAGTTAGAAGACATACCCCAAACCCATTCTGAACCAGGTTTACTGTTCTTGGTAGGTGTCTGTAAGAACTGCAAATAAAAAACCTTTAATAAGCGAAGCTGCCTGTTTCAGACAGTAATGCCATTATCTTGCTTATGTTGATGCAACTCAAGAAAAAAGCAACGGCATGTCAGTGGTGAAACTAGGATAAGCAAAAAAGAGATCCCAACTTTGAGTTTAAGCACAGGCTCCCTGGATCACAGTAATCACAGTACTATGAACTGCACACTACAAAGCCAGCACAACTTCCAACACAAGTTCTTAACTCTCTGCCTAAATGTATCTCATTCAAAAGGAGAAACTCTCTGCCTAAATGTATCTTGATTTAAAAGAAGAAATTCTTTTCTGGCATGGCAACTGTTCTGAGGGTTATTCCATACGTAGAGTATTTCTCATTCAGAAGGGTGTTAACATTAGCTTCATGTTCTCTTGCGAGCCTTGCCTTTCAGTACAAAGAGGCTCCTCTGTCACACGGGGCATTACAGGCAAATAACGGTTCCCTTGCACTTCTGTGCAAAAGGACTTGCACAAGGTGACACTGTGTTTTTCACATCAAGGAAAGAAACGCGGGGCTCTGTAAACTAAGTATGCAGGGGAAAGCGCCCTTCAGATCAACAGGTCAAATCAACATTTCTCACAGCGACTGGATCCTCTACTTTCTGAAAACAACACTACTGCAATGTTCACCAAGTGGCATGCCCATTCAGATCAATAAGAGAAACGGAGGGTGCAGAAGTAGCCCAGTAACATGGAACATTTTAAAATCTTGATTTATTTCTGCTGTTTGTCAATCTTTTTCTCTATGCATCCTTTTTTTTTTTTTCCAGATAGCATACAAATAAACCATGCATTTATTTTATTTTGTTCTCAATTAAAAAAATAGGAATCCTAAGATTTTAATCCTTCCAGACTTTTCATCCAGTCGTTTCCACCAAACATAGGGAAGAAAACAACATTACAAACACACCAAATCAGCCCCGAGGAAGTCCATGTGTCACTAACAAATTAAATACATTAATGTTGACAAAGGAATGAGAATTCCTATTGCCAACCTTTCTCACTTAGTTCACCTTTTGGTTTTAGAAACTTCAGCTGGACTAATCACGTCTAAGGCAAATGAAAACAACTTCTTATAAGGCTAAACAGTTGGAAGTATACAACGAACGATATTTCAGGCTATGCAACTGTCAGCGTTAACAAGAAAGAAGAAATCTTGCAGATCTTTCTGCTTTCGGCAGCTGTAATCTAGTTCTGGACCGGCAGCTCCTGCCATCTCTCCACCCCACAGGCTTTCTGTGAGCAGCCCAGCAGACTGGTAGATGAAGAAGAGGTACGATATTACCATGCCTCCAACAAATACACCGCCTCTGAGTTATGCACTTTGTGGAAGTCAGAGACTTGCCCCCGGGCTGCTTTTAACACATCTCAAAGAGTGTGCCTCCTCTTCCCAGGACCGAAACCACCCAACCTCACACCCAGGAGAAAGCCAGAGTCTGTGGAGCTGTGCTAAGTAAATCGCCTCGGAGCATCTCTGGAACAGACGTGTTCCCCATCCCACCCTGATGCTGGCATACAGACCTAAGTCTACTGTAAGGATAGGACAAACACCATTCAGAAAGGGGTTGGGATTCCCCTTCTCCCACCAACAACCCCAGTAATACAATCTCACGGGGAAAGGAGTTTGGCAGCCCGTTCGCGGGTGGGGAAATCGGGCAGACCCTCCATCCCGCCCTGGCAAAAACAGACCCACAAAAGGCTACGGTGGCTCCAGAAAGAAAACCTCTGTATTAAAAGCCAAATAACGCGGAGCTACAATAATAAATACACATTATCTCAACTGGGAAATACAGTGTAAAAGGTTCGTTAGAAGTTCAGCTTCAGCAATAACAATATATATATATACTGCTTCAGTTCTTGATCCTGCCAAAAAGATACTTCCCTTTCTGTAAATAAAGAAAAAAAAAAACACTCCAACTGTATTCATCTACAAGAAAACCTACTCCGACTACAACAAATGCGGCTGAATAGTGGGGTCTTTTATTTCCTGGGTTGATTGGGGGGGGGAGGCTTCTTTTTTTTTTTCTTTCTTCTTTTTTACCAAAAGGTTCGTTTAAAACGGGTATTAAAGATATAAAACGAGCACACAGGATTTGGTCGTCCCCGGCGGCGGGGCGGGTGGCGCGGCGGGGCTGCTCCCCTCAGGGAGGGCCGGGCCGGGCCCTGAGGCGGCCCCGCGCTCCCCCCGTCGTGCCCGCCGCGCCACCCCTGACACGCTTTAAACAAGAAGACGAAAAGACAGCAGGGTCCGTCCCTCCGCACCACACGACGAAGAGGAAAAAGGAGGGGGGGAGTCAGCGGGAAGAGAGGCTACTTGGTGGCGGCGGTGGCGGCGGTGCTGCGGCGCTGCTCCATGCCGTTGGGCAGGAAGCCGGCGATGATGGGCACCGGCCAGATGAGGGCGGCCACGCTCCACACGATGATGACCAGAGTCATGAAACAGGCCACCAAGGTGGACTCGATGGGCTTGCGGTTCATCCGCCAGCCCGGCTCCCCCTTCAGCTCCTCCAGGCTGAAATCCAGGCAGCAGAAATTCAGCGGCTCCCCTTGCAGCCAGTACTGGCCGGGCTCCGCCGCCGGCGGGTAGGAGAGCGAAGAGGAGGAGGAAGAGGAGGAGGCGGCGGCCTGAGGCGCGGCGCCCCGCAGGCGCCCGACCCGCCTGCCCCGCACCCAGCTACAGCCCACGCAAAGGCGCAAGTCCTGCTGGGCGCCGCCGGCCGCCAGCCCCAGGTGCTCGATGAGCAGCGGCGGCCCCACGCGGTGGAAGGCGGCGGAGAAGAAGGCCCGCCCGTGGCTGTTGGTGGAGAAGAGCAGGAGGTCGCACTGGATGCCCAGCGGGCGGCTCCAGCGCACCAGCAGCGAGCTCAGCATCTGCCGCTGCACGCTGATATTGCAGTGCGGGTCCTCGGCGGGCTGCGGCTGCCCCTGCGGCTGGGGACGCGGCTGCTGCCCCTGTTTCTGTTGCTGCTGCCGCCCGGAGGAGGTGGGAGCGGAAGGGAAAGGCTCTTGGCTAGGGGCAGCCGGCGTGCCCGGGCTGGCGGTGCTGCCTTCCTCCTTGCTCGCTGCCCCGTCGAGGTCCATCTCGAGGCTGGCCAAGGAGCGGGCGGAGGAGTTGACAGGGGGCAAGAAGAGCTCTTGCTCCTGCTCCTCCTGCCCGCTGGCAGCCGCCGAGGGGCTCCAGCCCTGGCAGGGCGGCAGGCAGGCGGCCAGCAGTGC
>VZSZ01009866.1:482723-604876 GCA_013398815.1 Ibidorhyncha struthersii
GGGCGGCGCCGCGGGCCCGCTGCGTCCCTCCCTTCCCGCCTCTCCCGGCTGAGAGGGAGGGCAGCTGCGGGGCGGCCGCCGCTTGTGGGGCTGCGGTGACAGCCCCCTCGGGGGGGGCGAGGGGAAAGGGGGTGGCTGCGGGCAGCCCCCTCCCGCCGCCGCCTCGGCCCGGGGTGAGGGGCGCGGGAGGGGGAAGAGTATCCAGGAACCGACTGCAGACAGTTTCATTTCGAGTTCTGAGGAAGGGAGCCGGAGCTGTCGGGGAGGGTGCGGTGGCTTGGGCCCTTCCAGCGGTGCTCAGCCCCAGGAGCGGCTCCCGCAGCCGGGCATGCACAGCCTGGGCTGGGCTTGAGGCGCACGGCATCCCGCAGGCGGGCGCAGTCGGTCCCTGTAGCAAAGAGTTCAGCGTGGAAGCTTGTGACGAAAGTAGCACAGAGCTACCAAGTGTGGTAGCTGTGAGACTTGACTGCATTCTTCCAAAGGCTGCTTTATAAGCATGGTGGTTTATGACCAAGCTAGATAACTCCAGCTTGTTTCACGACCCTGTGATGGCCGCAGTATTACTCTTGAAGAGGGTTGAGGCTTGTGTTGTTGTGGTTTGTCACTTGGAGCCTTGGGGAGGGACAGAACTGGATGACAGAAACGGTGAACATTTCTTAGCCTTTACCTTGGGCAGAGAGCAGGACAGAGTTACGTCTTCCTGGCAAGCATCCAGAACCGGGACGCTCTTCTTTGCCTTTTCCGCCCTTTTTAGACAAATACACATGCAAAATGGAGGTACGAATACAAAAACTAGGCTTTCCCAAGTGTATATGGGACAATTTATGTAAACGATAGAACTGAACTCTGTAAGGTGGTCCTCTGAGGTTGGCGTTGGTCCCGTATCAGACATGGTCCCATGTCAAAGCGACACATGGACCCGTTCTCACTTGGAGAATGAGTTCCTGTAATATCACTCTCAAGTCTTTCAGATGCATTAGGGTAGTGAATGAGGGCAGAGAGTAAATTTTATATTTGCTATAATTCACCATGAATGAAGGTAGTGACTCAGTTTTCTTTCAAAAACCCTTGCCTAAGTATATCATGACAAACTCCAGAGTTGCTTGCCTTCTATTTAAAAGAGACCTGTGCACCAAAAGGGACTTGTGTTTAGTCCCAAATTAGCCCAAAGGGTATTGTCTACCAGATGTCTATAGTTTGGCTAGGTTTTTAGTTTGGCTTATTACAGAGAAACATGCCTGATGAAGCGTTCAAAGCAAGCTGTCTGGTTCCAGTTCTGGGTTTTTGCTCAGATGCTACAATACAGTTAATACAATTTTCAGCGCTTTTCAATGTTTCTTAAATAAGAGTTCTCTGGTATTTTTTATTGTCCCTTGAATGTGTCTCTACGGGCATCTCCTGATGTCCTTTGTCGTATCCACAGTCCCATGTGTTTGTGTGGCTGAAAGTTTTTCTGTTGTAGTATGTCTATAGACCCAAAATCAAATTAAGAGAGGGCTAGTGTGTAGCAAATAATGCCAAAACTGTGCAACCACTCATGTGCACAAATTACATTGCATTGAGATTTTGGCACAAAGGACTGGAAATGAAACTAAACCTCATAAATAAGATTTAGCTCTTGAACGCTGTTGCAGTATGTGGGTGGCAAATCTTCTCAGGCACAGCTTCAGTTCTTTTGGTCTCAACTCCCAGCACCCAGCTGAATGCAGACGGGGGTATTTCTGAAGTTTGGGGAGGGAGAGTTGAGCTAAGTTTCTTTTCCTGCAAGAAAAGATAACCGGCCATAGGATGGTTAAATGCATTTAGCATCATTTAGACTGCCATGGCAAAGAACTAAAAGAGCGCAATTTATTTCAGGTTGTAGATGCATGGGTGCCTCATGTTTATTCCTCTTCATCAAGGAATAATTGGGCAAGTGGGTAGAAGAAGCAGAATGCATGTTAGATCACTGGTTGATAGCCACTGTCCAGCAGGGCCCTTTACAGATATTTCATTTATAGGTCTATCAGATATGGATTCAGTCATTCAAAGAGGTTGCAGCACACTTCAAAACTCCTTATAAGTAATATCAATCTATAGCTCTGTTCTGTGGTTTTCAGCCATAAATCTCAAAGAACGAGGTAGTTTTATGGCTGGAGAGGCTGAAGCATAAAGAAATCAGGGGCCAGCCAAAGGTGACCCACAAGTCACCGGCAGATCAGGATGTAGATTTTGCAGTGTTGATTCTATAGATACAACTAGAACTGTAATATGCACCGTAGGTCACAGTAGCATTTGTCAGTGTGGTAGAGGAGGTGTGAAGTGGGCTATAATGATAAAATTTTAGAAGGGAATAATGAGGTAACAAGACAGTAGGAGTTTCATGAGACAGACTGCAGAGCTGTTGGGAGGATGAAGACTAATGGTAAAGGACAATCAGGATCTTTGAGAGTTGTTTTAATGGCATTTAAACATTTTTATTAAAGTATTGCATGTGAAATACTTTTAGTAAGATGAAATCAAGAATAGGTATTTCTGCCCAAGTGCCGTTAAAATTGCATCTTATGAGGGTACTCCTGTCTCATTGCAGCTAGTGGAGACTGACCCTAAGCAGGTTCAGATTCCAGAAGGAAACCCATAATTGGATTCGAGTCAAATCTTGTGATCCTCAGGCAGCATTCCTCAATTCAGCAAATTTATGCTGATCTGCACTGAGGGAAGGGAATAACTGGAACTTTTCTTGACAGAGGACGCACTTTTAAGGTTGTAATTTCTGAAGGGAGTTGCATGTGGGAGAGAAGATAGGAAAGTAGCAGAGTAAGGGTTTAGATACCCAGCTATATAACATCACAGAGATGTTTTTCTGTGGAAAGACACCTACTGTCAATTACGGGAAAAAAGATGTTAGGAGCAAGTAAGTATAGCGATGCGTTACCAATCTCTGTAAAAGTGCCAGGTAAATAAGGAGAATTTCGCAGTCAACAGCTGAAGAGGGAGGCAAGGTCAGGAGAAAGAAGTTGGTACTTGACTCCTTTCAGAAAAGAGCAGTTTTAGTTCTGTGAAAGGAGTAGGATCCAATCATCCTGGGGATTGTTCTGAGAGAGGTACTTATTCCCAGCTGAAGAAAAATGTTTCTGTGATATAATTTAGAAGGCTTGGTTGGCTAATGGTTTCACAGCTGATGTGGGGGGAGAATCTCAGAGTAATATAAGGAAGTGAGCTGATCTCACGATGGCTGTGGAATGTGCTCTTTGAAGAGTCGTTGATAATCAGTGATTTCCCAGTTGAGGAAGGAGCTAAGGGACGTTCCATACTGCCCACTGACATGTTGCTTTGATTGTGAGCACAGGGATCAGAGCCTTCGCTCTCCTTCTTCTTGCTTGGTATTCTTGTGGATTTGTCAGAAAATATTTGTGATGAAAGACGTAAAGGCCACTGAGCTTCTGAAATGGATAGCGGAGGCTGGTTGGACTAAGCAGCTTGCTACTGCTACATCACATCAGAAAGATTTATCTGCAGAAAACAGAGATCATGTGCTGCACGGAACAAGCCAGCGTTTTGTACCACTCTTTGTATGAATATCAGAAGCCCAGACAAAGGGAACAGCCAGTTGGCAAGCAGGCTGAGAACAAGGGCATAATTTCTCCAGAGAAGTCAACACACCTATCTCAGAAAATACATCATTTGACATGCATTTCTATCAGCAGCAGATATTGCCTCCACACCACCCTCTCAGTTATACAAACACAGATGTCCCTGAAGCCATAAAATAACCCACGTCAAAGAGCTGGGGCAGATGACTGCTATCTTAAAATACCTTTGATATGCATGCGCTTTTTCATCAAAATATCATAAACATTTTCCGCCCAACCTTGACCTCCATCTTTAACCCCTTATTCAGATCACCACACATTCCTGCAAAAAGCTGTACCTGCGTAGCTGAGTGATTGAGGCAAGACAGTAGGGAAGGTGAGAGGCTTTGAGCAGTGAGGGCCAAGCCAGGGCTATTTAGCCACTGCATGTCAAGATGGGCTCTAGTGGGGCTTCTGCGGTCTGCAAACCACACCGTCGATGGAGTGCGGACCAAGAAAAAGCAACTGCCATCTGGAATCTAAAAGAAGTACTGAAGGAGTTATCCATGGCAATTGCTACAAAGCCTAATCCAGCTGCAAATAGGATTGCTAGAAATCGGGAACACATTGTTCAGAGCATCAGGTAGTATCAGGAAGATAGAGGGCCTGCAGAATGAGGGCTCCATCAGCTTTGAGGAGTACTTGGGAGCTCATGTCCAGAACTCCATTAGACTCTGTTGTACTAGCACAGACTAAAAAGACTGCTTCAAATCTAAAGATAAGTGTGAAATATATGCAGAGAATCCTAAAGGGAACGTATTAATAGACTTTCAGAGCTTTTTTTGTAGCATGCTTTATATAGGTTGAGGCTTTTAGACAAAGATCAAAAAGAAATGACAGGAAAAGAAAACTCAGTAGAAATGGGTGTAAGAGAGAAGTGGTCCAAAGAACAAACTGCACCTCCACAGCGGAAGGTGGTCTTAAAACAAGACCAGACTGGCTTGAGGTAATAGAACATAGAAAAAAAGCTATGATACAGGTTGGTTAGATCTGTTTGGCCTACAAAGAGAGATAAATGCAGTACTTTCAAGTACTCCATTTATACAATGAAGTTTTTAAGATGGGTTTTGACCTGAAGCAGTCTTCTCAGAAGACTGGATTCACGTTGTTGCCTAGGTTCCCGCCTGAGGGTTGAAAAAGACCCTCACTCACATGAGACTTCCTCCCAGCTGAACTTCTAAAGCCTGGGCAAGATTCAGCCCTGGAATGTATTTATTTTGTCTTGTAACTACCACACTTATTTTAAATTTTATTGGCCAGGATCCCGACAGTAACTGCAACCTATTTTGCCTCATATCTATTTCACCAGTAAACCTATCCAGTGCTAGAGCTTGGCTGAACCTGGTAAATTTAGGATCTGATATGTCGATAAAGATAATGAATCCAAATTAAATGGTCCGTGCAGGCGGAATTGAGAGACCGGCAATCCAAGTAATTTTTAAGAAACTTCAGATAGGGTTAAAGGGCAATGTAACACCTTTGTTCCCATCAGAGTATACACACTCCAGGACTCGGGACTACTTTCTGGCAGGTTGCTAAAAGCCATTGTAGGGTGGGTTTGACCAGGTGTCAAGCTTTGTGTGTTTGTGAAGCACAGATGTTCTGAACATCTGAATGATCCCCAGGTTTCTGGGTAAACCCTGACATGTCACAGCCGTTCTTGATGGAAAAGACATGTCAGCTACAGCAGTAATTGTTTAATGCTGATGCTGTGGAGGTACTAGGAATGTGAAAACATTTTGTATGATTACATATTAAATTGTTCTGCAAAATATTTGTACATAAAATAGCATTCCTTAATGACTGTTTTATGAGTTTGTCTTTGGAAAATCTAAACATTTACTACAACAATACATTGAAAAAGAGCTCCCTGGAAAGCATTTAGTTCTGCAAATACTTTGAGTGTTTCCCAGCCTGTTCCGAACATGGCCCTAGGGCTTGCCTTTACTGTTATTTATCTCTGTATAGAAAAGGGAGACAGGTGCAGAAGTCTGGTATTAGTCTGCACTAAGCAGACGTGGGTTTGGCACTCCCAGGAGCTTCCAGTGTGGCCTCAGTCTCTCTGTGGCTTTGAAATCCAGCTATAAAACATAAAATCCTGCTTCCCTGAGATGTTATAAGACACTTGGACTGTGAAGCAATCCTGTTCCACAGGAGAGGAAGACAAGCTAGTTCACAGGTCATTTAAGACTTGTTTTGGCATACTGCACAGAAGTCACACACACACGAGATGTTGTTGATGACAGTCTGTATCCTAAAGAACCTCTCCAGAAAACAAGTGGATGAGAATCAGAGTTCAAAGGAGAGGGTGTGATACAGATTCTGTGCGCAGCTCCTTAGCCAGCCTGCAGTCCTGATCATCCTCTGCCTTGCTGTTATTAGCTGGTGCTTCAGTGCTATGTGATACATCACAGAGACCTTGTAAAGGAGTCTACAGCAAGGACTTTACTGGTTTCACAGCAGGTTTTTGTCCCCAGTTGTAAGGGGAAGTTTACAATTGAGAAGCAGAAATGGAGCCTGCAATTGACAAAGTGAGAGTCGGTGGAAGGATAACAAATACCAGGACTGGTATGAGGCAGGATTGAATTGTGAAGGGCTTTGAAAGCGAGAACAAGGAGTTTGCATTTGGAGCAGTGAAAGAGGAGAAATGACAGAGAACTGTGGAAAACTCTGTGATGTGCCCAAAGGAATGAACTTGAGACAGTTCCAGGTGCTCTAGCCAGAGAAGAGATTACAATAGGGAAGATGCACAGGCCTTGGCTAGAACTTTTGGCAGAGCAAGCTGAGACGAACTGTGATACTTTGGAGATGCTGCATGAGACTAATCAGTGACATTTAAAACACAGCAGTATCAACATCATCAGTAAAATTAGCAGTACAAAATAAACTCCTCCCTGCCTCCAGACTGTGCATCAACACCTTAGATTGGGGTTCCCAGAGCTGCTGTAGCTGTTGGTGTGCAGAAGCAGAGACCCTTGAGTTCTCAAGCAGCAGTTGGGTACCACTTGTGGTGATCTGCATACTAGTCATATGCACGCCCCTCTTTGGGAACCCTTGCCTGCTGTCCCTTCTCTGGTGAGACACTTCTGCTGTATATCAAAACAGGAAAAGCGATTTATCTGCCTCTGTGAGTCAGCAGAAGTGCATTAACTCTTTCCAGAAATGTCAGTGCCAGTGAATGGGGCTGAGTCATCCAAGCAGACATAACTAGCCTGATGCCCACCCATTCCTTGAGCTGGGAAGCCCTCCTAAGGTGTCAAAGAGAAGGTAGTTATATTTCCCATTCCACTCATCAGTCCAGCATCATAATTATTTGCAGAACAACAGACAGCCTGAGCTTCAACTAGCAGATTCAAAAAAACTGTCAGCAATTTCTGGGTTAGATGGGTACCAGATTTAAAAGGAAACAAAATGTTCTTCGTTTCTAGCGAGCTCTCTAGTTCACACTACTTATTTACCCAGCAATGGCTACAATCAGTATGACATTGTAACAATTGTCTGAGCCATAATTTGGCACTCAAAACCCAAGACTAGTGCTCAGACATCTCTGTTATACCTTTGCTAAGCTGGAGAAGCTTCATGGAAGTCAAGGGAATACGAGCTTCTATTCCTAATTTCCAAAGCACTCTTGTCTTGATCCAGCACAGTCAGTACAGGAACAAAGCGACTGATTGCTTTCAGCAGGACCATGGCACTCATAAATGCAATTCTGTATGATACAAAGGACCGAGTCCTTAATGTGGGGGTGCACAAGTAAGAACAAATGCAGGTTTCAGCCTTTAAACCTGATGCGTTGGACAAGCAGCAGAGGAACACAGGCTCTTCAAAACCAAAGATTTTCTATTTTCATGCAAATACTCCCAATGTTCTGAATCAGAAGGAGATGCTTAGAAAATACATGCAGTACGAACGGCTTGCTTTCTGAAAGACTGATATTCACTCAGCTTTACTTACTCTTCCATGAACTAATAATCACAAAACAAGTAGGGAATATAGCTTCTGACGTTATGTGCCTACTTCTTCACTGAACTGACCAGGTTGAAAAGGTGTGCCTGGGTTTTTACTACATCTTGGCTTGATTCTGCAAATTAAAGAGGGACACATCAGCCCTAGGATGTGTATCTTAAATTAGTCTGGGGGATCTCTTGCTCAAGCCATCATGTCAAATGCTACACTTCCTAATATTATATGTGAATCCATCACCTACATCATTGCATTTGCCCTTGGCCCTTTTGACTCTGTCACTGTAGAGCACCCAGAGCTGACAATAGCCTTTTCATCATCTCAGAAAGACTGGTGGGTGATAATCTGTCATAATTGTATTCAGACAATAGAGGCGTAGAGGAAGACTCGGTTATGAGAAGATGACATAGATATGTTTGTGCTTTTGGTCACATCTTATCCATAGAGGTAAAAACAGGATTTAAAAATAATCCCCTGTATTCTTATTGCAAGCCAGGAAAATTTAATTAGTCTCCATAGGATTTCCATGTGCAATGACAGTGGGGGATGCTGACACCAGTGGACCACTAGAATAAAGAGGATAATCTGATAGAGAGTTTATAACACTTTAATTAGCCTAATGCCTTACGAGAATATTATTTCTATTGTATTGTCTGCATATCTGAATATTGGATTAGCTTTCATCCCTGCTATAAAATACTGGCTACATTTTCTTCCTCATGCCAGATCAATAGTATCTGCAAGCAGCAGATTAGACCAAAATCTGTTTTCCCAGCTTTGCTGAACATGTACAAGTACAATGCCAGAAGAGAAAGGAGCATCTTCCTCTCTCAGCACAGGGAAGCAGTTTGCTCAGAATCTGTAGGATTACCTGAATATCCTGTTTTAGAAATTCCTCAGTTTCATTCCTTTAACTTCTTGCATTTTGCCATTTGATTTTGGTTTGTATCTCTTGTCACTGATGTCTGCCGATATGCATACTCCTGCCTACAGTTAATCAAAGAGACGGCTTCTCTGTGCTGCAAAGTGATAGCTGCTAATCCACTGATCATGGCTGGTTGTGAGGTATCTTTGAACGGATGTCAGAGCCTTAAGTTTTATGTACAGTGCCACGTAATATATACAATACAACTTTTAAAAAAAACCATCATAAATCTTGGACTTTCCTCTCTGTTTTCTACTTCAGTCTGTTATCATCCCTCTGCAGTTTTTGTCTTCTGCTGTGCTGATGTCAAGTCCTTGTTCAGAAGGCTGGACCTTTACTCACATGCACACAGGTTACAGAACTTTTCCAGGGTAAAAAAACCCACCAAACAAACCAGCGTGGGTTTTCTGCCTGCGGTATCTGAGCCCGTGCTCCCAGTCCTCCTCTTCTATGATTTGTGCCTACCAGTTCTGAAACAGTGTAACTGGTACTCCAAGTTAGATGTCTCTCGCTGTGTAAAATGACCAGTATAGCTTATTTTCACTTTCTGCCAGCAGCTCTGCTTAAATGGACATACTGGATGGCTGGTCCCAGGAGACAGCGCAGTTTCAGCTTAGGGACATATTTATCTCACTTCTATTGTCCCAGTTTCTAGCCTACAAATAGGAAGACAGATTTGTATGTCGGCTGTGATAGGAAGGAAGCTGCAGAAATGTTGAGTGAAGGTTAAACTGTTAAACTGGTAACTGCATAAGAGGAAATACACATCTTATTGTCACATGTTAACAAAAAAGAAAAAACAAGATGTTTGTGTCTTATAGAGAAAATCACGTTAGAGGGACAAAATTAGGAAGAAGTATGGAGCATAAGCCTTGGTCAGTCTGCCAGAATTTTTGGATTTTATGTCGTTGCAGGAGGTGGGTATTAGACTCTCCAGCTGTTCTCCCTGTTATCAAGTACACCGGTAGCTGGTTTTCTCTAGAGATTTTTCAAATGTTGATGCTATTTTTGTTCCATAATTTTATACTCTCGAGCACACACATAAGGAACAAAAATGAGTTTAATAAACAGGACTTGCCGAGGCTCTGCTGATTAGTGAAGATGAATATGGTTAATTATTTAGCATTATTTTCTTATTCAAAATAGTGTCTTTAGCATCAAACATTGACGTGATGCGTTATAAAGATTTCACCAGTGGTAAAAGCAAATTATATCATTTAAGCAAAATTGCCCACATAACTTGAGTCTGAGGCTTAATTGACACAGAAGGCCTTGTGGCAGTCCTTTCTACTGGAAGGAGATTTGACACAACAGCAGAACTGGGATTTCTGATATCACTGTTGAAAAGAGGAGCTTGAGGTAGGCTATCTTCAAAGGCAAATCCAAAACCAGTTTCAAGGCAGTGCAGCTTTTGTGAAAATTCTTATTTACTATAATCAGAACTGATTTGGACTAAGGCCTCTTCCACAGGCAATTCTGACACTAAATGAATGAGTATAAAAGCATTCTGAAGTAGAACTGAAAAGTGAAATTCCTCAGGAAATTAAAATTCTAAAAAAATTTGTTTCCAACCTATTATTGTATGGATTTTAAAGAGTTGGCTTACTACTGTCATGTCAATAACAAAAACTGCTTTGTGCCAACCATACTATCTTGATTAATTTTGCTTAGACTTTGCATCAAATTAATGTCTCAAATGTCACATATCTGCAATATTATGTTTATATATTGTCTAATATTATTTAATACAAAATACGGGAGATAATACATACAAAAGCCAATATCAAGCGATAACATCAAAAGCGGTTGTATTTTATTAAACTAAGCGTTTCTACAAGATCACAACCAAACTGAAAGGCTGAGAGGGTTACATCATTGACAACTGAACTGGAAGGTGGCAAGTTGTCACAGAATGGTTTGATCTCAACAAAGCTACATTTTGTGCCAACTTTGCAGACCAGGCCTTTGGCTCATTTACACACCCAACACTGCCCTGATTATTAGCATTGTTAGAAAAATCTTTTGTAGAGATTTTACTCGTGGTCACTCACAGATGGTCAGATTCTTCTAGCCCTCCCAATATACTGCTTCAAAGAGGTGTGGGTATGAATGCTAAACAATTCATTCCAAAGGTCAGGTTTTCCTCTGAATATAGGGTCTACATCAACATCATCTTGTTGATTTTGACATAGTTATTTCTGATTAAGACACATAAGAGTGGAGAGGCTTGAGGCCATAAATTTGATTGCAATATGGTCAGGCGTCTGCTGAAATAACGGTGTTCTCCGTGACTTCAGTAGTAATTTTTTGGGTCAGGTTTTTCAGCTACTAGAAACTGCTTTTGAAGTCAAATCCATTGAAAAAGTATTTGCTTCACAGAATGTATTTGCTCCGGAGTCCCTCAGGGACTGTCAGCATTGAATGAATGGCTCCAGGAGCTCAGCACTGAAGACGATCATTGTTTATATAAATGGTATACCTGTGGTATTACTGCACCTGGTTTCATTCAGTTCACTGCAAAGAAGTTACAAAAGGCACTAGAAAAACTTATGGATGATAACTCTAGCAGGGCTCTTATATATAGGTAGTCCACAACACTATTCCATGAGTTGAAAGCCTATACCTGAGGTGGAATGACCCCATATGTACATATGCACACATCTATGTATTATATATAAATAATATTATGTTCACATGAAAACTTCTCTGTCATTTTCCCATTGAGTATTCTATAAAAGCCAGACTCAGACGTGCACTGAGCGATGCTGAAGTGCATTGTCACAACTGAGCTCTGAACGGGAGGCAGTTCCTGGCCCTCCATATCTATCCCCAGCATGGTCTGGGGGATGGGCCATCAGAATAGGCCCTGGAGTGAATCCCAATTCTTTGATTAACCTGTCTCTGGTAACTGTGGACAGAACAGGGTGCTTCGCTCTGCCACTGGTTCCTCCAGCTTTGACCTGTGACTGCAAGCACCTGAGCATATGTTCTGCATTATGCTCTATGTCAGCGTACAGAAGCACAGAAGGGACCATTGGACCAGTTTGTCCAACCCTCCTGCTCTAATTTGGGTCAACTAGAGCAAGTTGTTCATGACCATGTCTGGTCAGGTGTGAATATCTCCAAGGATGGTGACTCCACAACCTCTCTGTGCCAGTCTTTGACCACCCATATTTAAATGGAATTTCCTGTATTTCAATGTGTGCCTATTGCCTCTTGTCCTTTCACCAGATAACACTGAGCTACAACTGAGTGGATACCACTACAACACCTAGCACAATGAGAACGAGTCTTGGTGGTGCCTGTGGGTGCCCCTGTAGTCCAAAAAAACTGCAGAAGAATAACAATAACAGTCATGCAGGATCTCTCTCCCAAGCATTCCCAGAGGCTTCCAGTACTTCTTAATTAAATTGAATAAATAATTCATTTAACACCATAGACATTGCTCGAGATGAGCTCAGTGGTGATGAAGTGGGAACTGGGAGCACCACCGCACAGTAACAGTGTGAACCTCCTTGGTTGCTGGAGCTCCTTCTCTACATCCAGAGGGGAGGCAGGGACAGAAGGACAAAGTGAGCCTCAGGCACTGGAGTAACTATACCTGCGTGGGACAGGAGACCTTCTGCCAGACTCTAGCAGCCCACTTTGGGAGCTGGTGGCTCTGGAGGAGTGGGTTGGCTCAGAATTCCTCTCTTCCCATCCTTTGCCTGAAGTCTGCCATAAAGGTGAAACTGAGCCTTACTTGTCAGGAAAGAATGAAATGATCCCTAAGGTTAGCAAAGTGCTCAGAGACCCTTTGGGAAGAAAAGTGCTACGTAAATAGAAGCTGATTCCTACAGGTTATTAATAGATGTATCTGCAAAAGTAATGTGCAAACTACAAAGGAAAGATCATTCTGAATTAAATTATCATAATTTTTTTCATTGCTGTCTCTTTTCAGGAGACCTGGATAATACTGCTAACAATGACAGATTGAATAAGAGACAGGGTTTGTGTGGGCCAGAGGTGGGAACAGAGAAGGAGACTAATTTTATCTTTTTTAACCTTTGCATGCAGCTGGGCAGGATAAAAATGAATTATGCAACCAGCAACTGAGCTGTTATCCCAGTGGAGGCTGCAAAATGGTGCCCTGGTTATCCAGAAACATGATCTAAGCATGATCTATTTCTTCTGGATCTAACCACTTTACAGATTATTAAATAAAATGGATATTTTCTGCATGCTTCAACTTAGGCTCATGTAATTATCCTATGGAAAAACCAAAACAGATGTATCTTTCTTGCTCTTACCTGAACAATGCAGAGGATGAAGGGCAAGCACTGATGTGATATGGCACACCTAGGGGTAGCATTCTTCAGTGTACTTTTTGAAACTTCCTAGGTTTAATAGGTTAAAGATGATGACACTACTTTTACACTCACTCAGATGTATCATTTGAACACTTTATCATAGAATCATAGAATGGTTTGGGTTGGAAGGGACCTTGAAGATCATCTAGTTCCAACCCCTCTGCCATGGGCAGGGACACCTGCCACTAGACCAGGTTGCTCAAAGCCCCATCCAGCCTGGCCTTGAACACCTCCAGGGATGGGAATCCACAGCTTCTCTGGGCAACCTGTTCCAGTGCCTCACCACCCTCATAGTCAAGAATTTCTTCCTGATATCTAATCTAAGTCTACCCTCTTCCGGTTTGAAACCATTCCCCCTCATCCTATCCCTACATGCCCTTGTAAAAAGTCCCTCTCCAGCTTTTCAGTTTATTGGGTGGTATTTATTCCACTTTTAATGTGTGTTGTGACATGAAGCTTTGTTCAAAGTCAGAGCCAGATGGGAAGGTGTGGAGGGGTCTTTAATACCTGTATTGCTCAGCAAAGTAGCAGTTGTATGACCAAAAAAGGAAAGAGCCTCTTTACAGGCAGCAATTATGGAGAAATGGAGTAATACGTTCCCATGAAATAAGAACTCTTTTCTCTCTGCTCCTTGACTTTCTTCCTCAAAATTCAATTCAAACTACAATTTAAGCTATGTGGTCTATTGCTGATATCCTATAGCTCTACCACTTTAAAGGGGTTTTGGCATAAATTGGAGTCATACACCAAGCAAAGAATTTGACCCTTCAGTCTTGAATTTTTCTGAACTCTATTCCCACCATTTTGCAGCCCTATCTGTGTCCCACACCAAATTAAAGCTGTCTGTATCATACAAAGAGTTTGTTATGAACAGTTTTTTATGTAGCTTTATAATGCATCAGCCAGTTAGCCCTTTTCTGACTGAGCTTATCAGAATTCAACTCTGGAGGCTGAATGAAGTGTCTTTGAGAATCTGAACCCAAACTTTGCTCAGTTTTGTATTAGTTCCTGATCTCTAATTTGCCCCAGTACAGTATTTATTAACTGAGTGACCCAGGACACTAAAAAGCTTTAAAACTTGCAGCCTGAGCCAATTTACCCATTTCAAGAATTTTGTTGGCTTCTTTTTATTTTCACTCTTTGTTTTCTCAAGGAAATAGCATCAATTATGTCTGTGTTTTGAAAAGAGGGTAGAGAATATGTTGTATTTGGTTACTATTGACTTACAGAACGGAAAGGAGCAATATTTCACTGGAATAGCTGTGCCTGATGGAGTATTAAATACTGTTAGGTTAAATCTTCTTGTGGATAACCTGATACCTCAAAGATGAGTACATGCTATTTCTTTATCTTAAGTAGTGTGAAAAACAGAAAATGAAGTGGAAATACTTTACTGAGTAAGATGCAAGACAAATTCTGTTCCTGGAAGGTCCCATTTGACTGATTTGAGATTTCCCCCCATTCTTCCCTTTTATCATCTGTGGCACCTTCAGTGTTTACAGTCCAGAATTTGTGATTTTGTTAAACATTAAATGCTGGGTAACGTACTGCCACCTGAATGACTGAATGCATCCTCACTGAAGTGCTAATAATGACCCAATTAAGCAGTGGTCTGTGCCAGTACCTGTAAGAAGACCAAGTCAGTTTTTGCAAGACATCCCACTATAGCAGATCTGTTGATAATTTGGATATGGTGTGTAACTTTAATCTTTGTGTTAGGAATTTACCAGTCCTAATATCACTGTTGCTTCTCTAGAGGTATCTGTCATCCACTTGTCATCCATTTGCTGACATGGCCTTTGGAAGACAGCCCTTTCTGGAGCCCTCATCACACAAGCATCCGTGACAGTGAGGATCAGTCTCCAGTACCCATGTCCCTGGATTTGGCCTCAGGCCACATACTTTTTTTCCTCCTAGCATGTTCAGTACAGTAAGCTGAATGTGAATGGAACTCCTGAGCTTTTGAAGATCCAG
This sequence comes from Ibidorhyncha struthersii, assembly GCA_013398815.1. Lineage (NCBI taxonomy): Eukaryota > Metazoa > Chordata > Aves > Charadriiformes > Charadriidae > Ibidorhyncha > Ibidorhyncha struthersii. Next base: position 497,546 of record VZSZ01009866.1, read on the forward strand.
CAGATTAAATACCTATAGCTTACTTGTCAGACCAAGCAAGTCAATACAATCTGATGCCACAATCACTTATGACACCTCATGAGAAGAGAAGTGAGCTCAACAGTTCAGTTTCTACTTTTTAAACCTCCATGGGATTGGTCTTGCTTCAGAAACAACCTTGGGACCTTCTGTGATAGCAATGTTCTGCTGGGTGTGGAACCAGTAAGCCTCAAGGGATGGGAGGGCTTGTGAATGCAACGGCCTCCTCATGACGTGGAGGGATTTGCAGGTACGCATTGCACATCTATGGCCACTAATGCATACGTTCCTAGGCAAAGGAAGAACGGATGCAATAAGTACTCTTATCACTACCATAATCACTACTGCCCATGGGGAGCCAACTTTATTAAGTATATTAGCAGAGGGAATCTAGGAATCAGCATCACGTCCTGCATGCCCTGGAAGGCTACCAGCAATCCTGCCCCAGTAGAGAGGAGTTGTGACTCCATTATCTATGAAGAAACAGATGATAGCGGCAAAGCAGATTTAGGACAGAAAACACTGAAAACATTTTGAGGGACTAAGAAATCGGAAACACATTCGATATTCTTGAAAGAAAAAAAATAGCAACTGTTGCCTCATATATGTTATTTAATTTCTTCAGGGGTCTTTTGGGTGCCAGTGCTGTTGGTTCTATTAAACCAGCACTCGAGATGAGCAGGACTGTGCTGCCCGTTCTCCATTCCTGGATGGATGCTTGTGCTACCCAGAAATACCATGTTTATATGCAAAGAAAATGATCCCCAAATCAACACAAGTTAATGCAATGCATATATTGCACATGACAAATGGTTTCTTTATCCCAGAGCCTGGTGTTGGTTTCTTTGCAGAAGCCAATCCCTCTCAAAAGGACAGTTGAGACTGCGCATGAACACAAGGTCTTCGCTCCAGCTGCAAACGGTGCTGCAGAGCCGGGGAGGGCTGCGTAGGTGGAGCTGGATGTACCCATGGGGAAGGGGGAGAAGGGCAGAGCCTCATCTTCTGGCCTTGCTAAGAGCCGCTTGGTGATGTAGGGGCTGCTTGTGGAGCAGCGCTGCTTCTCCCAGCACCTGAAACGCCCACCATGGCTGACAGTGAGTGAGCTCATTGTTTTTTTAGTAGTGGTTTTCTTTTTCTTTCTGAATGGGAAGCACAATCCTGAATTTATCCTTAAAAGTAAACAAATAAATATATTTCCAGTTTACTGTTCCAAATCAAGACAGAGAAAGCAATACATAGACTACAGAGAAAGCAATACATAGACTACACATGCATAGCTCTCCTTCAAGGAGACTTTTCCATTCTGGGCACCAACGGAGCCCGTGTACTTCAGCCATATTCCCAGGCAGCATTTTTAATTAAAGCTGTAACTTCTCCCAAGGAAGAATCCAGAAAATCTCTGGATCTTTTCTGCCTTTTGCCAATTCTCTGCCCTAGGCAAGGAGATAATGAACTAGTCACTTCAAAATAGTGCTCACCGTGAGCTGATTTATTTTGTTATATTTTGGAGCTTGGGGGTTAGTACAGACTGGGGATTTCTCTGAGAAATGAGAGAGTACTTCGAGCTGACTGGAAAGGCAAGCTTGTTTTCTCCAGCTATTTAGTTCTTAAGCAGAAGGAAAGGCATCAGGACCACTGTAGCATTTAGTCAATATACGGATGGAAAATGCAGAGGTGTGGTTGTGGTGTGCAGAGTCAACATGATGTGTGCTCCCTCCTTTCTGCAAGAGGATCTCCTTGTCAAAGCAGCAATGAGTTGCAGCATGTGTGCACTCTGCATGAGCAGCTGAAAAGGCTTCCCTTGCAAGCACCTCACAGGAGGCGTGGGAAGGAGAAATACCTTGGCTGTGCTGGACTTTCTCTCCTTGCTTGGCTACTTCTCCGCCATCCAGGAGTAATTATCACCCCCGCACAGCCCATTATGGTGCAGAATTTTAAATCCAATCAAATTGTTTCTCCTGTCAAATTATTTCTCACTCCTAAGCTTCCTAAATTCTCATGATCTAAATTAGTTCCCGTTGCCTCGTTTTCTTTGATGGCTTTGCTGGTGCAGAGGGGTCAGATGAAAAAATCTGGGGAAAGGGGGGGAGAGCCAAAGACCCTCCGATATCTTTGCCCATCAGGAAAGTTATTCAGGGTCTGAGACTTGCAGACTTTCAGTGGGCACTAAGCTGTGGCTGAGGCTGCTTCCTATTTCTAGGAAATCATAAAAGGAAGGGGAAAACTGAGGGGGTTGAGGAGGTAAGAAGCAACCAGCTCACGCTGTTGCCAGTTACTGTATGTGTTTGGACTAGATCTTTGTTTCTGAGTCAGGTGTGGCACCAGTAGGCATCCTCGTGTCACGCTGTTGGCATGAGAGGAGGAGGACGATAACAGCATGTAATTGTCTGCCTGCTGAAAATAAAAGACCTGATAGCTGATTTCTAAGGGCTTCTTAAATACTTATGGTCTCCTGCTCAGCTTTCCGCTTGCTGAGCCAACAGTTGCAGCTTAGACCTGCCCTCCCCTTGCCGCAGGCTGGCATGGAGGACCAGGAGGGCATGCGGGATTGGAGGTGCCCCTGCGGCCCCAGGGCAAGGCACTCCAGCTGTGGAGGGCAATGGGTTGGGGGTGATTTCCTGAGCACAGATCAGGGCCAGAAACAGGCCCTGATGGAGAGCAAGGCTCATAGTTGGAAGAGCTTGTCTCGTCACCAGGGCCGGGAGAGATGCCCCTGGAGAGCAGGGTTCATTACCAGTTGATGACTCAGAACTTCTGCTGAAGTTAGGGGGGTTCATAGCAGATAGAGGGTTGTAATGTGACACTGCCCAGGTACATGACCTAAGCAGAAAGCAGACCGTGAAGTTAGGAACTTCTTCGAATTTCAGCACTACTACGGCTGATCCTTTTTCAGGTGGCTGCCGTTTGTGGTTTTCACGTGAAATTCAAGGGTATTTAGCCCCCGGTTTAGCAAGGTAGATGAACACATTTGCAGCATGACTCGCAGACGAGTGGTCAAGTGCTTAGAGTTACCTACCCAGTTAAGTGGTCATGCTGATTTGAGACCTCAGTGGCTTTAGTTTCCTGCCTACTTGAAACCTTTCTTCCTCCTGGAGAAACAAGTACACTGAGTCACTGGCAAGGGCGCTGCAGTATTGATTGCATTAGAGGCACATGCAGAGACAGCAAGTCACGTAAGGGGTGTATTGGTCCATGGGATGACAAGAGTTGCAGCACTGCATCTGGGATGTGCGTGTTTTAGCAAGGCACACGGGGGCATGAAGCCCCACCACGAAGCGCACGGTGCATATGGAGCACTGCTACTGCCTTTCTCTCAGCCCAGGATGTCGGAGCAGCTGTCCTGCCGAGCCCCAGTGAAGCAAGACTGGGGCATGCAGTAGAGAGTATCACAAAGATGGAGAGAGGCTGTGCAGCTGTGGCCATATCCGAGCACTCGGCAGAGAAGGAGGAACACATTGCATGAGGATTGACAGGTCTGGAGCAAAGAAAAGGAGATGGAAATAATCTCTTGCAGGGTGAAGACTGTGACCTCATCTCAAATCTGTTTTGCTTGAAATTATTATTATAGATGAGCTAAACAGAAAACTGTTTTCCTCAGAAACTCATCTCAAGTTTAGCTTCAGATTTACAGACAGCAGGGAACTTTTCTGCTAATCGGAGTCTAGCATCAGGTGCGACTAGCAGAATTTCTATGCAGGATCTTTTAAGTAAAGGAGCTCTTTTAAGGAAAACCTGTACTACATTTGTGCCATTTTTACTGCCTGATATTTTTTGTGTGTTATTTGAAAGTATGTGAAACTCAGAGGGTGAGAGTAAACAGCAGGTGTCATCTGTGATCAATTCACTTCTGGTTTTTAGTCTTGGGCACTTATGGAGCTGAAACTTCAAGGAAAGCTCATAACGGGATGTAATCAAAAACATACAAACGCTTGTAGGAATCTCATTAACAAAATGGCTTTAAGAAGTCTCTATTTTTTGGTCTTGGAATATGGGGAGAGTTTCTGAAACCTAAGACAGTCTTCACTGTACTAACATTGATGTCAAACCTCCTAATTAATTCAGCCTGTCATTTCCATTCATTGATATTTTTTTTTAGACACATTCCTAAACTGTAGTCCTTTTCTTCACAGGAGGAAACAGTATGTATACTAAGCACAAATTCATATCTGTCATTGGACACATTTGTTTGTATCCCATCAGAACCAGATACAAAGGAATAATGTAATTCTATATTTAGTTTTATCTAACCTAATGCCTATATTTGTGCATTTCTTGATGGGCTTATCTACATTTTCCTACATTGTTATTCTCCTGTTGTATATTTATATCACCCTGTAGAGTTCCCATTAATACCACCAAACATTCAACCTTGAGCAATTACAGTAACTGCACAGGACACAGCAAGGAAATCTCTCTATTTATAGTTTTGTAAATTGGAAACCTACATGGTAACACATGTTGTAATTCAACAGTGGATTTTTGAAAATGTAAACAGCAAACCAGAGGAATCGAATCTAAAATTACATTGATTTTGGTTGAAGGGAAAATATGAAAGGATAGGGAAATCAATGAAAGCCTGCCTGTTCACTGTAGGCAGACCTTAGTTTTATAAAAAACATGTCAATAATTATATGACATGCTTTTTCTGAGCGGAGTATCATACTAGATATTGCCCTTTTTATGCAGAACCAGTGGTGAGCTGAATGCAAGTTCTCCGTGTCAGTTCATAGAGAGATCAGCAACTTGATTTAATAGATAACTACAAATGCTCCAGGTTTGACTTGGAGAAGTTTTCCAAGCAGAGTCATTACTATTGGGTGGTCAAGATGCTGCCAACTGTACAGGGAGCTCACAATCATCTTCTGCGTCAAGGAGACCAATATCTGCCCACGGCTCTGGGTAGATGTTCCCTCCTGGCTCCAGCGATGCCACCTGAGGACAACATTTATTCTGCTCATGGCCCTCCAGGGGCTCACAGCCACCCACCACCTGGAAGTATCCATTTGTCTGCCCACCACTCTGGTGTGTCAGCTCTGCCTGATCTGCTCGGTGACTATTGGCTTATATTCATCGTTAAAAGCAAGATGACCCACCAACACTTTTTTTCTTGAAACAGGTGAGGGAGCATTCACAAGGTCCTGTCCACTGGCAGAGCTGGGGCAGTTGGCAACCTCCGACAGAGGTGTGGTGACAGGCAGCTGGGAATGGTACAGCTGTTTGCAAAGTAAATGTCTGTGTGCATAAATATGTATGTATGTGTATATATGTATATCTTATGGCCTGAGCATTTCTTCTTTAGAAGATAAATGACTCATAGTCTACAGTGAGCAGAGTCACCTCCCTTAGCGAGTAAAGTGGCTGTTTCTGCCACAGTCAGAGGAAAACAATGTCCCTTTTTCTAAAGAAGACCTCTTTGAAGTCAGTTCTCCATGACTATGCAGAAGGGTTAAGGAGCTTATTCTGTTTTTCTAACACAAGACAAAGACTTCCCTGTATGAATGACACCCTCACCCCCAACCCCCAAATGACATTCTTAAGGGAAGTCTGAAGAATGGAAGAAGGACTGAATTATTATTTTTAGCCCACCCATTTCCTCTGGTTGTACTATGAGTTGAAATCCTTCCTTTGTGATTTCAGTGCTGTAGGGTAACTAGTTTACTATAATTCTCCAAAAGAGAAAGATTTGCAGTCTTACATGTTTATGACTACACTCAGGAAAACTTGCGTGACCCAGAAATGTTTGCCAGTATTTAAGGGAATTTGCTGAACATTGAACGGATCACTATTACAATTTTGTGATGATTTTCTGCAGTCCAGATACTGCTTTTTATGCTGATTCTTGTAATAAGACATCTCTTCTTGCCTTCACCTCTTCTGTGGTATGCATAAACACTTACTTAGTGTACATGTTACCCATTACTTTGTTTTTACTCAATGATTAAATTAAGTTGGATGGATTCAGTAATATCTTATTTTACCATCAGATTAAGTCCTGCTTTTATTTTCATTCTCCATTCTAAGAGTACTTGGTATACTTATTTTTGGCAGTACACTGAAACCTAAGTCAGTGTTACTTAATTTATAACATATCCTTGATATATTCTGGTCCATTAAACAAAGGAATGTCTTCACAGCCTCTTCCGTAGACAAATTATAGCACTATTTGAGTGTTTGCATTTGAAACATTCTTTAGCTGTAGCCCACGTAGGACATTCAGTTCCTCTGAGCAGACTCCTGTGTGGGATCTGGGTAGCTACACCGTAGTGGTTCATCCTGTGCTTCCTTTATGGAACAAGCTTGGTTTTGAACTTTAACAAATGAAAGGTGCAAATCTGTGCTTTTCCTGTGCTTACTATCATTACCTTTGGCTTGCAAAAGGAGAAACAACCAAGAAGTGCCAAAAGTGGGGAAATTTGCTGGATGCCAAATGTACTACTGCCAAGGACCCAAATATGTAAAAAGCAGACAATTGAATAGTCAAGGACGTCTTTTCATAGCTTATACGAAAACAAATTATTCCAAATGTCTTAATTTTCCTATTATTAGGAGTTTGGTTTGTGTAAAATGGTGTAAGAGTTGAAAATATGGTTGCTACCCAACAACTATAGGATATATATAAAGATAAAAGAATCTTACTTCCATTCCTTTTCTAACAAACATACATTTTCTTACTCAGTGCAGGCAAGTTGCATTGGCAACCTTCTCAGAGGTCCACTTCTCAAATGTGTTTAGGCAACTCTGATGTCAAAGGGAATGTGTTACCTAAAACATCAGAAAGGAGCTGGGCATAAACTCCTCACAAAAAAATAGGGGATGAAGCCATGTAGCCGTGCTTCAACTCCACTAAATTTGGTGGCATTCCTCCATTTACAAGCAGCATAACTTGGTCTGATAACTATTTGCCATAGTTGGCCAAAAAAAGATGGGGAGGGGGAAGAAAGCAGGGGTGGGGAAAAGCAGAAAGCAAGAGCAAAGAGTCTTGGAATTCCAGAGAAAAGGGGAATCAGTTCTTGGAGGATTGGAGAAAGCTGAAGCAGGAGTAGGAAGAAACCCCAGACATGGTCAAAGAAAAGTCCCTGCAAGACTAAAGCTGAAAAATAAAATTCCAAATGTTAGCAATTACTTTCAAGATGTTATCAGCCATCGCTAGTGTGTTGTCATGGGGAGAAAAAGGCGTTACAGCATCAAAGGAAACAAGGAACGTAATGAAGAAAGAAATTAGAGGAGTAATTTGCATCTATTCGGTGGTACAATCTTCAGAGGCACTTTTGTTAATTAGCAGGTTTGGGCTGTACATATTAGAGTACTGAGAGGCTGGTGGAAGTCTCCAAAGATGTTTTGAGGCAGTAGTTTGGATGGTCACAGAACATTTCTATAGCCTCACGATTTATCAGCAAAATGAGTTATTTTTCCTTCATCACTTGAAACTTGACAGTCAGAAGGGAAAAAGACCAGCCTCTTGCAGGATCCTGTTTCTGTGAGCAAACATAATACTGAAAAGCTCATCTTTTCTTCCAGAACTTTTGATAAGATGATGGTAATGGCATATTCCCTCTATCCACTGGGGTGTGACTATATTCGAGTTTACCCAGTCTTAGTGGTGACCATTTGTTCTGCTCTTGTATTGTGGGTTTTATTCCTTTCTTATTGTACTTTTGTGAGTGTTCAGAGGTCTAGATATCTGTTCTGAAATAAGTAAATGAATAAAAAAATACATAAAGGGACAGAGAGAGTAATCCCCTGCTCCACTGCAGTCAATGGAGACAGAACAGCAAGCAAATTTAGCACACTTTCTGGTAGTGTTTATAACTTTAGCTGTTACATAGGTGGATGTTTATTTATCATTATCATCTAAAGTTTCCAATGCCAAAAGCTGAGCACTTAAACCTGTACATTTAATGAATCCAAAAAACCTCTTTGATTTTTAGAGACTTCTTTACATGTATCAGTTCCTCAGAAGCTGAGGTTTGAGTGAAACCTCATTTGTTTTTCTGTATACCCTTTTTTAAACCATAGACATAGAATTTTCTTCCCTTGTACAGGGACCTCCCCAGTCTGAATGCTTTTTCCCTCCTTTCTACCTTTTATTTGCTTCATCTGAGACTTCCTCTGGTCCCCAGGTTCTCCATTCCCTGGGTGTCTCCTGCTTCAGAATGTACCCTGCCCCTTCCCTGTGCACCCAGCTCCATTCATTAGGTGGATAATTGCCTGCAACTATTTCACCTGAAAACAATACTTTCTTCCAGTCCAATCTCTTATCCCTGCTGGAGTCAAATTGAGCCACAGGGTCTAAAATTATCCCTGAGGACAATGCCATGGAAGTAAATACAGTGGATTTAACTCTGTTTTCTTCTTATATTTCAAAATTTTTTTTTTTTTCAGCCTGAACATATATGTTTTCGAAACATATTTTCACTGACAAGTGTGAAGGGAAGAGCTCGTTCATTCCTTCAGCTAATACCTATTCTTTTCACACAGCAGCTGTATGAAATACAAAAATCTTTTTTTTTTTTAAATCAAAACAAGCAGACTGCTTTCACAGCTTGGTTGCTTTTCCCCTCATTACCAATCTTTTTCTGTAACCATGGATCTATCTGTAATGCCATGTTTTGTGTGTAGTAAACTCCGTGTTGCTGAAAAAGCTCTGACCAAACCTGCCTGGGCGTCTTGGCTGAAGATCATTCAAAGGACGTGGCAGAAACAAAGAAGTGTTTCCACCATTCTGTAAATAAACCCTCCTAAGTGTAAATTGTGACCGTTCCTCTCTCCATCTGAACACTTCAGGCTTTTCAGAAAGCTGCTTTTATGTAAGATTAGAGAGCTGCCTCCATGACATGAGGCTCTGCTTCTCTTCACCATTAGTTGGGCGTTAGTTGTTCTGGCTGTAAATAGACAGGCACAGATGGTACCACGACTCTCCGAGCCTCCACACATCTTGCACTGCAGGGATTTTTGTTATTCTCGTTATCTCTCTAGCAGCTCCTACTCTTTCCTAACAGTTTGTTGAGAAGAAAAAGGGAAGGCTGAAGAACAATCAGTCCCTTTCCTCTCTGGGATTGCTGAAGGCTTTAGACAGGACAGCAGCGTTCATTTTGACTTTTTTTCTTTGCCAGGGGAACCCAGCCATGGGCTCGTCAATGAAGCAAAATTTCTGCCAGCCTCAGCAGGTGAAGTCAGTCCTCCCTGAGACAGCTGAGCTGAACCAGGTGCCCCAACGGCATTAAACTGTGAGACTCAAATGGCACATCCTTCCTCAGTACCCTGCAGCTCTGACCACCACACTGAAAGAACCATGACAGATAAAAGAGAAGCTGATACCTTGAAAGACTGCCTTGGCGCACAGGAATAGTGTTTGCAGGAAAACAGGTTGGCAACACTGAATCTGGAGAGGGCATGGATTAAAAGGATGCGACAGAGTCGTATCCCCCCCTCCCCACGCACGTCGTGGAGAAGGTTAAATGGGTGGTGCTCTCTAGTCCGTCATACAACAGAAGAAGAAGATGTTAACTTAAAGGCAACAAACCGAAATCTGATAAAAGGAAGTCATTTTATAGAGTACAGTTAACCTCCTACAATAACCATTGAAGCCAAAAACTTAGCGAGGCTATAAAAAGGATTAGATGTTTGTATAAATTATTAAAGTATTCATTTAATATTTTCTCTGTCCCATCTAGTGTAAGGTAATAAGCTTCTGTATCTCTAGAGAAGTCAAGTTACTAGCGTAAGGATAATAAGTAGTCTCCCTTCCCTGCTAACAGGCAAATCTCCTATTTGTTTACTATTTGGTTTTTCATCATCTTCCTCTACAGTCTTGGGGAATGGAAGAATCAGTGACGTGGTAACGGGTGGACCGTTCCCCTGCTCCTTGACAGCAGTTCCTGCATTTTCACCTATGAAGCTACTAACGAGAAGAAAGCTGGTAAAGGTTAGCCAGCGTGTTCGTGAATAGCTCACCTCACTCCTGGGCCTCAGACTGTTTGTATAAACCTGTGTAACATTTGGGGGGGGGGGGGCTAAGCTTTTTCAGATACACTAATGCCAAAGCAGTAGACAGAGGAGTAACATCTGTAGATGTAGAGCAAATCCCTCTTTTTCTTTTTTTCTTTTTTTTTTTTTCCTGAAGAAAGACATCTAAATAGCAGCAATGCAGCTGTGAGCTGGCTGTGGTGAAATACAAGCCCAATCCACTCGGTTTCATGGCCAGGGGGTAATTTCCTTCCTTATCATCTACCTCTTTTGTATGACTCCAAACTCACCCACCAAAGCCCCGTAATGATACAGCTTATCTTTATACAGGTACTACTGCAAAACAAAAAAGCCCTTCTCTTACGGGGAGGTACATCCAGGTACACCAGCCGTGGGCAGTCCCCAGAGACCTGCGGGCAAGCAGGAGTGGTGACAGCCGGTGCCCCCTGTGGACCTGGACCCCCTTCCCCAGGGCTCCTCCTCCCTGCTGCTCTGCCCTGCTCTGGGGAAGTTATCTACACTTGTATTTATCGCCCCATCACCGGCCCTATCTTAATCAAGACTGCAATATCCTGTAACAGGGGACAGGCTTGCAGGAGAGGGGAGTGTGATGAAAATATTGCCAGAAGGAACATCACGGCTCACCTCTTTTTTAATGAAAGGATTGACTGAGAACAGTCCATCAAAAGAGCTAGACACCTAAGTGATGGGTGCATTTCCAGGAATTGCAGTGTTTCAACAGGAAAAACAAGAAGTACCTTAACATTAAATAGAAGCGGTGACTGTCATCTAGAAATAATTGTATGACAATCTAAAGAGGAAGCAGTTGAAGACCTGAAAAGCCTGATGAGATTATAAATAATATCATATATTGCATTACACTGTGCTCACACAATTCGTGTTTCCTCAGCTACTCAGTACAGACTGCTGTCAGTTCATCCTTCATCTGTTGCTGACTTTGGCTATCTCTTAGCTCTCCCACAAATGAGACAGTTTGGACACCGACATGTAGAAATGGGAGGTGTCTCATTTCTCTGCGGATGCCAATGTATGTGGCAAATCTGGGTGAAATCCTGACTGCCTGAATGGTCCGGGATATGCCAACATGGGTTGGAAAAGGCAAGTAGAGAGGCAGTTCTTCTTTGCAAATGTGAAGACAAATAAATATATAATGCACTTGACCGAGTCAGCCGTGATGTCTTTGCAGTCCACGGAGCGGTTATGCTGGTAGTTGGTTTGTTCAGGCTTTTCTGCACTGTTTTTCCTGGAGACTGTGCAGCCGCTCCCAGGGAAGCTTGCAGCTGTGCTGCTGCAGAACGCAGGAGGTGGTCAGTGCCTCAGCGCTTGGTGCCTTCCAATTAAAACCAGCTGCCTTCCTAGAACGCGTGCACTAGCTGTACACACGCGATTAGGATCAATACAGAGCTGCAGAGGGAAATTTGTGGACGTTGGCATCCAGTGTCATCTAAAAGCAAGCGTTGCAGATCTATGAGACACTCCCTGTGCTCTCTTGCTCGCCTGTTTGTCTCACCAGCGTGTCCTAGCTTGCCTTTCACAGTGGACTCTGTTGGGAGAAAAAAGCCTGTCATCTACCATGCAGCACCACAACAGGGTGGGCCCCCAAAGAGGTGCGCCTTGGAGGCTGCAATGGAGGTCTTTAATAATATTCCTGGCTTTTTTTTTTTTTTTTTCTGATTTCTGCCACTGAACACCAGGTTCTGCTGATGAATAGAGCAGAGCTTTACAGCCGGATACCCGTCTGCCACTTAAACCCCAATGCTTTGCCGCTGAAGTGAGCTGCTTGCAGGAGTTGCTAGGTAACCGCAACCTGCTCATAGCTTATGCGAGCGAGCGAGATGCTTCTGATGATGTCATGCTTCACATTTGTATTTCATCTCTTAAAAAGAGTTTTCTCTCCGTTTCGACAAGAACAGGTGCGTGGGGGAGTTCTCCAGTGAGGCAGAACTTCCCTGCTCCATCATGCTTATGCAGCTTAATTTCACTCTTGGAAAACACTGTAATAAAGCAAAATTGGTCAGTGCTTCTCAAAGTGTGATTTTAGGAGAACTTTTAGCTGTTCAGGCCTCTGATTTCTTCTAGATGCTGATTCAAGGGCTAACTCCTTGGAAACACAGACATCTTCATCGGCTGCTCCGCTGCCAGTATCTGAACAAAATGATGGCTTACCCGGTAGAAATATAATGGAAGTTCTGTGATTATGCTTTTCAAGAACACAAAAATATAAATATTATGTGTCAGAAATGAACTGAAGCTGGGAGTTATGCCCCTTTCAATACTAACTACATGCCCAACTTTAATATTTATTAGTGAGAGTCTAGTTACAGCAATGTGTAACATTACGAGTGTGTGTAGCACTTCTTCGACAAGGCAGATGAGCAGAGCTTCTCAAACAAGATGCTTTCAGCCCGCTGTGGTGAGTACGGAATGGACAAGCAGGACATCACAGAGTTGTGGGAGATCAAGCAAGCTTGGTCTCAAGAGACTTCAGCCCTAAACCTGGGCTGAACAAAGCCTGCCACGTGTGTGTGTCCTCTTTCCTGAGCCCAGAGGGGATGCACACGCAAAGCATGATGTGTCTGAAGGCTTTCTAGGTGGCTTTCTGCCCATCTGGGAAGTCAGGGCATGAAGGCAGGTGACTGGCCACGGGTGTGTGTGTTTGACGCCCACTGGGGCTCTGCAGATGTATTTGTCATTTTTCCTGGCTTCTTCCTGCAGCCTGGCCTATCTGTTTCTCACTGAAAGCCATCATTTTGCCTGGAGGTCCTCTCTTGGGTTGGAGGGTGTACTGTCACCTCTGAATGGGCTGGTCTTGTTATCTCCTCATCTTTTTCTTCACTGGCCACCGTGTGCATTGGCACCATCAGGAGCATCACGCTGCAGCAGTAGCTGGTGCAAGCAAGAAGAAATCAAACCCTTTGTCTGCTGTCCCCACACTTGTAACACTTGTGCATCCTCTGGGAGCTATTGCCTTCATCCCTGACACTCCTAACTCTATCTACTCGTTGTTCTCTCCCTGTTTGCCTGTCTGATTTGATCTCCTTTTTCTCTACCACTGCCTCTTGCTGTCGTTCTCCCCCACACTCTTCCCCGTGTGTGCCAATTCCTAATCAGTGCAGAGCGCAGGTCCCAGGCGTGTGCTGTGCCGGGCTGCTGCGGCAATTAGCTAACATTTGGAGAGTGCTGAGCAGCACAGTCTCCAGCCTGCTATTTTAAGATGCACAGTCTTGATCACATATACCGCTCTACCTGGCAGGAAAGGAACAGAGGCAGAGCATACAGCTGACGTTCCCTAGGCTCCGGATGAGTGCCGGTGTTAAACGCGCTGTTTAGCACAGGGAAGATCATTTTCTGCAGACAGGGAGCGAGCGGGCACTCATTAGGACCGGCACAGTCCAGTGGGAAAGATGACATGCCCCACTGTCAGCAAGTGCCTTGGTATCGTCACCTATTCGGGGTGATTAGACCAGAACCCCCCTCCCTCCAAGATGAACTGTAGGAAACCTTTCTGCTTTGTGTCACTTCCACAGAAATCGTGGGGACGATTTGCATAAATATGCAACTGGTAATCAAACCTGGGGAGTTCAGCTGGTTTATGGTACATTTTTTTGTACACGCTGTGCATAAAAAGCGATGAGATTTTTCACTCTGTTTAAACGGCACGAGGTCACTGAATTGAGCAGGGACCAAAGTAATGGAAAGCACATTTTGATGCCCTGCTTCTCGGTATTATACCTCTCCTGGGATGTAATACAGTTACTGTCATGGCCAAAAGGTGCAGCAGATCTGCTGGTCCTCTAGTGACAGTCCTGTTCTTCTGCCTGCAATTTTCTAACTAGTTGAAAGCAGTAAGTAAAAAAGGATGATTACAATTGCCGATCCCGGTAGGAGACTTTTCTTTCATGTATATTTTACATACTGAGAGGCTCTGCTAAATCTAATTTACGAGCAAGAAAGAGCCTATGACGAATTAAGTGACTGAGATTCCTCACTCTTGACGTTTTCATTTTGTTTTCTGCTTGATTCTCTGCTTGTTCTGATGTTCAAACCAGAGATTAACACACACTCCGCAAAGCTTCCCAGTATTTTATAGAAATTACTGAAGGTTTTTGTGTGGGTGTCCAACAATGGCAAAGCAGAGGGCTCCAGAGTTTTACAGAATGATCAAATATATAACTTCGGCCATGTCAGTTCGCGTATCATTAAAACTGGGAACTAAAGATTTGATGATTTTTCAGAAGTGAAGTAAATGAAGACCAGCGTAAGAGCTGAACAAAAATGAGGATTTAAGTATCATTCTCTTAATTACCTGACACACTCCTGCCATTTTTTGTTTTAATAAATTACTTAAGCGCCAGCCAAAAGAAAGTCAATTAGCTAGAAATTTGGTAATCATTTACTGAGTTGTCTAAAAAACCAGCACTTCCCAGTTACACAGTGAAATATTTATGACTTATGACTAGTGGTGATGCATTCTCAAGGCAGATGATCAGATTGTACATAAAATAAATCATGCATCGGTAGTTTAGGAAGGTGTCGTTAAAGTCCACAGTTTTGAGGCACTCAACTTTCTGATGCAATCACTTTGAGAAATGAAGTTTTTCATTGCTCGATCCCTTCCCAGACATGATTCCTTTTAGATATTCATAATCTTTCTCACTTCATATCTGTGTTATCTATCAGCATACTGTTTCGTATGATTAACAGTGGGATCTGCTGATGAAAAAAGTATGGTGATACAAGATAAGGGGTGGACTTAAGAGGGTACATGTAACTTGACATTTCAAACATTAAGGGGCAACAATAAATGCTTCACTGTGCAACCTGATGATGGTTATCTGATATATCCACAGAGGGGAAACATTTTTTGTTGAAGACAAAATTTTATGCTGTGTTGGTTTGAAGAATCTGATTTTTCTAAATAAGTGGCATGTTAATAAATGCTTAATAAAATACTGCAGAAATTATAAACAGTGTCCCTTAATCCCTTTCTTGGGATTAAGGCTTTGAAATTTTTCTCCCAAATGTTGTGTTCTGTTCTCATCTCCCCATATGGAGACGATTCATAGAAAGAGTTATGATTTATTATGCTCTAAAGAAAACAGTTTACGCGGATGAAGGCAAATTAGGTTTGTCATAGTTCAATTTGTGTTTGCACTGTGACAGTTAGTTACATCGGTTTTGTAGGAACAGCCATGTCTGCTCTGGCCCATACGGCACAGTTTTCAGCATTTCTGTGGCGGCTGTCCCCTGGTGCTAAGGACTGGGGTGAAATCACCTCAGGTGGGGAGCGGTTTAGCCCCGCTCTGTTCATCTCCGATGAGGAGGCTGCAAGCAGGATGAAAGATGCTTCTCCCCAGCCTGCAAGTTACGTGGATGCTTTTCGCTACAGAAAAACGACACTGTGAAATTAAGACAAAAGCAAGCGCCCTTCATCTCAGCTCTGAACATCGTTCATGGCTGTTTATTCAACAGCAGAGCTTTTCCAAACAAAGGCTTTCTGTAGGGGCAGCTGCCCCCCCGCCGCCCCGGTACACATTCCTCCAGGGAGCCGCAAAGCAGTGGCAACCAGGAGGTCCCCCTGAAGACACCAGCAGCCACCGCACAGGGCCAAGGGACATGCTCCCAAAGCGCCCTCCACAAAGGCAGCGTGGGCACGCCACTGTGCCGCCACTGCTGCTTGAGGCCAGAGCTGCTGCTCAAGCTGGTTACGGCCTCTGAGGAAAGTGATGATCAGTTGCTTTTTATTTTTATACCCTGAGCTTTCATCTTTACACCGATAAAAGAACAGCTGCCTCTAATCTAGCTTCTAAATCCTGGGCTTGGTATGGCGACCTCTCCGGCATCGTGGACGCTATCCTTAACTGGCCAATGGCACTCAAATGCCAGCTATTATCCTTACGCCAACTATGTGAGGCATTACTTGTGGGTCTTTTTTGCTGCCTGTTTAATTTTCGCAGTCGCAGCTGGGGCTCGGGAGTCAGAGAAAAACTCTGCAGTCACTCCTCTTGCTAAACATTCGGATTCACTCACCAGCGGCGTGAGGAGGGTTGTTGGGGGCTGCTTTGACACTAAAGGTTTCGCTTCCAGAGACTGTCACACAGTGATGCAAACTGCCAGGGGAATTTAAGAGCGGATGATTAATGCAGAGTAAGGTAACCCGTGGACTAGATGAGCTGCTATTGCTGCAGAAAGAGTGCCTTGTAATATCTCATTTATGTAAGAGCAGTGAGACCCTCTGGCCTCGGAAGTGCTGTGGCTTGAGTTCACAATTTCCATAAAAAACATGAGAACATGAGGCTTTTCGGCAGGGAGGCAAAATGCAGCTCTTCCCGCCATGGATGAGACTCGGCAGAGGCCGCGGAGGTGAGGCTGTGGGGAGGAGGTCTGCTCTGCCTATACGTAGATCTGGTCTGGCCAAGAAAATAGTCTCCATACGCATCAGCCCCTTGGTGTATTTCTGCCTTTTGGAAAGTAAAGAGGGGACCTTTATTTCAAATGACTGCAAGAATGTGGAAATGTTGTGGATAGGGGAAGAGCTCAATGCAGGTGAAAGAAAAAAATATTTTTTGTCTTCCCTGAGATTGGTAGGATTTCATATTTTTAAGCAGGAATCTCTCTTCTAGATGTCTCGGTGACCGGGATATCTCACATTTTAAGTATGAAAAGGCATTCCCCCTTCTTTTCGCTAACTTTTACCAAAAGCGAGGAATTCCTCCCTAAAACTTGCCCGCCACATAGTTCTGTGTGGGTCAGTGGAGGCAACGCTGAGTAAAGCCAACTCCTTTGGAGGACGAATGAATGCCTGGGAAAGAGGAAGGGGGAAAGTATAGAGCAGGTGTGATACGAGAGGCTGGAAAGAGGTCATTTGCTCTTTTTGTCACAAAGATGAGTTTTTTAAAGGGTTTCGCAGTTGGTGCTTGTATTCAGGTAAGATTTAATACATATTCTTTGTGATGGTGACAAATTGCATTGGTTAGAAGAGATACTTTTCCATATATGCTATACGGAAGGCTTGGATGGAATATTTTCTGTTAAAGTGACTGGAATAGTACTAAAGGAGCAAGCTGACAGTGTGCCTTCAGGGCTAGTGGTTTATTGACTTAATATTCCTCTTCCAGGAAAGGTGGCGGGCTGAACGAAGACCAGGCATCCTCTGTGTTCCTGGCTGTGGGCTGTGGTTCGCTCAGGCACCGGGGGATTATTCTCATGTGTCTCTTTGCCCAGGCTTCACCCCACAGAGAATACAGTATGTTAAAATTTGAGATATCCCGATCATAGAACACAACAAGAAAAGAGATTCATGCTTAAAAATATGAATTCTTCTCCTGTCCTAGATTTAACAGCCTTCTTGTCTGAGCCCATAGCCAAAACTGCTGAACACCAGCAATTCATTTTAAGATGGTTCTTTTATATAAACAAATATATGCATAGATGTACACAGGGAGACATCTACAAACGTTTGCAATTCACTGTAGTGACAGAGGACATAACTCAAATAGTATGAGGGATGTTGAAATTATTTTGCAGAGAAAGGTGCAATAACTTCAGCCTCATACAATTCCTACATATTCCACATGGTCTCAGTTGTTGTTTAGTAACTCGCAATATGAATAATTCTAAAAAGTTGTAAAAAAGGTGTTTATCTCCTTTATCTGACTAGGTAACAGAAATGATAGCAGCTTCTATCCCATACACAAGCAGGGCACCACTGCATTCCTGGTAGCGTAGCCCTGAGATATCTGGCTTTCCTCAGAGCCGTGCTCCCGTGATTCATCCACCGTGCTGAGTCCATCCAACCTCCCTTCTCTCCCACAGTCATTAGCCTTTCTGCTCTATTGCAGGCACAGAAGAACCTTCCACCCACCTACACTAAACCTAAAAAAGCCAACAGAGTCTTTGGGTCATGTATTATCTGTGCTGAATGTAATGATTTGCATGAATATAGATTAGTTTTATTTCCTCTGCCATCAGACTGTGCTGCCAAAAGTTTTTAATATTTATCATGCATGTACTGGGAGTGGTCCTGCTCACCTGTGGTATCCCAAACACCTCTTGCTTTCCAGGGTGGGAAAGGGTACAGTGCAGAGCAACTAAGAAAGAAATGTCTCAGGCCCCTTCCACTAAACGAAGGCCGGACTAAAAGGGCAGATGCCCAGTCTGCTGAAATGGAGACAGGAAAAGAAGTGAAGCTTTCCCTCTGTCAATCTTTGTGGAGTTCTGTACGGAAAAAGGTCTCAGTGCCTCCTGGCAGAGTTCTGGGGCTTCTGTCTTGACCTTCCTTTTATCAGTCTACGCAGATTATTTTTCTTTAGACTTAAACAGTGAGGGAGGGTGGGAAGGAAAGGGATGGAGAGGAAAAAAAGAAGCTAGGAAAAAAAAATTAATGAGTTCTATTATTCTTTGCTCATGGGCTTTGTCTAGATTCTAGAATTACCTTAGGATTGAGTCTTTTTAGAGATATGAAGAATATCTACCTCAGACATAATTTAATCTTTTTTCCCTTTTTATTGTACTAGTAAACCCCCCCGCATACCTTCCACTGAAGAGCAGATCACTTTGAAATACATCACCTGGGCTAATTCTTTGTTTTCAACTGCAGTGGTCATGCTTGGGCACTCTTGGTTCCTACTCTTCACAAGTTTGTAGTTATCAAGCAATATTAAAGGTAAATACAAAAGTCTTTTACAGCAGCATTATAGTCCTGATCTCTCAGGACAGTCAAAATCTCAGTTTTATTTCTCTGCTAGTTTTTTTTCAACTTGTTTGTACAATTTTTTTTTTCCTGACGATGTCCTTACATAGCAAAGGCTAATCTGAAAGACTTTTGTTCATCAGGCATTGCCTTTCACTAGTAATCATGTCCTATTAGAGCTGTAGTGTTTCCCTCTGGTTATTAGAGTGCTCATCTATGAAAGCTCGTAGCTGGTCCACTCAGCTTGAACAAGGAGAAAGTTGACAGGAGGCCCTTCAAGACCCTGCTCTTCTGTTCACTGGCTTGCAACCTACTTCTGAGCTAGTAATTCCCCCAAAACGCAATCGCTTTTATTTTGTCTCATTACTGTAGTGGTTCAAGAAGGGAAAAAAAACAGAGGGCATCTAGCTGTGCCAGTGAAGAAATGTCTCTGTGATTAGTGAGCAACTTGTTGTTAATTCCCAGTTCAAAACAATGTTTTCCTTTCCCGAATTTGCTTCTGCAGCCACAACTAGCTTGAGAAAGATTGAGCTGTTTATGTGCAACTTAAAATGGATGTCCAAGACATTGCTTTTTTAAATAATTGTTTTGTATTGCTGACTGATTTTCTACTAAACAGGCACAGTTCCTTAAATGATGCTGTGATATTCACACTTTGTCTTCTGTTCAGTTCCAGGAAATTTGTCTCATGAGGATTAGACATGCTGCCATCTGCAATACAGACATTTCTATCAGCGGATATGACCAGGAAAACCTACTGTTTGTGAGTAATTTCTTCTAAAAATAAGCACTGTCTCTTAAAAGAGAAAGGGGAGAGTGACACGTAGATTTAAAACTATTCTTCTAGTTAGTAGCAGAAAATAACCCACATCTGTGACTATTTTGTAAGGCAAATACCATGGACCTGGAGCGGGGTGCTAATCCCTCCCAGCCCAAATGCAGCTTTTGAACCTCTGTCCCACACCAGTGCTGGGACCATGGGCTGGAGACCCTCAAATCCTTCAGAAGGATTTGAGGGTCTCCAGCCGATGGTCCCAGCTCCATTCACCTCTCGGGGAAGCGGGGGGAGCCTCCATTTTGTTCACACGGTGGAGAGGAGCTGCAATAGCAAGGGGCGGGGGGATGGCACGGACACCCAAGCTACTGAGATGGGAAGGAAAAGCTAGTATGGGTCAGATTAAGGGGCAGGATCAGACCTTCTTCTTATCCCATAAGACCAACCTGGGCAGGTACTGAAGCCTCCATACATCCTCTGAATGGCACAACAGACCTTCTTTTGCAAACTGCTAACCAAGGGAGTAAATCAGAGTTTATCACCAGTAAAGTAACATACAACAGCTCTTCTTGTCTCTCTCTTAGCACTAGGTCTTTTGTGCCACCAAGAGACAATTAAATTGACACCAACTTCTTAATATACTTGCTCTAATGACAGGACTTTAGTCACTCCTAGCTGCACCCCTGCTTTAGCTTCAGACAGGGCCGTTACCTTTGTAAATATTGCTTGGGCAGTAGTGCGTTAGGCGCAAACAGTAGCTGCCAATTATCATCCTTTCCCACAAACCCACAAGGGGAGGAGATTTTTGTCCCTTCCGTTAGAGACCAGCCATAAAAAGATCACCAGTTCAGTCTCTGGCACAACGGAGAGGGCAGAGACCTGCGGCCAGGATGCAGGGGGCAGAAATGGGGCAGGAACCTCTTAGAAAGGCAATAAAAAGGTCAACTAGTTATAGTCTGTGAAAATGATAACCAGTAAATAGTCCATCATCTAACCCCCTACTTCTACTGTTGTAGTTAGTCATTAAGCCTCAGTGTGACGAATGAAAGCCTTCATGTGGAGAAGTGCCTAGTTTCTGGTTTGTCTGAGGGAAACAACTCGAGAGGTTTCTTTAAGGCTCCTGTTTGGTTTTAAGGCAGGGCCAAACTTGTCTCTAAAGTTTACGGCTTTCTTACAGAGGCACCAGAAACATCTGGCAATTTGAACTTCCAGATCAGAGCAATAATCACTACTGACACTGAAAACAGAGAAAACGTCTTCCCATGCCCTATGTCTCCCTGTTCCATTGGCTTTCTGAGAGCAGAACACATACAGATGGAATCAATTTCCATCTTCCAAATTGTCATTCTTACCCATACACATCTCCTAGAGCCAATCTAGTCAACAGAAAGGGAAAAGTTTTCGCACCAGGACTCTGAGCAAAGCAGAGCGGAGTTTGCTGAGCGGAGGCAACCGCAGAGCCAGCCAAGGGGCACTGCGCTGGTGCACTACCTGTGCTCTGCTCTGGGCGCAGCATCCTCTGTGCACCAATTCCACTGATGAATGGGCTTCAGGGGCACTTTTTATTGGGTACAAGCGTGACATGGCAGGATCTGAGTTTTTAAATTAGTCTAGTTTCAGATAGTTTTGATCTGGATTGTTTTTTGTGACTTCCCCAAGCTACAAAGGATGTGAAAGCAAGAGAAACTTAGCTGCTGGCATAGTCTGTAGAGCACATGCAAGATGCAATATGGGAGCGAGTTGGGAGGAATTTGTGGAAATTTAGCAGAAAAAAATTACAGTTGGTTGTCAAAAAGAATTTCTTTATGAAGTGATGATCTAATCAAAGAAAGTGGTAAGAAATCCCGGCCACTTGGACAACTACAGTTACTCTGGGTGAAGAGAGAAACAGTCTGCATTGGCTGGACCTGTCCTTCCTCTCCCCTAGACCAGCAGCTCTTCATCAATATTTTTACGGCACAGCTCGGTAGGCAGCCTGCAGGCTGAGGTCAGTTGTGTGGCCATTTCTGTCCCTAATGGCCTGCTCCACTGCAGCCCATGTAAATCAGTGAGAAATATTCTCACGGGAAACTGGGGTCTTGAAAAAAGCCCTGAAATATAGCAGATAAATCAGCAGCAGTGTTGGCATTGCATGAAGGGCAGGGTGAATAATAATAGCAACAAAGAACTCCCAGCATCCAAAAAGCGCGGCAGAGGTTAGGCTCTGCCACCAAGACAGTTGCTCGGGAGAGATTTAAAAGTTTTGAAGGAAAGCTCAGCAGAACAATTGTGCAGGGAACTACTAAAAGGTTCTGTTTCAGCCGCAGCCCCTGGGTGCTGGCTGAGGATGCTGCCACAGAGCACGGCCTCTTTGGCGCCTACAGAATCGTAGCATAGAATCATCGAATGGTTTAGGTTGGAAGGGACCTTGAAGATCACCTAGTTCCAACCCCCCTGCCATGGGCAGAGACGCCTCCCACTAGACCAGGTTGCTCAAAGCCCCAGCCAGCCTGGCCTTGAAGAACACGCTTCTCCATGTGTTTCCAGGCATGCACGTCCCATAGTCCACCACCCTGTTGCGGGTGGTTCCATCCATACTGGCAGGCTGTAAAAACTGAAGCCTGCTCTTCAGCAGACTGTTAAAAGGTGCCTCTGGCAACCTGCACTCTGGCCAGCTCTTTGCTCCCCTCTCCAGCAGCCACCTCGGCCATTTTCAACTCAGTGAGTGACTCCTTTTCCAATGGAAATTCAAGCCTGGAGCTGGAAGCTGCCACCGTCCAACTTCACCCTCCATACTCCTGTTGCAGCATGTTGCTGGAACTTCCCTTGCGGACCCCAGCCACGTTCCCACTGGCCACTGCGTTCCCAGCAAATTCTCCCTGCATCCCTTCGGGGAAGCCTTAGGGGAACACATTGCCCCAGCTGTCTTCACTGTGCGCTGGCGCTTTGGAGTGTGGACAGACTGCAGTATTCTCAAATGTGTCTCTTCTTCAATGGATTATTTTTGAATTTCTTCAACAATTAATTCTTGGTCTGTACCCTGACTCACTGAGTGCTGTACCTCTCTTAAGTAATGCATGCTAATGATCATCTGCTCTGGATTTCATAGCTAGTAGTGGTGAAAGATGAAAGCCCAATATTGCCTATTATACTGAGGCTACAGTCAGATATTAAAAAAACCCCAAACCTCCAGGATGACATCTGTTGTAGCCAAAGTTCATGTATTCCTTCATGAAAATTCAGCTACATTAAAAAAAAAAAAAAGAGGCTTTGCAATAGACGGATGATTCATGCTTAAATACACAGCTGAATGCCACTCAAAATTCTCTCTTTTCCCTAGTCCTTGCTGTTTTGTGAGTCCAGCCAGGGAGGAACTATGATCAGTGCTAACAAATCTCCATTTTCGCACCTTGCCCTTCAACATTTCATCAGAGATAACAGTAAAGTCTGGTGCTCCTTTGACACCACACAAATAGCATTCCCTGGCTCTCTTCTCCTCTCTCCAGCCTACTTTATCTTTCACTGCTCAGCAAATCTTCACATGAAGCCAATGTTTAGCTGGAAAAATTAAGTATATAGAGGATATGCACCAATACAGAAAGTAGCAGGACTGTCATTGAATGGCCCTTTTTGGAGAAATTGGCCCCATTTCAGTGGTTAGTGAACAGCTGCCTCCCAGCTGACATTTATCAGCTAAAGACAAGGTGATACATGTAGCAAAAGTGATAGCTGCGAAAACTGGAGGGCTTCTTTCTGGCTGACCTCTGGAATTGCCCGAGCCTGGGCATTTACATCCCAGTGAAGGATGTGTATGAGTAGCAGACCTGCTCCCAGCAGCTCCCGCTGGGAAGAAACAGGCCCCTGCAGTGAAGGGATGATGCTACTGAGTGCCAACTACTAGAAAAAAGCAAAGCTGAAGCCCCGAGACAAGCGCCCAGATTGACGTCTGGCACAGTCTCCCGTATCCCTGAGCTGCAGAAGTAGGTCAGAAACTTCAGAGAGAGATTGTAGTGTTTCTGTCTGAGTAGCAAGTGCTTCCTTGGATGGTCCCCAATTTACAGCT
Organism: Ibidorhyncha struthersii; assembly: GCA_013398815.1. Classification (NCBI taxonomy): domain Eukaryota; kingdom Metazoa; phylum Chordata; class Aves; order Charadriiformes; family Charadriidae; genus Ibidorhyncha; species Ibidorhyncha struthersii. The sequence goes on from VZSZ01009866.1 coordinate 521,060, forward strand.
GCTGTCTTCCCATTTCTCTTGGTCACTTTAGTCCCCTGATCGCTTTGGCTAACATCCAAAGCCAGACTGGGTCTCCTGCTCCACCTGTGCAATGACTCAGGCTGAGCTGGAAGCTGGAAAGATGTGCTGGACCATGGGAGGAGGGAGCGTGCTACTGCTACTGTCTTCCGCTTCGAATGCCTGCAGCAGCAAACTGAGGTGGGACCCTCCTTCCACAGACTCACGTGTCCATTATGTGTTTCTGAGGACTACGATTCACTGTAATTCAGAATTAAGCTATTGCGGTTTCGTGGGGGAAGATTAGCTTGCTACGACGCCGGCACACCTCCAAGGCAGCCACAGCTGGACTGTCAATGAGTTGGCGGCATGTGAAACCGGGTTGCAGGAATAAGACGGGGAACGTGACACAAACTGGGTTGCAGGAATAAGATGGGGAACGTGACACCCATGGGTTTCTATCCTACAGAAACCACGGAAGAAAAAAAATGGGGCTGAGACCCCACAGACAGGAGAGCCAACGGAGAGAAGCATGCAGACATGGAAACCATCCCTCGTCACCCAGGGGAGTCTGGGACCGAGCTGTGTTTTGTGCGCTACAAACTTTTAACATCTCGCTTATATTACTGGTTAAACTGGGAAGTTTTGTCTGCCAGAAGCAAAGCGGCACTACCAAACACCTAGTTTCTTCTTATTATTGTATCATTCGGACTTCATGTACCTGCGAGTTTCACAGCAGAGCCAGATCCTCAGGGAGGATGCCTGAGCAGGGTTCCGCAAGGCTCCAGCCCGGGACCACAGCAGCAAGGGAGGTCATGCCAAATACACCGCACCGGGCAAGGGAAGCAGGATGCCAGCCAGAAACTGTGTGTGAAGACTATTTTGAAGTTAAGTACATTTTTTTTTGGTCCTTCTTTCATGTCTCAGGGTGTTCTGACTTCTGAGGTTTTTATGGTTGCTCTGGTAATTGAATGATTCTCTGTGGGAATGAAAATGTTATTTACAAAAATTCCTTGTGAAAAAGTGACAATTAACTGCCAGCAATTTTTGTCATGCACTCTGCAATCACAGATACCAGAGCGCTGATTAAAACCAAGGGCCACTCCTGCAGATACATGGGGAAAATCACTCATGGTCTCCTGCAAATTGCAAATTCTCATGCTGGCAACCCACCAAAGCGCCCCGGCTCACTCCTGGCCAATAAAAGCCCAGTAACGGGTTTTTCATGTGTTTCTGCACTAAGGTTTGGTGTTAATGGAACAGGATGTTCCAATAACCTTTTAAGAGGTTAGACTAATTCAGTTGTTTGGGTTTGTGAGAGTGGAGCTGCATTAGTCTGGTTATTGGGTGATAAGCAAAGGGAGGAGGCATAGCGGGGAGCGGGACGGTGTTTTAAGGTGTTTTCATGTGGCAGTTGGTATAAAAAGACAGATGAGCTGACTGGTGGGGAGTTCAGCTTTCTGACAAGGGACCAAGAGGACAAACACCCGCAAGGTTGTTGCCTCTCCTTGGCATCGCCCGTCCCTGAGCCCGGTTGCACCTGCGCAGCCCCGGTACTATCATCCAGGGATGAGAGGAATACGTGGGGATGAATAATTCAGCTGCAAATCAGCTCTCCGACTGCACAGCAATTTTTTTCTGGGTTGCTATTTTTACTTTAGATACTCCCACATGTGTGTTTGGTGGATTAGAGACATATGAGAAATAGGAGAAGGCGGCTGACGCAGGCAGGTAGCAGAGCCTGGGGGTGGTGGAGGTTGAACCAGTGATGGCCTTGAGCAGGACCAGTGCTGCCTTCCTGCCGAGGGCAGCGTGGGGCTGAGCACCTCTGAATCCTACTTGCTTCGTTGGGAGCCAAAAGTGCCCAGCACGGCTTGCCTGGGTTTATACCCTTGTGTTGGCAGTCACAAAGAAACAGTGGAGGTGCCCGTACGGTTATAGCCGGGGCTGGATGTCAGGGGATCCGGGTTCAGTTTTGAGGTCTGCTACTTGTCTCCTCTGTGCAAACCTTGCAAATCCTCTTTCTTGTAGTTCCAGATTCGACAGTGGAAAAAACGTTACCACTGCTTCCTTTGGTCTGCCTCACTTACTTATAATCTCTGGGGAAGAAACCATCACTGCTTGTTTGTAGCTATAGAGGATAACTCACGGGGGAGCCTCTTCTGCTGTAAGGTGGCATCTTCCTATTATATTTTTCAATCACAAACATCAAAAGGAGAGAGTCGTCAAAACAGTTTAAGAGGAGAGAGGTTTTAGCTGCAGCAGCTCATTGAGGAGGTGAGGGACTGTAGGAAACAATGGGACAGAAAAGCTGCCGATTTGGGCAAAAGCAAAACTATCATTACGTGCTCATCTTTATGAGCATCCAGATTTCCAGAAGAGACTGGCTGGCATTTTAATTTGTACACTAGTTCCTACAGATTATAAAACCAAAGATCAAAGCATAAAGGAAATCCTGTCATGTCTGAGAATATTTTCTTTTTCCCCTTGCAGTGTATATAGTGTTTTCCAATAAATTACTTCAGATGAGACCTAATACTACTAATAACTGCTTTTACAGAGTCTAGACTGCTTTTGCAAATCTCTGGCTGGTAAAGGCATCCATGTGTTCCTACGGACTCAAGGAAAGCTTTGAAATTTAGTTCACTCTCTTCTTGTTAAATTATGTGGAGTCTCAACTCTTCAGCTGTAAGTCACTGGATATGGGGAACCTCTTAAAAACGAGATAAAAGGGAAGCAAGTATTTGAAACCCCAAAGTGAAATAACTAATGTGAGACTGCTGCCAGGGTTGGGGAAAGCATCCAAGTTTCTGAGGCATGGTGTACTGTGCTACCTCTTCTCAGCATCTAAATAAAGGGGTTTATGTAAGAAAAGCCCTTTACTTCTTTCTCTATTTCTTGATCTTTGTGATCAAGAAAATCCTGGACTATTGCTTCATTGCTGGATTCCAGAAGAGGAAAATCTGCCGCTGCTCCCAAATTTTGGGGGAAAGAAGGGAAATAGAAAAGGAATCTGCAGTGATGAAGAAGCCAGCATCCTTCGCAACAGAAATTTGATGAGTAATGTTTCACAAAGCCTGGTGGTCAGTGTTAACCATGTGATATCCAGGAGACTGGAACAGAAAGCACTCTCAGTTACACTCAGTTCAGAAAGTAGGTCATTAGCCAACCAGCTAAATGTCTAATAAGCTCCGTTTATCATGTGCCTTCAGCCTCCGGACTTCTCCTGGGAAAACAACGAGCACCAACATGTACACACCACATGGTGGCTTCTCACACCAACATTTTACAAAGCGCAGCTACAATTTTAAAACACAAAACAACATGCCAGACATACAAAGGTTTCTCTTTCTTTCCTAAGACATGAATTTAATCACAAAAAACTACACTTGCCTGCAGCCCCCAAACAGCAAGTCTACAGCACTGAAACAGAGTTTGGCTCGAGATAGGAACCCTTGGAGGCATTACGGCAGGAATGGATTGCTTTATACCATTAGAAAGCCAAGACTGTCTACTTTCCTAGGCGATATAAGGCCTTCAGTTTGCAGCTGGTACTTCACAAGATGCCAAGCCATAGCACTGCCCCAGAATTTGCTTTAGCATACGCATTGCAGACCGATTTAGATTGCCTAAACTTTTGTCAAAAATTGAATTAATTTTCTTCTCTCTAATGGCATGTCTAAAGGCATGATGCAGACTTCTTGTACATCTTTTTACCCACCTAATTCCCCGTCACTCCCTCCAGAGTTTTGGAAAGTTGTTGGTATGTAAATTTTTCTTTCTAGTTGGTCTTCTCCAGTTCTGTCAAAGCTCAGATGGATAGAGAGGCAGAGCACCTCAGCCGCAAGCAGGCAAGCGTGGAGGAGGTCCTTGGTTTAGGATGAAGAGAAGTGAGGAGTGCTTCAATGAAGGCCTGAAAGCGAGTGAGAAGCACTCGGAAATTTTTCTGTCCTTCTTTATACAAATGATAGGCCATTTTTTCTCCACATACAGCAAAGCGCTTAATAAAGAACAGGCACGAAAAAACCCGGACAAGCCTTAAGAAATCTTAGCTTTGCATTCACATGAAAGCAGTGCTAATGTGGGCTGGGGGTTCTAGGTGTCAAACTACCTTCTAGTCTTAACTCCTCTAGTGAGCTTTTGAATGTTAAAGAGTAGAAAACAATATTTAAATTAGCATAAGGTTAACCATATAAGTATTGGGCTCGCAAAACAGTAAAAATTGAAACATTGCATGCTCTGCTTAGATTTGGGAATGTTAACAGGAGAAAATACGTTCAAAAAACCCCTTTAGAAGCAAGAATCAAAAGTAGGAATCTGACTGTATGGGCTGTATATACAGAGTACCTGAATGGTGCTTTGGTATTTCATTCTCTTCATGCAAATTCTTTTCCACAAGCTCAAGTTTAACTAAAAAAAAGAGTGGAATTTGGTGACTGAAGAAACCCTGTACCTCTCACGTAGAACACAATGACAGGACGCACAGACAGGTCACCTCAGTATTCCTGCGGGTCTGCATAGCTAGAAGCAAAACCTGCCTTGAATTCCAGAATATAACTTGGCATTGTTGAGTTTATTTATGGCAACAGAATCTAAAATGAGCTGTAGTCTCCACAGAGACACTCTCAACTGTTAAAAGAAAAGTTGCATTCATGTAAAAAGTCTACGTTGTTGAAATATAACTACTTAACAGTTAAAATGTATTTTCTTTTTTTAGATACAGCATATAAATCTCAAACATCTATTAATAAGCAATATACTCCGCTTTCTTATATAGTTTTTGTGACATCTTTTCCTATAATTTCAGCTACAAAGGGAAAATGAGTGGCAGGTTTTATAACATCAAATCCTGAAAATGAGGTGTTAATTGGTATTTAGGAATTGCAGTCCAGAGCATTCAATCGTCCTATTAGACACCTAAGCATTGGGAAGCAAGAGGATTTCTATCTAGTACCAATGGATTTTAATAGCATAGGCATTATAGCTAAGAACCAAGACCATTCTATGTAATGGACTTAGTATCTCCATAGTCTACATGGCATTAAATACGTTTGATAGTCACATTAATAAATTAATTAAAATAGCAAAAAAAAAGGACAAAAGTTAAATCATAGTAGATGATCATTAGGAAAGAGCGCCAGACTTCAAACAGCATCCACAATGCTTTACCAATCCTGTTTTGCTTCCTTTCCAGAGGAAATTAAATTAAAAATTCCTTTAACAGGACTCAGAGCTGCAAATAGTGCTAATGAAGAATATAAGGTATCTGCAATTGCATGAGACAGCAGGGGATCATAACAGCATCATAACTTTCCCAGCTGTAATATATGCAATATCCTAAAGCAGCACAATAGTGCCTCTGCGGGACCATGAGCAGGCGTCCTCTCTCCCCCATGCATACCCTCCCTGGCATAATGGCTTGCTGGGCCCAGTATCTCATTGCTCTTGTGCTTGTCCTGCTTGGGCTCCCCCAGCTGAATTGCCTTCACCATTCCCAGATCTGGGATCCCTGAGGCTTTGAAGCTTTTCAGGCCGGAGCAGCCGGCTGTGCAGCTGCCCTGGCAGCTCCCAGCTGTACAGACTATGCCGCTGGTCCAAACCCATTCTGGGATTTGGGGCTCCCAGCCCAACTATTTTCCCCCTCTCTGCTTCACTGTTGGGCTGAGAGTCTGACTTCTGACGGCATGTTATTAGCAACTTCAGTCCTCCTAGGACTTTCCCATTTATCACTTCTTGCGTTTGTTGATGATGGAGCCCTTATAGTATCAGTAGAGTGCAGCACACAGATTTGGACAAAACACCACGCTAATTTTTTCATGAAATTTCTGACGGTCAATTTATCATGCTGTTCTTATGCACTGTTGGCTTTTCTGCAGATTTTCCTCCCTGTCCCGGCATCACGAGAAGCAGCAGATCGGTACAGGAACATAAAATATTAATTTTAAAATGCAGAGATGTCTTGCAGCCTTCACATCTTTACTACAGTCCACCACACCCAGAGGGCACAGCTGAGCAAAGCGTTGAGAAAAGTTATCCCGAGGGAGGCCAGCTCCCTTCGGCTCCTTCTCTGGTCAACGGAGAGAGCAGGGGTCTGACTTAGGTACCCTGCGTTGCCACTGGATGAACTTTCTCTCTTAGTGCAAAGCCTTCCTCAGCTAAAACAGGCCCTGGTGAACACTGTCCCCATCCCCATGCCCGGAGTGGGCTCCACAGGGCCCTAGGTGGGCTTCCCACAGCGCAGCTCCTCACTGGCCCGGGGACAAAGTGACCCACACAATTTGGCTGCCTTAGGTATAAAATGGGCACAATGTCCTGGCACAAGAAAACAGTCCGCTTGTCCTTTGCTGCAGCACTTGCTTTATCAACCCGACATCACAGAGCTGCCACAGCTCAATTGTAAAAAAAATGCTGATAGGGAACAGCGTTGAGTCACCATCCATGACCGTCGTTCCTGGGCTCATTCTTGAGTGCACAAGTGATTTTCTTACGTCAATAAAGTATGAATCAAGGTATATCCTGTGCTGAAATTGCATGTCCTTTAGCTTGCATATGCTTTTTGGGCCAGAAAGGCATGGAACATCCTCTCCTGCTTGTCTTTAGCAAGCCATTTCAATGCGAGTAAGGAATGCTGAATGAGCTTATCCGGTACATCTGGTATGACTGCAAGCCGTGCAAGGCAGTTTTGCTGAAAAATGTGCAAAAGAACCTTCCCTCTGTCAAAACTTAAATTTTCATTTTTATTAAAGCATAATGCGCTTTGAAGGGGGAGCAGAAAGTGGTTTACAGAAATGCCAACTTCGCGTTACATCTGTGAGACCTTCAGGTTTCCCGCTGCACTGTAGGATGTACAGCACCTCTGTATCCACCTGACTTTGTGATTCCAAGCTAATTGCTAGCGAGCAAGGCTCCCATTTTAAATGTTACTTCACAAGGTAATTTAGAATTTTTCCAGGGAAATAAGGACTTGAGTGACTAGTTACATTACTTCAAGAGGCCACCTGGATTACCAAACCTAGACCAGACCCTGGCTCTCCACAGAGATCACGCCAGATCATCTTTTCTGATGATGGGTTGAATTTTGTCCTAAAAGTTGCTGGAGTTATTGGAGGGGGGAAACCATTTCCAATCCTTTGGAAGGTTGTTAGAGGACCTCTCTAATCCAATAGTGAGAACCCGCTCTTGCTTTCCAGTCTAAACGTAATATGATTACTTGCGGTTTTTAATTCTTTTCCTTAAATAGCTCTTCTCTGTTCCTGGTATTAGGCCAACCAATATATTCTTCGAGAGAAATCAATACCCTACCGTAGCCTTTATTTTTTAGCCTAAGCAGCACTTTATGTCATCTCTTGTATGACATGCTTTGTGGTACCTCTCTGCACTTGTTGCAGATGAATTCGTCTTTCTTATAGAAATGTGGCAGCAGTTGTGTTGCTGATAGGTGTTCATCCGTGCCTTCTCCAGTGAAACTTTCTCTTTGTGTTGGAAATATCTTGTCTGATGTATGCTATGAGTATGCACACCTTCTTCATGGCTTCATCCCATGGTCGATTCATAGTCACCCTGTGATCACCTGTGACACCCAAGAGTTCTCTCCATCTGAGTCCTCTGCCGTCTCCCTTAGAGAAGAAATTCCTCATCAGTCCTGAAGTGCCACTCCTTCACATTCTGTTCTAATCAAACATTTCTTCCCATTTATCTACCTGTCAGAGTCAGAAGGGTTTTAATATATGATAGTCTCCTTCCATGTTAGGAATGTCTCTTCAACTTCAGATTTCAAGAGCACGCTGACTTCATATGTTAATGTAGTTAATGAAAATATTACCAGCACTGGTCCTAAAATTGACCCTTGAGGAACTTTCGCTGTAACTTGCTCCTTGACTCTTCTGTTTTCTTCCTTTTCCTCTGCCCTTTTCTGACAGTCAATTCTTCCCCACCTCTCGTGTCCTCTGTTAACCTCCATCTTCTTTTGCTTCATTAATATTTACCCATTTAGGAGTGTATCAAGTGCTTTTCTAAGGTCCAAATGAGATTTACCACATTTTCTATTTTGGAAAATCCATTATCTCATTTAAGGAAAGCTATCAGATTATTCTGGCACCATGTTCCCTTGGTAAACCCAGGCTCCTTTCATCTTGTTTTCTGTTTAACTAGAAAGAATAATTTAATCATTATTTCTCCTTTGGTAATTATATTATGTGTAGAAATACAGAAAAAAAAAATTGAGGTAAATCACATTTACTTCCATCTGGGGCATATTTATATGTATATACATATACAACACACATACACGTATGTGTATGTGCATATGCATATGCATGTTATATGTTTATATATATACACAGACAACACATACACATGCATGTAAATAGGTGTATACAACAGTCTCCAAGTCGCACTGAGCTTTTTCGTAAGTATTAGCATACAATAAAGATCACTTAACGCTCATTAATTTTAAGACTTACAGATATTTTCCACCTATTCCACTCCAGTTCTTCCGGAGCCAGCTGACAGCCAACGAGACAAATCCAGTGTGCAGAATGATTTTATCCGGCACTCAGACCTTTTCCTGCTGTCAGTCGTCATTACAAAGTCTAAGTGCAATCTAGTTGTTGGATAATTGCAACGATGACGTTTGGCCGTCAGTGTAAAAAGCTGCTTTAATAGTCACGGTGAATGGAAAATGTCCATTCACCACCTATTTTAATTATGAGGGTCTGGCTCTTAATGAAAGAAACACCATCACACGACAAGAGTTTAATTAAAGGGTGTTTGTCTTGTTATTCTTTATTGTTTGATGTGGTAGCACATGCTTTTGTGAAACACAAATTTACGTGAAAGAAGGTGGGGGAAGAGGGGCACAGCGCCTCTCTATAAGGTGGCTGTCCAGACGGACGGTCTTCTCCCCCATGTATACACAAAGGGTAGGTACCGTATCAGCGTGGCAGCCTTCGCTCATGCCTTCAAGCAGCTGGGACCGCCTGCCTCTTGGCGCACAACTCCCTTGCCATCTCAAATGACAGGCTTCAAAAAAGAGAGAATGAAAACCCAGGTTTCCAAAATTTGCATTCCTGCCTATAATAGGGAGGCACCATGTTCCCAGATGCATCTGAGCTGTGGATAACTTAATGACAATATGGTATTACCATAACCAGAGTCCACCAGCTCGTGAGGATCGGGCTCGTAGGCACGTAGCTGTAAATTCATAACTTCAAACACTCTTACAAACAGCTTTTTTCCAGATTAAAAGCAAGAAACGTAGAACTTTGAATGCTACACAGGGGTAATGTTGCTCACCACTGTGTGTAACCAGCTGCAAACAACAGCAAAATTGTGCTTGTGAATTAGAAGAAGACGGCAAAGATGAAAATACAGCACAGATTACTTTGCTTGAAAAGTGGACTGTTGACAGAAGGCAAAAAAGCAGAATTGCATTGATTTTGATAACCTCTCCCCACCTACATGCCCATACCTACTCAAAACTCTAGTCTGAATCAGTAAGAAGCTGCTGTCATAGACACCGGTCTGATACCTTTGCGTGCAACAACGAGGATGTGCATTTGGGGTTAAATGCACCCCTCCGCAAACACCCAACACAACACAGGTGCTGCACAAAATCCCCTCAGAATAAGGCTCACCCAGGACTCAAAACAGACCCAGCTCCGTGTCCCAGCTCCAGGCTTCGGGGCCAACATCCACCTGCTAAAACAACGCTGGTAAATACAATTCCACTAAGTCTGGTTCTTTTATATTTTCAAAATCCTCCTGTATCATTCAGTGGTTTAATAAGCAGCACAGGGACAGGAACAGGTTCATGGATTTTCCAGCCAGGCGGGGCCATCCTGGTCATCAAGCACAGACCCCTGGATCGGGGGGGCGGGTTGCTGACTTCTTGTTTAGCTGATCTCTTCTTCCCTTGACTCATTGTCTGAGTCCTTTTTCATTTTGCAAAACCAAAGAATAACGAGCCTGTGTTGGTTTGGATGACAAGAACCTCCTCTGTCATCAAGGCTGGTCCCTGGCTGGAGTAGGCATCAACCGTATCACCTAATCCCTGTTATGAGGAGGTTAAGCTCCACCGCTAGTAATGTGACCGGTCTTGCCCAAATCCATTCCTTCTATCCCAAAAGTATAACTCTACCTCTTCTATCTGTTTCAAGAGTTTATTTTTCCATTACCACAATATTTGAGTGCTTTTTAAATGAAATGTATTGCAAAAATGAAGCTTCTATTGATCTTCATGGGGTCACTCAGAATTCTTCCCTTTGAAATCTAGTCTCAGGTGGTGGACGTGGCTTTGAGAGGTTTGGTTGGTTTTTTTTTAAATTTAGTCTATTAATTTCTTGCTTTTTTAATATTCTTAAGTGCTATTCTTCACATCCCTGCAATCCAATCACCTGCATTTTCATCTGACCTTGTGTTTTAAAGCAAAAATGCTAAATACATGTATATGTAAACAAAGGCAAAATGAAACTCGGAAGCAAAGGCCACTCGCAAGGAATTTAATGGAAAAAAAACCCAAGCAAACTCTTTAATTACATGAGACGGGGCTCGGATTTGAAGGATGCAGGCAATAAAAATTATTTTGTATTCCAAATGCTGATTTTTAATCCTCTTTTTGTAGGTGGCTGGAAAAAAAAAATAGTCATGTTGTTGATGTAGGAGCAAAAGAGCAATGCCAGGAACCACAAGCATCAATTCTGGTAACTATCATCAAAGGCAAAATTATACTTGTACGGAAATCTGGGAAGCATGTCTATTTAAGTGACAGACAACTGGGGCACTTCTGCACATTTCCCATACAGGAACTAATGAATTACCTAACTACTTAAATCATCTCCAGGCTTTGTGTTGCATAATAAAAGTGCTAACAAAACAAGTTAGTGTAAAGTCTAAAAATGAAAACAGGGGAATATCAGCCCTGTGGAAAATAGTTTACTACCAAGCTGTTTATTGAGGCAAATACAAATGTCATTATATCATTAATTTCTCATAATGAAAGGAGACTGAGCAAATAGCCCAGGTTAACAAGCAATAACCACATGGGGAAGGTGGGGATCACGGGAGTGTGGGGTAGGTCCCCTGTTTGGAAAAGTCTGAGGATCTCTTGTATTTGTATGGTTACAATACACCCCACCATTTGTGAGGCTCATAGTTTGATATTTTGTCTTGAACCGCTGGCACATCCGGATGCTCTTGAATGTAGCAAGCTACTTGGTATAAACTCTGCTATTTCATTTATTCAACTCACACAGAAATTAAAGAACAAAGTTCTCTGTAAGCTCCCTTTATTTTTCAGTGCTATCCCAAGCTCCCTCTCGTCTAAAAAGAGTGTAATTTGCCCCAGTCGTTTTCTCCGACTCTTTTTCTGTTTGTCATACATATAGCAGGTGAAGTACCTTCCTTTCACAACTTGGCCAACCTTCCACCCATCTGAACAGGCAAACAGGGCACAGCAGACAGGAAAACCTGACCTCCCATTGCTGGATGAGGAAAATATCTGAGAGGTTAGCAGACTTGGATGAGACCACAGAAAAAGTCAGTATCAGGTTTTGGAGGAAAGCTTTTCATGGTCCTTTTCAAACCATGGGACAATCATCCATTGCCATTTATTGGATTTACTCCTGACACTGGATCTCGGTATTTTTAAAATGGTGATACCAAACAATTAGTGCTTAGTAGGTAGAGAACTCACTGCTACTCTTACCATGAATGTGCCAATGAACAAGCCCAAATGCCAAACTCTGTATCTGTGTGTTTTTTGATCTTCATAGATTATTACATTACTCAAAATACATTTGCTCTTCTTTCTTTCTGTGTATACTTCTAGTTGCTCTCAGTTTTTCTCACCTAGTTTTAATCTCTCTTTACAGATAATCTTGCACCTTGCTTCGTGTCATCTGATATTGGTTGCCTTCACCACTATCAGGATCCAGACAGCAAAATGATCTTCAGTAAGATGGGAAAGTGACACAAATGAAGAGTTCAATGCATTCTTGGAATAAGTTCCCAGTAGTATCTTGACAGAAGTCACCTTCTACATGTCCTGAAGTAACACACAATTCAACACTGTGTTGAATGTGTTTGGCTTGTTTTTATTAGCAGCTAATCAGAATCATACCAGCAAGTCCTCCCAGAAGAAAATAAGGAATAATAGAAAAATACACTCTTAATTTTTATTTGTCTCCACTTTCTTTTCTTGAAATAGTGGGTGCAAAGTGGCACCTATAGCCAAGACTTGGCACAATACTGTGGTTCTAGGAAAACTTCCACCCATTTATAAACCCCTCTGATAGTTCCTGTTTTAGCAGTATCAAAAGCTATGTCTGACTTTGACCCAAGCCTAGTTTGAGTCGTTGCGTTATTTGGTGAACAGAGAAGTGCCGGAGGCTCCACACAGGCCAAACCTAAGTGTTTCCAAGATATGGCAGGTCTGCATTTGTGTATAGCATCCATCTGACTTCTTTGGAGGCATTTAAGATTGTGATTAATTTAGTATTAATCTAAACAGATTATCCTCAGCTTCAAGCAAATGAAATACATAAGTAGATTGTCAGGACGAGAAAACAATATTTCAGTGAAATGAACGGATTAAAAAGATAAGACAAAGGTCTGACTACTCAATCAGCTATAATCTTGATGGCAGGCCTGCAGAAATATAGGTCAATATGTTTAATGATAGATACTTCAACAGCTCACAGATTTAAATGTCTTTAAAAAAATCATAATTCTAAATTTGAGACAGTGATTGGACTTTCAAAATGTTTTCAAGACAACATAGAATAATTCCATTATTTTGCTACTTCCTCTCACTCTGAGCTCTATCGTGTTGTCCCCAGTTAAGGTGAAAGGCACTATACACACAAAGTAAAAAGCTTTTCATTTGCAAACAAGGACAGCCAGCTCTCTCCACACAAAGTCCCTTCTCTTTGGAAGTGGGAACCTCTCAGGTGCCTGAGCTGAATCCAGCAGGGATCACAAATCAGAGCTGTGAGCTGCCAGAGCCCACAGCTCACTATACGAATGAAAATTAAATTCAACAAGGGTTCATCTTAATAGGCCAGGCAGGGCTGGATACACTGCTCACTCATCTGTCTCTCTTTGCCAGGCAGTAACCCCTGCGGAGGGCAGGGAGCGAGCGGGACATAAACCCTCAAATGGCCCCACGTGAATCAGGAGAGCTCAGGGATCAGGGCTGGTGTGAGAGAAATCATCCTTCAACGTGAAAACACGTCCCAGCTGGTAACAAGCTCTCGTTTATCCTGGGGGAAGGTCTCAGTTGAGGACTGCACTGCCTGTTCCCCCCCACTGCAAAATACCCTGTCCTCCCCCAGCCCCGGAACTCACACTGCAGTGAATTCGGAGAGAGATTTGGGATGTGAAGGTCCATTAGACCAAAGTCACCATCGCTTGCTGAAAGGGAGATCAACAGGAAAGCAAAGCAAAATTACGCACAGTCCTGGTGAAACTGTATTAGTTTATAAGCAGGGTAAGCATCAGAGCTGCTCTCAGTTCCTTTTTGTGGTGAAAAGGTTGTAATTTAAGCATACTTGACAGCTGCGGACAAGCAAGTAGAAAACTTATACTCAGTAAATACTTATTTTTAGTCATATAAGAAGCCCCTATGTCTAGAGTACAAAAAAGTTCACCTTACTGTTGGCATTGCATTGCATAAACAGACTGTGTCGGTTTAAACTCTGCTAGAAACACAATGGTGAAGAAAAAGGTTTACAGATGAATCAACAGTTGCCAGCAGCAAAAGGGCACAATCCATGGGGAAAAAAAAATTTATTGTTCCTTGGAGGCTACCACAAGCTACTTGCAGTAATTAAAAACAACTCTGAACCATACAGTGTTGACAACTGGGTTGTTGTTTTCCAGCCAGAGGTAGAATTAATTATGCTGCTCTAGATTGTATTTATTGACTTCTGTTTTGGTTGGGTTTTTTTTTCTCATTAGTCAAAATGACATCACAAAACAAGTATTGGCTTTATTTCAGAATCTGCCTCTTAAAAAAAAAATAATTACAGAAGGGAACTAAAATTATTGAAGACAAAATGCTGCTGAGATCTAGCCCTAAACTATGTGGTCACTTTACAAAGCACCTGTATATGCAGTGGAGGTGAGCAAAATTAATCACTGCGCAACTTACACAGAGATTCAATCCTGGTTCATTTAATCTTTTTATCATAGAATCGTCTAGGTTGGATGGGACCTTTCATCGAGTCCGACCATTAACCTAACACTGCCAAACCCACTACTTTACTGTTGATCTCCTAGGCTTACATGTTAAAATACCTGAAATACAAAGATACAGAGACAGATTTCGCCTCACGCTGCCCCGCACGAGACCCTTCAGCCCCTCAGGTGCGCCCTTATGTGTCACCCAGGTGACCAGCCGGCCTTCACCCTCTGCCCTCCTCAGCGAACACCTACTGAAACGGGTGTCCCGGGCGGCCTTCGGAAAGGCTGCCGTTTCGGAGGGCCACGCTTCCCTCCCAATTCTGCCTGCTGTGAGACCCGGGGCTTAGAAACACGGGAGATTTCCTGCAAGTTTTTCGGCTTTCAGACCGTTCCGTCACAGTTTAGGGACCGGGCTCAGCTGGGCTCGAGCGGAGACCCCGTCAGGGGACGGCGCATGCGCGGGAGGCGGGGCGGAAGCGGCGCAGGCGCCGTAGAGCCGCCCGCGACCCCAAAAAAATAGAGACCAAGATGGCGGCGCCCAGGGCGAAGAAGGGAAGTTGAGGGCGTGTGCGGCGCAGCGGAGGGCTCCCGCGTGCAGGTAACGGTTCCTTCCTCCCCACGGTGGCGGGGCGCGAGCGTGGGGCTCGCCTCCTGTCAGCCCCAACGGCTCTAACTGCCGCCTGCCTCTGCTTCTCCTCACGCTCAACCCCGGGCGGCCTTTGCCTCCGGCGCCTGCAACCGTGCCCCCTGCGCGCTTCCCCTCCCCGCTTCCCCTCGCCCGCTCGGTNCCCTCGCAGCCGGTTCTCCCCGCGGCCCTGTGGCCCGCAGCACGCCGCCGCGCCTGCTCTTCCACTCGCTCTTCCCCGCCCAGGGAGCTGCCTGCTGCCGTGCCCGTTTCGCCAGCACCGGGCCACCCACGGGGCTTTATGCTGATAAACTGCAGGGGGAAAAAAAAAAACGTAGGGAAATTTTTGTTTTCCTTTTTTTACTTAAAATTTGACCAGGGAAAAGAATTTGACTGCCTGCCTTGCTTGCGGGTTGCAGGGTGAGTGAAACCTGCTGGCCTTTACCAAGCAATTTTCAGTTCCTTAATTTAGTAAAGGTCTCCTGTCCTGTGGGCTTATTGCATCCGTCCAAAGCAGGGTCTCGACCTTTGTTCCTCCATCAGTCCAGCCCCTTTCTCCCTTCTTGGCACACCTTGCAGAGTAGGACAGTTTTGGGATGTAACCTGCTGTTTTGAAGAGCCCACGCAGTGCTGAGCTGGGGCACCCATAACAGGGGCGGGGAGGGACACCCTTCTTATCCTAGTCCCGTGCACGCAAGCCTGGAAAGGCAAAACCGCTGATGGCCATATGCCTTGCATGTGCTACATGGCCTTCCTTGGCCCAATGTGTGACTTGTTGATTATCCTCAGTTTGTGTATGAGGGGGTCTGGGACCATGAAAGAGGCTGCCAGTCTCTTTCTCATCCTGGAATTCCATGTGTTTAAACGAGCTTTGCTCTAATACTGCGTGACCCAGGCTGTGGCCCCTTTCCAGCTTGCATCCAGTGCTCTGACGCTCTGCTGGCGTGACCTGTAGGGCCTGAGGTCACCTAAATGTGCCGTGGGAAGCATGACATCGGCAGGTAGGCTTCTCTTGAGCTGCGTGCAGGTGTGGGGTCTAGCTTATGTCTTTCTGTTTTCAACAAAGGATTCACGTGTATGTAACATTCATGTTTTAAAAGATATACTTATTGTAAATCAGCAATGCTGAAAGTGGCCTACTGTAAGAAAGGGAAGTTCTTCTTTCTGTTGTAAAATAAATTGAAATAATAGAAATAAGTAATAAGGAAATAATTGATAAAAATAAGCAAAACACTGCAGTACTGAAATGTTCTGGCTAGTTTTGAGCTGAGTGAAGAAGTGTAAGGTTATGGAGGGGGATAAATTAGGTGTCTTCTGAATAACGCTTGTGCACCTACCTGCACTGGGAACCCTGAGTTCAGCCATGGATTTGTTATTATTACAAATGTGAGAGATTTTAGAGATTAGCAACAAAAAATTCAAGGCACTGGCATAACTTGTGCAAATGAAAAATGTTTGAAAGAGGCTGTTTGATAAGTAACAGAGAAGAGGTGCAATTATTTAGATATGTAATGATACAGGCAATGAGGGTTTGTGTGTGCATACGTGGTGAATGTTAAGTATAACTCCCACTAGCTATACTGGGGACCTAATTTAAGTGGTATAGCAATTATTTTTACTGATAATGTTGCTATTATATGGGAAATGAATAAAACCCCCTGTTTCTTATACAGAGTTTCTCTACATAGAGATTTTACTGATGTAACTCTGTAAGAAGAATTATGAACTGATAAATAGCTAGCTTGGTACAACAGCCTATAGTGTATAGGCCAGAGTTTAAAAAAAAAAATCAACCACAGAGGATAGGAAATATTGATGCAAATAAACAAGATTTAAGAAAAAGGAATTAGGAGTGAAGATGGGAAGAAACCTTCTCAGCATAGTTTTTTTTTGAATGCCATATTTCCTGCTGTAGGATGTAAAATCAGTAAATATATTACTGAGACTGATTCTGAACTTGCAGACTATTTGATCTTTTTCACATATGAGTAGTTCTATTTTATAAGCCTACTCTAAAGCACATGGGGAGTCCTTTTAACTGGATTTTTAGTTGAAAGAGAGCTGGATTGCTTTACTTGCTTGACTTAGAATCATAGAATGGCTTAGGTTGGAAGGGACCTTAAAGACCATCTAGTTCCAGCTCCCACTATACCAGGTTGGGCAAAGCCCCATCCAGCCTGGCCTTGAACACCTCCAGGGTTGGGGCATCCACAGCTTCTCTGGGCAGCCTGTTACAGGGCCTCACCACCCTCTGGCTAAAGAATTTCTTCCTGATATCTAACCTAAATCTGCCCTCTTTCAGTTTAAAACCCTTACCCTGCCTCCTATCTGTACACTCCCTGATAAAGAGCCCCTCGCTATCTTTCCTGTAGGCCTCCTTTAAGTACTAGAAGGCCGCTATAAGGTCTCCCTGGAGCTTTCTCTTCTCTGGGCTGAACAACCCCAACTCTTTTAGCCTGTCTTCATAGGAGAGGTGCTCCAGCCCTCTGATCAACTTGTTAAATTACATCTTGTCTGAATAGTAAGTTTCTCAAGTAGTTCTTGCAGGAAACTACTGACGAAGAAGCCCTTAGCAAAATAGTCAGTTTAGAATATCTAGTTGAAAACTACTAATTATAGTCATCCTCCCCCATCTCTCTTCAGTGATGACAAATTCAGTAGTTTTACAGCATAATTCCGTCCAACTTCCTCTTCTCCCTGTTTCATTCTAAATTTTTACTAACACCCTGTTAGCCATCTTCTTCTGTTCAGTCAGCCGAGTTTCTTGAACCTTCAGTTGACTGATCCTGCTTTTATGGGAGATGATACAATTCTTGTATTCATTATTTGAGAAGAAATCCAACAACAGTTTTATTCCATGCAGGGGCCACAGTTGATTCTCTTGGCTAAAAAATAAATGCTTTTATAATTCAAACACATGGGAATAAAATGCAAGTACCATGGAAAACAGCCAAGTAATCTAAATCAAGCTAAAATATGTTTCATAGCTACTGAATTTGTCTATAATAATAACCACCACTAAATTCCTGTTACATATTGTATACTGAAATGCATATTTTTGTCTTTTTCAGATATCATAACCTTAAGAATGCAGTCGGTTTGTCAGAGAGTTGGCACTTGTTCCTCATGTTTGAAGAGACAACTAAGTGGCTTCCTGGGATTAATTAAATGGCAGAGAAGACTGGTTCCTGCTTGTGTCAGAACTATTTACAGTGAGACGGGGAAATGGGAAAAAAGCTATGGGTTGGAGACAAGAAAAAGAGTTGAAAATTGGTGGCTCCCGAGAGTAAAGGATCAGTTCTGCAAAATTTCAGAAACTGATGTAAGCATTATGAGAAATATGGAAATTATATGTTTGATATTTTTGTTTTCCTCAGAATGAAATGAATTGAAAATTGCTTAGAACAATTGGCTTAGAATGATGAGATGTATATTACATTTCAGGAGAAAATACTTTTACATGATAGTAGATTACTAAAAACTTGTGATGAAATAGGTGGAAAAATAATAAAAAAATCTCGAGGAAAAACACAATCAGCAAAGTATGAGCTTGTAAATTTAGGAACTGTTTAAGTAATCAATTCTTTCTTTGTATATTATACCACATTTAGGAATTAATTATTTAAAGTATTAAAAGAAACATCATCTATGTTCATAACTTTTGTAAACAATTAATTTTCTATGGATCTCGTTCCCAATGGTTATGACAAGACACACTGTGACTCATTTAAATCTGTGTTAAGAGAAGGTGATTTTTTTAAGAATATCTTCTGATTTTCAGTGTCCTAGGAATGATGAGTGACTTACAGAAAAAAAGTTTTCCCATGCAATAAAAGATCTTGAAAACAATTGTAATCTTGGTCTCTGACTCTTTTTGCCTTCACAATTATGCTCAGTCACATAGGTATCAAAACATTTTTGTGCCCCTTCATGTTTGTTCTTTCCTAAATGTGCTCCTTGTCCAACAAAAAATTGATTCTGCCAAAGTGTTGAAGAGAGAAAAGGGGCTTTTCTGAGGAAGAAAACTGAGATGAAAAGGGTGTGTATGCATACGTGTAGCAGGGCAAGCATTAATTTAGGCTTGTGTCTTTAATATCTGACAATACATGTATACATGGGTATCACACACACGTATAGTATAGATATGCTAACTTCTAAATTGTATTTTTAATGACATTTTAATTTTATCCTTACAGTTGAAGTAAATTTAATAACATCTATTAAGAGGCAAATAGTGTATTTCTCTGCAATGAAGTATTCAGATTATTTCTAATTTTGCTATTATTGGACAAAACCGATAAGTAATATTTGATAAATATGAGTAGAGTTTGGCTCAGAATAGTAAAAGCTGTGCATAATTTTTTTTCAGTATTAACATAAGAAAAATAATGTAGGAACTTATCAAGCATGTATTGATAATTCAATGATTAACAAGATGTATTAGGAATAATTTATGTGAGAGATAACGTTTGATTTCTTTGTAACTTTTGTCAATTTACTTGAACCGAACTAAATGAAATTTTACTTTATTTTCACTATGCAAGATACTGCTTGTAAGATGTCTTTGGATCTGAGCATACATAGTGGAACTGAACAGTGTCCATTCAGTGAATGTTCATGCAGTTGCAAACGATTGAGTTAGTCACTTGGTGAGTTACTGCAGTTCAGCTGACAAAAAGCAACTGGCCCTGAGTGAGCTCCATGTTTATTGTAAATACAAAGTGAAACACCAATTTAACTGTTAAGAGGATAATTTAATCTCACATTTTCATTTTTTGGTGGGACAGATTAGGAGCATGTGGATAATCAGTGACAGATGCGATCATGGGGAATGGTGATTTGTTAAGCTGCAGTTATGTTAATATATCTTTTGTTGAGTAAAAGTTGATTAAAAACAATTTTCAAGTGTCATATAAATACCGATATAAATTGATGAGATGGCAGCAAAGTCTGGTGACAAATCTCCATTTACAGCCCTAAAAAATTTGATCTTAGGAACGTTGTCAGTACTCACTTGGATCACTTCCAGCAGAACCTTATGTTTTTTTCATGGCACTATGTAGTTTATAATGTGTGCGTGTATTTATTTAAGTGAAATGCTAACTCATGTAGTTATAACTGTCTAAAAATTTCTTTCTAGAAATCAAGACCAAAATTTTATGTGCTTTCTATGTTCCCATATCCTTCTGGAAAGCTTCACATGGGCCATGTTCGTGTCTACACCATCAGTGATGCAGTAGCTCGGTTCCAGAAAATGAGAGGGATGCAGGTAAGAAAAGACCGGCAGTAGGACTGGGTGCTTTTTTGATGTTTTAGTATCCCAATTGGTCAGGAAATTATTGTTTTCCAAAATCCATGAAGGTGAAAGCTTAGTCAGAATATATGGTACAAATGCATAGATAATGACCTGTGGGGCTTTGAATATTGAAATTTGAGATTTTAGAAACAGATGGTGTTCAGACCTCACGGTTGATAACAAATTGTTAAAAGCTGATGCTGTATCAGCTACCTGAATCTATTAACATACGGTACAGTGTCGATGAGACATGTGGGCCACACCATTTCTTTGAGAGGAGACTGAAGACCCTGCTGCCATCTAGGTGGGAACATGGCAGAAAAAAACTGTAGCTGGCAAGAGAAAACTGAGACATCACAGAAATCGACTCACCTCTTCTGCTCCTGATGAAAAGTTGATGTCCTTTGTCTGCCTCAGAGGGACATCCTGCTCCTCTGTGCCAGCTTGGAGGGAAACCCGTTCTCATGACTGCCCTAAGTCAGGTGAACGGGGTCTCATCGCACGTCATGTCACCTGGGTGTAACTGTAGAAGTTTCTGTTCTGTATTGGCTGACCCCTTGGCTTGCCTATTGTAGCATTGCTCATATAGATGAAACGCGGTCTTCTGAGGCCATAAGTCTATAAGGCAGGCTAAGACAACTACTGGCCACATTTGCAAGGAGAAGTCACACTTTCCCTTCGGCGTTCTTTTGTTTCCCAGTCTGCCTCATGCCTGCCATCATTTCTCCCTCGCTCCCTTCCCTCTCTCTGGTAGGTAGAAGGTGTGGCTGAGAGCCTAGTCCCTGCAGTCTACAGGTGGGATCCTAGTTGGTGTTCCGCAGTAAAATTTGAAGGATGTGAGGAAGTTGTGGGAGAACTGTAGCCTGAGTGACAACCATATTAAGGGGGAAGACAACCTTCAGTACGGGGAAAATGTTAAGAATCTGGGAAACAGTAGGAAGAAGGAATATGGAAAGAGAATACCCAATTTTAGTGTAGGGAACAGAAGAAAAGAAATAGCCATAGGCAATAATGTAGGATGAGACTTGGAAAGGAATCCTCTCTCATGCATGAGAGAGAAGGAGCTGTTCAAGAATATAGGAATTAGACCCTCAAAAGAGTACAAAGAAGATGAGGTGGAGAAATAAATGTTAGTTACTGGTTGTGGTGCTAAGTGCAATTTCCTTGCTACAAGTGCTGCAGAAGTGTAGTGTTTGCTGGATTTATCACCATCCATGAGACTCTTAAAGGTATTGTCACTGAATTATTCAGTGTGCTGCCTTTCCAAATACTATGTATTTTATGCCAATGGTGAACATACTGTGCACTGAATATGTGCTGTTGCTTTACAGAAATGCATTCTCATGCTTTTAAAATTACAGGAGAAAGAAATAACTACCATAGACTTTAAATGAGGAAAAAAACAACAATGTCTGTTGTAATACTAGTCTTTCCTAACTCTTCTGAATGACCAGAACTTAGATCTCATTAAAAGAATCAAGCTAACTGGGCTCTTGAAGGGACTTTTGGTTCTTGCTTAATGTTAAAACCACTTGGAGATGTAATTTCTGGGCATATCTTGTCTCTCATCAATAACAGTGGAGATACCCACTAAATTTCTGTTCAGAGGGATGAAAACATGCTTCCTCCTCTGCTGGCTAAAATAAAGTGAAAATAATTGTCTACATCCAGTAGGATGCTGTAGGTGTTAGCTGTTGAATACAAGGGAAGTAAGCACCTTTAGTAGAAACTTTTGGAGAAAATGTGAAGATAATAGAATTGCAATGAAATACAAGAGCCACTATGAAAGCAAGTTGTCTTTTCCATGATTGCCTATTTTTTCCAGAGAAGTTTTGCAAGTCTTTTAAAGTTTTTTAATCTTGCATTTCAGCTTATTTGAAGGGTGAGTGCCTGTAGAACATGCTGAATTTCTATAAATATAGATATCTTCTGTTGTGTTAACCTCTTTGAACATCTATTTATGACTAAAGGTGGGCAGCCAAAGAATTTAACCTTCATGTATGATTAAGAGACATTAAAGATCTCTCAAATGATTTTCTGAGTATGTCATACTAAGAGCTACTGTGCTAGCGATTAACATTTACTTGCTGGAACTTATATTTACCTTAAAAAACCCTTTTCTTTATTGGCCACGCTAATTTCTCCATCACTTAGAATAATTGATTTTGTCCTTGCAATTAATTTATCAGCCTCTAGATGTTTTCTCTGGCCATTGTCACAGTTGTCCAATCTGTTAAAGATTTCTTTATAGTGGTGGTTATAGGCTATGACATGGTTATGTCTTACCATACATAAAATCTGATATACCCAAGAAAAATGTTTTTCCCTCTATTCAGGGCATTACTGGAATTCTTCAGTACGTAAAAAGAAAGAATGCTTTAGAAACAAAAAATATTTGTATGAATAATTTGGAAGTTATTATGTTATTTTTTTGTTTGTTTGTTTCTGGAAATTCAACGTTCATATTGCATGTTTGAAAGTTCAGGGACTGCTAATTTTTCCCAAGTCAAAATTCTAAGTAGAAGTGAATGAATTTCTGGTATTCAAGGCAAGTTTAGGGTGAGATTTTTGATTAGTAATTGCTTCCATCTTTTCCAAAGTAACAAAAAGGAAGAGTCATTGAAAATAATCTTAGGAACTGTATGTCTGCACCTAGATGTAGGACTGACCTTGGTTAGCAAGTCATAAAACTGCGCTAGAAGCAATACAGGTAGGTTGAAAGAGTTTGTAAGACAACGAGGCATGATGAGCTGTTACCATGAAAAATACAGGCAAAATCATTCAGACTTACAGTTCCCAGGGAAAACTTCAGACTACAATGTATATTTGTTGTCTAATAAACAATGAGGGAAAATATCTATGGTGTGTACATAGTTGACTAGTACAGAAGGTTGAGTAAGAGAGTAATGTATGTTGAATAAGGTAGAGATATTTTTCTTTGGGAGCATCTTCATGAGAAAATAGTAAGTTAGTTTCATATTGATTTAATCTGAACAGGCAAGAATCGTCTTAGTTGTTATAATACTTAATAATACAGTACTTTAAGTGCTTGAATGCCTTTACAAAGGGATTAGAGATCCTTTAGTAAATTGGCGCCATTCATTGGAATGCATTCGTGTAATTTCTTCGTATTGGAGGTAGTTTGAAATCTTAACTGGGAAAATGTTAAATCATTTGGATGCTGTTTTCTTGTTTTCCTAAAAGGGAAGATTAATATTTCATTTTTCTAGCTGGGTAGGGTCTGATTTTGTTTCAATTAAAATGTTCTAGAGAGGTAATACGCACTGAAATCTACTAATGTTGGCCAGAAACCTGTACTTCACCAGCATTTTAAGTAGGAAGATAAATATTTGTTGCTCTTCTTTTCTTCATTGTTTCTGGAAGAAATAGTGCTTCAACAAAAAGCTGTAGATGATATCAGCAAGTAATGACTCTGAAAATGGACAATCAAACAGATTACCTAATGAGCAGCAGCCTTTTCTGCAATACATGACTGGCCGGTCATTTATTAAATAGTGTGCAGGGGTGGGATTTAGTGCAAGGGTAACATCACAATAGGCAGTCGCCTTTTCAATGTACTGGTGAGTGATACGTCTCGCTGAATTTTCATTAGGAGGTGCATGAACGTGTGTATTGCAGTAAAGAGGTAATAACCAGAGTTGTATCGATACAGGGCCAGCACGGTGATTGTGCCGGTGGGTGATGAAGTCCCGTTTGTTTTACCCAAAGATCTGACTAGTGAAGCATTGTCTTGTTCCAGCACTCCTCAAGTACCTTTAGGTAGTGCATGGGAAACAAACTCTGTCATGCACTTGGATAAGATTGCTGGGTAAATGATTTGTAGAGTACATCTGTTGTAAGATAAGTTGCTTTCATTCTAGTTACTGAAGATGAAGTTTGAAGTCTTTGCGTGGGAACCGTAAACCATATAGATTACTTAGCATGAATGCAGTGAGCTAGTCTCTTTCGAAAATGTGTTAAGGATAACATTTTTCTTGAAGTGCAATTAAAACAATTTTTGTGTATGGAGAGTTCTAGTCACAGATGTTATTACAAACATATTTCTTTAAAAATGCTACGAAAAAGTAATTTATATATTTTAAATTACAATTTTGTATGTATTAGTAAACCAATCCAGAACTAAACTGTGAAGTTTCTGGTTGTGTTTTCTCCGTAAATTTACATGCATGTTGTGAATTCAAATGTATGGGTTTTGTAAGAAGTTAAGAGATTTCCTATTCATTATTTGAGAGTGCCACGTACAAATTATAGAGATATTCATGATGATTTTCACCATGGCAGATTTCCAGTCCACTGCTGCTTGGGGAAAAGTATTTACCGTTGCTTTATGATGCTATCATTATCATGCCTTTGATAAATTCCAAAGTGGATAATTTGTGCCTCTCAGAGGACTGAGAATAATTCCCTTAGCAATCAGTAAACAGAGAGTGATACAGTTCAATAGTTCCTGTGATACCTTTTTAATAAAATTTTGAACTGTAATACCACACTGAGGCTGTCCTATGCAAGTTGTGCAGAAATGAGAATGATCATTGGACAATTCAGGGTGAAATTCCTGTACACTGGATCAGATTTCTTAATTTATACTTAAACTGGTCCTCGTAGATGGGAATGGAATAATGTCAGTGGTATTTCCACAATATCCCCAAATGACTTAAAGTATGTTTTCATTTTATCCAGAACGTCTTTTTTTAAAATGGGATATATTTTCTTTAGTTGTTGTCCCTTTCAGCAGTGAATCTTAATACTCTTGAAATTGCAACAGTGAATGGTATTGAAGAAAGACAGGCAAGTTTAATTAAAACTTTATAATGAATTCATCAATAAGATGAATTATTTCAATACAATTCCATTTTGCGATCATCATTAGCTGCTGTTCTTCACCATTTTTCTGTGTGAGGCTGTTGTATCCTTTTGCCAGGTTATTTTCTGTGGTGTAAACCAAGTGGAAAGTATCACAGGTATCATATGTGAACTGAATCCTAAGTAAATTTAGTTTTCCAGTAGCAAGTACTAAAAGTATTATTACCTCACTGTTTCATTTTGAAAGAAAGAGAACGAGATATTATTTTAAATGCAATTATATTATACAAGAATATGTGAGATTAAGGAGGTGAGTGACACCTTTGTTTTCTAAATGTTTGTAGTAGTGTGTGGATGTAGAATAATTTCTTGTATTTTTTATCTTGTGAGAACAAGAAATAAATGAGAGCATTTTCTAAGCAGAACTGTGTTTTGATAGAAATCTGTGTGGGTTGATTATTTTTTAATTTGAAAGTGCCTTATCAGAATGCAAGTATGCAGCATTCTGTTGCAGAGAATCATTGAAATAGTCCTTGTGAGGACTAGGCAAAATTTCATTATTTTAGTCTATTTCCAGGTGTGCCTTGTGTGCTTGAGGTTTTTTTGTTTGGTGGTGATAATTTTTAGCTGTTGCATAATGGTGTTTATTACCTAGTAAACCTAAACAATCTAGGCTGTATTCAGGTGGAGGTCTTGTATTTAAAATGTGTTGTATCTGTAACCTGTTGATTTACAAATCTGATTTTTGACATGTTCAGCCTAATTGGAGGCGGCCTGTGGAAGGAGTTTTCTCCTTTCCCTTCTCCAACCACGTGTCTTTACTCTGTCTCGTGTGGTTGGACAATTGTGAGATCAAGTGCAAGGAGGATGACAGAAAGTTGCTGCTGGAATGAAGGGTGTTTTCTGGCAGCTGGAACTCATGACCACAGATGATCAATTCTGTCAACCTTTTTTGGTTAGTTCACGTCGAGTGTGTCATGCGGCTGTAACTAGAGACAGGAATGTAGACTTTGCTGTATTGATTCAAATCACTGATCTGTCAGCAAAGCTCTTCGTTTTCATTTTTGCTTCTCTTATCACACGTTCTCTGAAATAAATATATTTATTTACAGGCATTTTTGACACTGAATCTGCTGTCTTTCTTAAAATTTAGAATACATTGATGCGGATGTAAGAAAGACACATCAGCTCCCCGGTCATAGTTTTGAGACACACTGAGGCCATCAAGGAGAGCAAATTCTTTGTTTCTTTACAAACATTAAGGAAAATTCACTGAATCGTCTGTCCTAGTTATGTTGATGGAGGCAGAGAACTGAGTGTTATGAGATCATTGTCAGCTTTGTGTTATATAGTACTTACTGATCTCGCCTACTAATGTCAGTGTGATGGGCTGACTGTTATGGCAGTGAATAGATGAAAATCCTCTGAGAGGAGGAGCTGAGATCTCAGAAATGAGTTAATGGAGTTACTGTGTCTTCCTCTGCTTCATCCCACAGTCGCCTTAAGAGCTCTAGCCATTGTTATAACGGCAGATTTTTGACCACGCTGTGAAATGATTCTTACAGCAATGCTTTGTACTAATATGAAGTCAGAGTCTTTGGGATCTAAAATGTTTCAAGATGCAACTGTTTTCCTTTTTAGTAATCCGCTCCTGAAAAGAGCGCTCAGTGTGGTAGTTATCAAGCACTTTGTTCCCCACGCGCCAATAAATCACTTCCTTGCAGCTTCATGTTCCTGCGCAAAATATAGTATGTTGAGTGGTTGAAAACACCAGTCTTTCATAGCTGATCCTGCCAGATCCTGTGAACTTCTGAGGATCTTAAGCCCTCTGTGTTCAAGACTAACCTAGTAGTTTAAACCAGGAAGAGTTTATCTGTCTACTTCATCGTGAAGACAAGAAACACACAGCTGCCTTTGGTGATAGTACTGGCTCCTGCTGTCTTAAAATGACTGCGAAGCTATAGTCTGCCTTCTTTTACCAGGTATAGACGTCCCTGGACTTATGCTGGCCTCATCTCTTACAAGATATGTTCATTATTTGTTTTTCTTTCTCCTTAGAGAAAATACTATCTGTAGAGAGAGAAGCAGTGCTCGGAGGAAAGGTCACTTGAGTGAGCAAATTGATCCGTTGGTTGCATAAGGTTTAGGAACTGCCGTTGTAAGCAATCTTGTCAGCATTCAAGGAAGTGGATGGCTTTTTCTTCTTTTCTTCTACACATCTGTAATGCTGGAGGGAGCAGCCACGTTTTCTGCTAGTTAGAGCCTATGACGAACGAATCAAGGAGCTACAAGGAAAACCCTTTGGTCTTCAAAATTGCTTTCTTTCTATTTTTTCTTTGTTTTGAACAGTCAAACTGTTCCTTTATTCTTTGTGCCAACTTCTGACATGTTAGTAGTTTGTTTTCTTCCCCCCTTCCATGTCTCTTGAGATTTTTGATGTTTTTCAGAACTATATAGTTAAATCTCAGCCTCGGGTTTTATGTTGGCTAAGTAGAGTTAAGATGTAACACCAAGTGCTGCCTGGAGACAGTGGCATTTTAACTGTAGATATGTAGCACACATTCCAGCCAGAAGAAGCTGACCTATTGTTTAGACAAATGCATTTCACAAACCTTTCAAATCCATTCACGGTAGAGAAGTAAAAGAGACAATAAACTTGAAATCATTTTCTAAACCACTGTGCGTGTTACATTCATCTCTATAGCAACTACATAAATAGATCTATCCTGGAGATTAATTTGAGGATATTTTTAATGTCTCTTTAAATTCAGGTTTCTGATTGAAACTTGAATTAGCTTATTTCTTCAGCCCTTTAACTTGAGGAATGCTATTGGTTGTTAAATTGAACTGTCTTTTGAATGTGATAAGTGAATACACTGTGTGATATTTTTAATATACATGCTAGAATTGGGAAGATCTGCCTGAGCAGATAACTCCTGCTAGCGCTGATGGTACAGTGATAAAATGTCTGCACATTAGCTGTCTGGAGCATCAGTCAGCCCGTTTGGGGAGCTTGTAGCCGGTAGTGAAGCTGTTCTTTCCACATCCTTTTGCTCATGAGCATGAGAAATGAGATTGTGCCTTGCTTCTGGCTGCTTATCTATAGCCAGGATATCTTCAGAAGTCAAATTTTACAAAAATTAATCAAGAGTAGTTTTTTTAAGGTTACTTTATGTGCATCAGCTTATAGTAAAAGAAGGTATTTGTAGGGATGCAAATGTAGGGCATTTGTCTAAAGAAACAGTGTTTAAATAGGAGAAAAACATATTCTATGTGGACAGAAATGATCAAATGAACCATTTTTTTTGTCCAGAGCCAGGTGGTCAGCACTAGCAATGGTCAAAAAGAGCTGAGCTGCAGAATCTAATATTTATTGTGTCCTTAAAAAAAAATCTATTGTGATTTGTAGTTTATGTAAAGTTTACCCTTTTTTTTTTTCTCCTTTATACAGATAGTTTTGATTACTGGCAGGGGGAGGGAGAGGAGAAGGGCTGGGAGAGGTGTGCTTCAATGGGGTGTTGGCAAGTGGTCTGGGCTCTAAATGAGATTTTCCCTGTAACGCTTATAATGTGAGGAAGTGAGGAGTTAGGAAATCTGACTTTTCTATTTTCTGACGCTGTGATAGGAGGAATAATAACCTGTCTGTTAATGGGGAAAATTTGTAACACAGAATAGCATTCCAGTTCCTGCTAGATTTATACATCAAAAATGTGCTGTGCATGGATCCTTACTGTCCTGGCTTGAATCACAGTTGATCACAGTTTAATACCTTTGGTTTTGTTGCTGCAACAGCAGCGTAATGATAAACAGCAGGTTTAGTTTTAGCTCAGTATTGAAATCGAGAATGCCGAAGAGTCACATCTGTTAAATTCTGTTGCTTTTACACTGAGTTGGTGCCTAAGGCACCTTTATAAACAGTTCTGTAAAATATGTTTTATTAAAGAATCCATTGAAGTCGGAGGATTGGAAGGTTGTGGCAAGGAAGAATAAAAATAATTTAAACCAGTGACAAAAGTAGCTCTTACGCTTCAGAAATGAACAGGCTTTTCGCATGGAGATAGCTTATGAGATTAGTGTTGCTGGTCTTGCTTTCTTACTGCTTGTTTGCTTACATCCCACTGAGAACAAGTTCTTTTTATAAATACATGTTTCAAGGGATAAAAATATTTATTCTTTTAATTCTTACAACCTTTAAAATGTTACTCAATCATGTTTTGCTATTGTTAAACTTGTGTGACTTTAATCATAATTATTAAATTTATAACACATTGGTAGGTGTAAGAAATTGGGATTGGTTTTATCAGGTTCCCAATATTTAAGTGTGTTTAATGACAGCTTCTTAAGTCATTCTTTCCCTGGTTATTAAACAATTGTTTAATAACTGTGTTGCTACATTATTTTTCTAAATAATTTGCATGTTAATAGGAAAGATATATATCTACTTCAAAAAATGATCTATTATATTTTGTAATGAACATTTTTATCCACCTTTATTTGAGGTCTTGAAATACAGTTTTTCAGTCTACTGTCTATATTTACAAAAGACTTTTTTAGTAAAATTTGACTATATTTTTTTCCCCCATCTCTTCGTTTTATCTGTTGGATTTAAGGTTATCACAGAGTATTTTTCTTCTTTTTTTTTTCCTTCAACAAAAGAAAAAAAATATTAGGCTACACATCAGGTACAGTTATAATACTGTTGATTCAATTAGTTTTGGTTGCTTTCTTCTTCTCCTCCTTTAGAATGAATATTTGATTCTGTTTAGCAGTAGCATCAACTGCTAATTTTGGCCATCACACAAGTTTACAAAGGTTTGATTTTTGTCATTGTTAACCTGGTATTGAAATAGTCACAAGGATTTATTACATAAAACTTTAAGCTGCCTCTGACATCGCATTGCAGGTGGCAAGTATGCAATATTCATCTTTAAGGAGAGACCTAGCCATAGGGGGCATGTTTTGAAGAGGTTCAATTCAGACAAAGCAAATGCTGAAATGAAAAACACTCAATAATTATTTAGAGGCCTGTGTGTGGTGTTGATGCCATTCCAGAAAATTATGTAAGATTGTGTTTTTCCTTTTCGCTGACAGGTGATAAATCCAATGGGATGGGACGCATTTGGTTTACCAGCAGAAAATGCTGCAGTTGAACATGGGCTTCACCCTGCAAGGTGGACACAAAGGTAGTTTTTAATGTGAATTCGTTAAAAGTAATATGACATTTCCACTGTGAATACCTGTACTGTGGCTCCCGTAAACCAAAAAAACAGAGCAAAGCCAGTGTAGAAATAGAAGAAAGACAGTACAGAAAGAACCAGGGTTATTTGCCGGTGTTTTATGGGACTGCGCAGATGATTCAGTTTCAAAAAACAAATGTATCAGGATGATTTTCAAGGTTTTCATCTCAATTACTTTTAACTTGTAAAAAGGTAGAATATTGAAAGAGTGACATTTCCCAAACACCCAAATCAGTGAGTAAGAAACAAATCAGAATTTCATTATGGTGAGTTAAATCTTAGTACAGAACACACAGTAGAAAATTACGAGCTACGTGGTTAGATTTACTAGCCGTTTTCAGCACCATGCAAGGAGGAAGAAGGTAGTGTTTTCATTTGAGACTGGGTCTTGGAATGTGATAAGCAGTCGTTATTGCTGCCGATTTCTGTGAAAATTTTGGGCTTTAGACCACAGAACTGGATGTTGTGTTCCCCTAATATCCTTTAAAATGAGCAGAAAGTTATATAAGTAAACATTAATTTCTATAAATTACTCAGAAACCAATATGAAGTGAAGCTGTTGTGCTCTGAGTGCAGTAATCTAGCTGTGATATCTTTTTGCACCTTGATCCATTTCCTCCTTTGATAATGTTGTTTCTTTTCAGTTTTTTTCATGCTTCGGTCCCATGTTGAGATACTTGATACTTTTCCAGATAAAATACGATGGCAACTGATTTCGCTTAGGGAGAATGCATGAGTGCGCTACGCACAAATGCTGAGTTATTTATGCTCATTGTTAAAAATTTTCTTCATGTATGGTTTAGATGAGATTATGCGTGAGAACCAGTTACCATCAAGACAGAAAACCCTGGTTTTGTTCTTTTAAGAGTCTGAAACATCACTGCGCACAGTGTGTTGCGGGCTCTCAATTATGTTGTAGCACGGTCAATAAATTGATGATTTCCGTCTTCCCTCAATAAGCCTTCTGAAGCTCAGCTGTAAAACAAATCTACGCATCTGTTATATCTGAGTGCCTTATTTTTAACTTGATTATGTTGATGGAACCTTCACCAGGCAGAGTGGTATTGTGATCCTCACCTACATGACATCTGAGGCACAAAGAAGTGAAGGTTGTAGTTTTGAGACAACGAGGCTGACATTAAGTACTTGCTGACTACAAAAGGGTTAGTGTTTTCCCCTTCTCTCTACTACACGGTCCCTCCTCACCGATTGTACTGGCTTTGGCACTTGTAGGACACCTCGACAAACTGACTCAGCTTGCTAACTCAGAAGAAAGCCCTGCTGCCAGCTGAGTTGAACTGGCTCAACAGAAAAGCAGTGAGCATGTGGGGCAGAGAGACTGCAATAGCAAAGCGCCGTATCAGCTCGGCCTGTCTCCTCTAAGCGGTTTGTCAGGGTCATAACATAAAGCGTGGCACGGCCTGAGCTGAATCTCTTCTGCTACTTTCTGTGCCGTTCTGTTTTTTTGCTCTTGTCTTGTTAACGGGTGCATATTGTTCCGTACTCTTAAAGCAATTCAGCTGGTAGTTACAAGTACGAGATGTTTTATACTGGAAGAAGATTTTGCTTTGAAAATTTTGCTTTGGAAATTTCCTTACTACTGAAAAGAGTGATTGTCTAGTTTTAAGAGTTGGATGACAACGTTATAACAACAAACTGAGACAAGTTAGACATCATTGGGACTGATTCTAATAACACCCAAATAGGAAAATTAATTACATACTCAATTGTTTTGATTATGCTAAGGAAGGGAGATAGTTCATCATATGGGCAGTTTAAATTCTGACCACTGAAGTAATTGCTGTCTTCCGTTTTCTCTGCTGTCCCCGTCCTGAATGTTTCTCCTGCCTGCAGCAGCCATGACTGAACTGAATGTGGAGCTGTGATGGTGTGATAGCAACCTGATGTGCTTTAGTCATCCCTGGAGTAGAGCCAGCCACCCATGTAAAAGGGGGCACGCTGTAAGCGTTTCAACGCTTGTTCTCAAAGTTAGGGAAAAAAACCACATAAAACAAATTGAAGACAGAGTTACTGATACAAAGCACACAGAAATGTTTGTTAGTAAGAGTTAGTATAGTGGCAGAAGCTCTGTAAATATGCTCAAATGTGAATTTTTTTTTTATTGGTGCAGTTCATTTTGAGTGGAACTTTAATGTATACTGTGTATAATGTGCTACTGACAGTCTGGCTTCTCCCAGTGGAAGCTGTGAGTCCATAAGAGGGTTTCCTGGTATACCCATACTGCTGTGACCCTGTTGGCAGGCCTCTTCTAACTTGTAACTGGGGCTCTACAACTGTTAGTACTGGATACTTGCATTACTCAGTTATTCAGCAGCGCAAGTTTGGTTTGGATCAGAATTAAACACTTGGTTTCATGACTGTCAAATTAGTCACCGTGGAAGGATAGATGATACTTTATCTGACATAATGCATTTTAGTAGAAAGTCAAAAGTCCATGAGAAATTTTAAGCAATTTTAAAGTATGTGAGTGAATTCACACCAGGTCACTAGTTAATATTGGGTAATGTGGGTATTTTGGTAGACTGTATTTAGTGCATTTTCAAACTAAAGCCTCACTGTATATTCTTATGTATCTTATTTTATATTTTTAATGTAGTCCATCTGGGGCAAGGTCTAGCCCTACAGGTTCACAGTTGACTTAAGTTTATCGATGACTGTGGTGCCACCAGAAGTTTATGGGTTCCTTGTCACCACCCAGGATATATGTTCCCACCACCTCTTTTGTACTGGCTCAGATGGTTTTGCAACCATCAAATCAATTGGTTTGATCAGCCTGTTGATCAGAGCGAAGCAAGAAAACTGGTGGGTTTTTTTTTTGAGAACTTTTTTTAGGGCACGTCTTTCTTTGAATGGGTAAGCTGATTCAACTCAACCTATTGCCACACGTCACCAGAACCAAAGCAAAATACAGCCAGGATAGCATTGCCAAATTAGAGCAGGATTAAGCTGATTGAGAAAACACGTGTCCTACAGCATCGTGAAGATTTCAGAGGGTCCTTTAGCTCAGCTGCAGTAAAGGTAATTAAAAATAACACAAAGCGATGCTTCAGGAATGTTTCCCTCACGCTGCAGTGCCATATTTGCTTTTCAGTTATGCTCAAATTAGGAGAAGAAAAATCATTGTCTTATACACACAGCCATTGAAATTGAACCAGAATACACTAGGGACTTTTAAAATTATTATTTAAGATGAGTATTCTGATAGTTCCTTGAGTTTAACTGTTAGTGAGATACTAGTGTTTTGAGGTTAACTAGTGCTTTTTGATTTCACAGAACTTTATAAGCACCTGATTTTAAGTATGATCTCATGAAAGAAATATTTTAAGTTAATTATTTTTTTAATTTTTTATTTTGCAGTAACATTCAACACATGAGGGAACAGTTTGACGCACTAGGTCTGTCTTTTACATGGGAAAGGGTAAGATTTTCTTTTTTAAGAGGTGCTGCTTTATTGTATGATGGAACATTGAAAAACATGGAATTTCACCATTTTATTTATGGCAATATAGAAATCTCTGAAAGTGACCAGTTTAAGTTGTTAAACTGTAAAATTAGACTTGAAAATAGTGGGAAATCGAGCTTCTCTCAAACTTCTTATCAAACTTCTCTTACTTTTGACATACTGACATCATCTGATAATCTCAAGCCTTAAGAGAATCTTTAAAGTAATTTCAGTTTTGCGTTTCGATTTTTCTCTCTGCTTTTCTGTCTCTTTCAAAGTAGTAATTTTCTGTGTTAGAAGTCAGGCAATAGTCTAAATACATATTTATGAAGCAGCATGCCTTTGTACTAAGTTATATATGTTTCGAGGAGTGCTTTTTTCAATGTGTATGTTTTTCTAATATACTCAAGGGTTTAAAGCTAGTAACTTGAAGTGGTGGTTTAAGTTATGTTATTCTAAATCTGATGCATAAGTCTGCATTTTCATAGATGTTCATATCATGACCGTTTTGGAAAATAGGAATTATATTTAAAACACTAGTGCTTGAGAATCAAGTGTTCACCTTAAAAACCTTACCAACATGATCAGACATAAGGTAATGTCATTTTCAAGATAAAAAATACATTAATTTTTGAAGCAATTGTAAGGTTATTGCATTTACCACTGAATCAATGTCAGTCACTACCTTTATACTCTCAGCAATAACCATTGCTTATCACCTTAATATGATTCTGAATAGAGTGATGGAGATGCTAATCTTGGATTTTTATAGCAGCGTTGTAGATCTGAAAAGGAAAAGCATTAGTTTTCTGGCAGTGTGAGACCTACCATCTGTTTTCTTTAATCTTGAAGGTGAAGTTGTTTATTTGTATGTCTTACATCTAAAAAACATATTTTGTTGTGTCATATATATGGCAAGATTTTCAGTATAAGCCTTTTCAGTAGGATTTTCATCTTCTTGATAGCCAAAAAGTGGCTCTGAAAATGAAAGGTTTGTTGTGGAAGGTTTACTGCACACAATCTCAACAATTATTTTCTTATATTTAAAACTGTTAGCTCTCAGAGATTTTCTGTATGTGTAATACACTGATACTTCAAAACAGTATTGGAACACACCAGAGTTGAATGTTGCAGAGTACCTTTCAAGAAAAGGGGAAAAATTCACTTCTGTATATGGACTTTTGTTTAACCCTTCTATTCTGAAGGAGAGATGAAGAGCTGCCAGTGCTGAAAACCGTGGCAGGAAGTATAAGTATACAGGGGACAGCAATTTCTCATCTCTGTGCCTATTCTTTGAGGCCTATCTTCACTTTTCTAGTAAACCATGTTTTGGTTAATAAACTTTCAGAAGTCTCTGAATACTTGTGGCAAGGGCTTTGATGCTGTACTAAGTTAATTTGAACAGGTGTATAATTAAAATTATGTAGAATGCTCTAGGGGCACATAGTTTGTGGGTTTGAAAGGCAAGTTTTTTAAAACAGCTAAAAAGCGTTCCTTGGTACACAACGAATTTTGGAGTTTTCACTCCTTAGCTTATTAGTTAAGTTTTATTTTACCTGTAAAGCCTGCCATTATTAACTGGAGTAAGAGTGACCTGAATGGTAACCATCAGAAATAGATATGCTTATTCATTGCAAAAAATGTATGATGCCTGAAATATATCTGAATTACGTGATCTCCAAATGCACGGATATTTGAACTAGCCATGAAAGAGCTACCTTTGGAAGTGGAATGGCTAAGCTGTGGCAGGGTGTATTTTCCAAGCCGATAAAGCCTCCTTCTCTGCAAGGCTAATTAGGCTGGGCAGAGCATCTTACTGCCTCAGCTGCCCTGCTTCTGGGCTAACTCAGGCATCTTTGCACAGCAACGCACTGCGCTGTGCAGATACTAATCTTAAAAGTGAGCTCTTTGAGGTAAGGAATATTTATTTATTTATCATTATTCTGTACTTGTATGGCACTAAATCAGTAGCTTACAAAATACCGTGACAATACAAACCAACTAGCATTAGTGACTCCTATGCAAAATGCAAGAAAACCACTTTTTATATGGGTTAGTCTAATTAACCAAGACTATTGTACAAAACAAGAGTTTGTTTTTAATTTAATTGATTGGTATTGCTTAAATATGCTCCTTCATTGTGCTAGAGCATAATACCTAGGAAATATATGCTGGAGGGAACCCGTTCCCTTACCTTAGACCCCTATTTTAGCATGCAGTGAATTACCTTTTTAAAGTGCAAACCTTTTATGTTAAACTGTCTGTGTTCTCTGTGGCCAGCGTCTCTGTGGCATGCCTAGATGATGTGAAGGAAACTTAAGTAAATTTTAAGTAAATTAAGTAAATTTTACAAATGTTATGGGGAAAAAAAAGTGGGAAAATAATAAAAAGTACATTTTTAATACCTAGTGCATGTAGCTGTGCTGAAGAAGCTGCTTATAAAGTCACATCTGGTGTTCAAGAAAGTCCTGTCCAGGAATATGAAGGCTAATTGTAGTTTTATTGCTTGGTTAAATTATTATGAACAAATCCCAGTGCATGTGGGATGCTAGAAGTTTCCTTTCATTTATCTGTGTTTTTCTCATTGTTCTCTCTGTCTTACAAATCAAAATACAAAAATATTTTTATGTTATAGCAGTCAGTGAAATTACTTAACCAGTGAAGCACCACAAGTAAGGCATTATTAAAAGCTAATTAGATTATTTTAGAAAGCCAAGTTACAAAGACACTTGAAAATTATTCTCCTAAACAGAAAATGTAAGCAAACTAAAGATGTAATTAAATGCATAAAATAGCTCTGTAAGTACTTTGCTTTAGCGTAGTTTTGAATACTAATAGTGATCTGATATGTTTTCCCTGAAACACGTAGAAGTGCCTCAAGTAATGAATGTTATATTTCTAAATCACTTTGAAAATGGTTTGATTTGGGGGAGAGATTAAAAAAAAAAAAAAAAGGAGAGAGAACACGTCTATTCTGAACACTTATGTTTGTCAGATCCAGGGTTAAAAGCTGCAGTTTGAGGATGAAAGAAATGTCTCTGAGAGACATTGAAACACCTGGAAAATAAAAAATATCGTGGTTATATTTTGTTTTTAACATAACAGTAATTTGGGCATTCCTGGTGATTAGATCTCTCCAAAATATCATCCCAGACAGCATAGCAAACTGTCTGCCGCTTCTTTTGAACATGATTTTCAGGGGAATTAGGCAATATCATTTTCAAAGAATTCATATCATCAGCAACAAGGGATGGAGAGCGTGTAACATTTTTTTCTTTCTTTTGCTCAGGAGTGTTGTCAGACTGAATGCATGTTCCCAGTAAGCCATCAGTTCACCACTGTATTATCAATCTGTAACTTTCTTCTAGAAGGCAGCTCCTATTGCCAGCAATTTTAGTCTAAACAATTCCTGTATGCCAAGTGACGTAATTTTTTGCATAAGAGTAATGTTCCCCTTCTGCTCTCTACATTAAAAAAGGTGAAATCTTTGGTAGGTTTTCTTTGTGCAGATATTTTTCTGCTTAGTTTTGAAGTTGTCATTCTTGTGCACTGCCTAAGCATGGATAAAACTGTAGCAGTAGATAGACAATTGCCTATTAAATTTTCTTTTTATCCACATATCACTGATAATCAGTCTCTCTGCTTGTAATTAAGTGAAAAAGGAAAGTGTTGATACAAGGCTACTTTTTTTTTTTTTGCAGGAAAGATATTCATGCTCTAAAATGTAGGCACTGCATGATGTTTGTATCTGTAGCTGATAAAGCATGAAACTAAGAGACCTTGAAATACAAATATTCAAATTAATTTAGAAATGCGGTTTGGTCTCACTCTAAACCCCTGAAAATCAAATAATTGTACTTCCAGATGAGGTGGTACATGCCCTCTAATACCAAAATAGGCAAATAATAAAGACTGTTTAATCTTCCCAAATAGATTTAAAAAAAAAAATCTGTTCAGACTTTCCTAATCACCTTTTTAATAAGTATCAAGTGCAACATGGCTGTCTTCAGGATAGCATAAGACTGTGCTAGAAATAAAATTTTTAGTAACAAGCTAGAAAATTACTTCTCTCCAGTCTAGTTATGTTATTCACAAAGCCTGGTGGATCTTGCAACAAATAAACACTTTTATGCAGCCTGTAACTGTTACTTTTTTAAAAAGAAAAAAAAGCTATGGATGTAGCTTGAATATGTAACTTTCTTAACAACCAAACAAACCAGTTTTAGGTTCAGACCTACATAACAAAGTTGAGAGAATGGAACAGATTTAGAATGAATGATGAATTATAAAACAAGGCATTTGAAAATTAGTTTTCCTTTTATTAATGACTAAAATCTTCCATCCAGTTTGAGGTTTTATTTATTTTTCTAGGGTTCTTTACTGTTGGTTTTCCCATATTTTTGGTAGCTGGAGTTTTTTGATCAGATATTTTAATTATGAAGAGCCCTTAAAACTCAACATGAACCGGTTGCTTCCCTAGTCACACTGCTGTCAAATCTAAATTGTAATACTGCTATTTAGTCTGTAACTGAGAATTTATTTGCAAAAGTAAATCAGATACTAACCCCTCCATCATGCTGTTTGTTAGGAACAGATTGCTGTGCTGCGATAAAGGGATTAAGCAAGGTAGTTTTGGGTAAGGATAGGGATCTTTCGCTTATATACCTCGGCAATATCTGCTCTTTTTAAAAGCAGACCACTTTTAAAGGTGGTTTGTTTTAATTGTTTTAATGAATTTTTTTAATGAATGAGTGTCATTCCTGTAAGAATAAGGAGCAGTAACAGTAACCAATGATGATGGTGCATTTTGGTGACAGTATCAGATATTCTTTTCAACTAGGAAGCTGACAAAAGGAAAAGGGAAGGTGGTTGGGGGGAAGGGGGAGATCCTGTCTTTCCCATTTCATGGTACCTTCTGAAATGCTGGGGTGATGGGTTATCACTAAATCTGTCACTGAGCACTGAAAAGCACATGTGATGGACAGCTAAGCAGCATATTTTGTATTTGCAAAAAGGGTTCTGATTGTTAGCATATATTTTATCTTTGGAGATAATATGCTAATATCCTGTTTATAGATATTCACTGAACTGCTTTACGGTATGGGGCTCTGTATGTGCTCAGCTCGCAAGCAAGAAGCAGAAAGTTACGTTTTTTGGCAGGGTGGAAGGGCTCCACTGTGCTATTTTGCAAACCCTTTTATAAACCCTTTTCTGTATTTGTGAGTTGTCATTTCTGTTAATGCACTGCAAATCTTTGCCGTGCTCATAAAGTATAAATAGAAACATTAACATTCACCTTAATTTAAGCATGATAGCAGCCTAATGGAAACTTTTTACCAGACATTATTTATTGAATCAAGATCAGTAACTGGCATACATGGAAAATTATTTTTCACCATAAGTCTTTAATGTGCTAAACGGTAGGGAAAAGAACAAAACATTTCGAGATTGACAGGAGGTTTCTGGCTTGTCATCAGCAGCTCATTTCGCTTAGTAGTGATGTAATTATTCTTTCTTCAGTAACTTCAAATGTTACTTCAAACTTTCATGGTTATAAAGTTAAATGATGAGCTTGAGTGATCTTTTTGCAGCTCAGTGACCGCACAACACATTTTCTTCAGTGATAAGTCTGCTGCATTTGTTCCTGAAAATGTCAATTTACAACTTGTGAGAGAGCACGGACATGAGAATGTGTTCCCTGAAGTTAACTTGTACCGTTTCCTAAACATGCCTGTTTAGACTGAGAAATGTCATCTCTTTTTGTTTCAGTTAACACACATCTGCCATTCAGGACCAAAAGGACTAATCTCAGTCCGTTTTACTATTTTTATATGACAACTCACTTCAGTTGTCTTACCTGTTTGCCTGTTGCTCACATAATCTTGTATTGTACCAAAAGGGATTGTCTCTCTTTGTTTGTGTGTCTGATATTACAGTGATGAAGCTCTGTCGCCTGTAGTGGCATCACACTGGCAGAACAACTCCACTGTGTGGAGAAGCAGGGGAAAAAAATGAAAATTATTAAATGGATAGTGTTTAGTTGGAGAGATGGAAATCAGACTTCCGTCAAGTGTTTTTTTCAGTGCAGAGCACAGGGATTTAATCAAGCAACTGTTTTTCATGACTAAGTCTCTGCATGCTGTGCTGAAAACTTGCCATTAAATGTCTGTTTCTGGTCTTGAAAGCCTCTTATACACACTTTTGAGGCATATCTATTCAAAGGTCATATTAGTTGTTCAAAGCAACGTTTCAGCACTGGAATATAAAGTTGTAGGAAAAGAATAGCATTTTTATGCTAGAGTGTTCCAGATGTCATTGGAGGAGCAGATGATACTGCTGATGTCATGTGCAGTGGGAAGCTTAGGTGATAGGAAAGCCTGGATGAAAGACATGTCACATTTGGAGCTATTTCAGATAGTTGATAACTATTTGCAAATGGAATAAATTTTATCAGTCGCTCACTGTCAACCCTGCAACTCTAAAATCAGGATAAATTCTTTATTCGAAGTTCAGCATAGGAGTTATCTTCTACTTCAATAAGTAAAAATGTGGTCAGACAAAGTTTGTAGAAATGTTTCTTCCTTAAACAAGTGCAAGTTAAGCAGGAAAGCTATTGGGGAGGGAAATGTGATCTGGTTATTATTACATATTTATGATCTAATTTGAGCTTAAATACTGAGTTACACAGTTGTTTTCACTTTGGCCAAACTTTAAAATACGTGGGCGAAAGTATATCTGTATCCATTGTGCCTGTAAAACACTGTGTTTGCCTAGAGAAAGTTGGGACTCTGTAATCATGTAATCCTATAGTCATCTTTACATATTAAGAGGTTTATTTGAAATGCAGTATGTTTTTTTTTTTTTTTAAGAATAAACATTGAAAGTACAGAACTTTGTAAGCAGGTGATAAGCAGGTTGTTTTTTAATTATTAGAGTTCACTACAAACTTATGAAATGTCTGCAAGTTTAAAAAAAGCTATCCATTATATTGGTACCTGCCGTTCTTTTAACCCCCATTCCTTCTTCTTATGTTGTCTTTTATTTTTATCTGTCTTTGTTTCCCTCTTAACAATCCCCCTCACTTGTGACTTCTTTCACGACTCTATCTTTTTCTCCTCACGTTAACCCGGAGCATTCTCCTACCTTGATCTGGCTTGCCTTTGAAAATGGTCTCTTATTTGACCTTTGATTCTGCGATAACCTTTGCAAGTCTTTCATCTTGAAGTTTGGGATCTTACCCTGTATTCATTCCCGGCTGCCCCACACGTTCCGTCTGTCACCAGCCTTGGTTCCTCAGCTGTCCTTCTGTACCGACTGCTTCTTCAGCTGTAGGCTCCTCCAGTCTGCTTGCGTCTCTGCAGCCAGCTCCCGGCTGCCTCTGAACAGCCGACAGTCTCTGCTCCTGCTTTTCGTTGCTGAACAACGGAGCGAAAGGCAACATGGCTAAGATGACTTCTTTGATAGAGTTCTGCTTGCTTCTGGTTTTGCTGTTTCCCTGGTCAGGCAGCTGTGGTCATTTCCATTCGTCTTCTGTTCTTATATCTATCAGCACTGATTTTACAGGGTTCTTACAATCCATGTTAACGGGGAAACTTTTCTTTGCACATCAAACCCACATCCTCTGGTTTTGTGTACAGGTGAATATCGCTCATTATAAACACTAGCCAAAACTGCAGTTATGTTTTCTCTATGGCATAGATTATACACTCCTGAGTTAATTGTTTAAGTTAAAACACCTTAAGAAAATACTAAGAATAGCTTCAGGATTTTTACTTTATTTCATTTCTGCAGGAAATAACCACTTGCTTACCAGAGTACTACAAATGGACACAATATCTCTTTCTTAAGCTTTTTGAAGCTGGGATGGTGTATCAAAAAGAGGTAAGTACAGACTTTGACCTTTAATACTTTGCAGGTGCACTAACTCAAGTCACTCATTGTGTCAGTGGCACAGCTCTGGATCATCCATTCATATTCATTTAGTGGACGGATATTTATTGTGCTCTATTGGTTTTAAATCACTGCAAAATATAATGAATTTTATATATAGGTACATTTTATATGTCACTAACTAACGTGAATGGGTATTGTAGCAAGTCAAACCAGAAATGTTTATTGTCAGTGATTTACACTGAAGTGCAGGATAAGAATATAGCTACTATTAGTTCATTTCATGGCGTTAATATAGAATTTTCTAGCTCTTACCTTCCCTCTCATGGAAACATAGAAGATAATGGGATCATGAGGAGTCTCTTCAGCAGCAAGATTATTTAACTGCATAACATTGCTGTGAAGCTGTCTCAGAACTGATAAGATTGGATAGGATAGTTGGAGGTTATGTGCCTAACCATCCAATTCCTGGACCTTATTTGTGATCTCTAAAATATTACAGAAATATTAGATGCTGTAAGACTATCACAGCAGTTTTCTGTTAGAGTACATTAAGCAAATGTATTTATAATATTTTGTAAATAATACATATCAGACTATCTGAAAAGGGAAGGGTTCAGTTAACTTCGTAAGCAGGAGGTGAAACATAGATGTTAAATGAGCATTCCAAACAACTCTCTGTGTAGCCAAGGCAATGCGGTTCCAAAATACCTGAACAGCTGCACCTAAGCAAAGCTGCAATTTAGTGAATGTTTGTAACTTAAAATGGAAACTAAGTTTTCTTAAATATGCTTTGATGTTTCTTTTGTATTCTGTAGAAACCAGGAAACCACACAGGATATAATTAGTGATGTACTCATTATTCTGTGATCCCAGAGAAAGAGGTTGATGGTGAAAGGTAGTGTTTGGAATGGCAAGGTGTTACCGAGCTACTTCTGCTGTTTCCAT
Source organism: Ibidorhyncha struthersii (assembly GCA_013398815.1). Classification (NCBI taxonomy): domain Eukaryota; kingdom Metazoa; phylum Chordata; class Aves; order Charadriiformes; family Charadriidae; genus Ibidorhyncha; species Ibidorhyncha struthersii. The sequence goes on from VZSZ01009866.1 coordinate 563,521, forward strand.
TGGCAAGATGTATTCAGAGATCTTAAATGACAAGCAGCAAAAAGATTCAATATTTTATATGCCCTAACATGCTGGGTTGGGGGGTGGGGGTGTTTCTGCCTTTTTTTTCCCCCTGTAATTATTTTCCGTGTTTGTAATAAAAAAATGTAAACCCCTAGCTTTGCCGTAACAAACTTATTTTCGCCTGTAAATTTGTTTGCTTGATGAGCAATCCCAGGTGAATCTGAAAAGGACAAGGCTTGCTGCTTTGTTAGAAGCAGTGATGATCTAGAAAACAAATCTTGCTTGCAGGCTCCCAGTACTGCGGGATCCTGGAGGTGTTTGGGTACCAGTGATTGGACCTGCTTCCCTCTTAAGAGTCAAGCATCAGTTTGAGGACTTAAATCAGCATCTGTTAACCTGTAGGGGATGTAATCTCTGGATATAAACCAGTTGCTTTTTGGCAGGAAACCAATAGCAGAGATAGCCCATAACTGTGGGTCCTTTTGAACAATCATATATACTTAAAGCATATATTTATCTCATGTCTTCAGCCTACCTGCAGTATATGTTAGGCAGTACTTTTGCACAGCTTCAAGTTTCCTGTCTTACAATTTCATTTTGGGTAGAAGGAGATAATTCGTAGCCTTACTGTGGCAATAAGAGTAATATATGTAGAGTGTTTGTCGAGTTAACGCTCTGTTCCAGGAGTATGTGTGTCTGCCCAGAAATTACGCTGGTACAGAGACACAGACTCGGTACGTCCAGGAGCTGGAATTACTGAGAATTAACAATGTCTGTCTGAGTGCTGCAGCATCCATAGAGGGCATCTTTATTCACCGCAGTAAAATCCTCTGTCTTCTTCCTGCAGTACTGATCTAGTCCATGTACTTTAGAGGTTACTGACCTGGCCAGATGTCACTGTCTTATTTAGGTCGAGATTAATTTCTACCTATACTCTATTGATTATTTTGATTAGGTATCTGTAGACTGTAGTGGAACCATAGACACCAAAGCTGGAGATAGATACTTATGCTATAGATACCTGAAGTTAGATGAGATGAATCCTATCTTGAAAGCATATGGTCTACATTGGTGTAGTGAGGAGTTCTGAATAATTTGTGGCCTCTATACACTTTTGCAGTACGCCCGCTTTGTGTAGATGACATTTAGTGGCTTCCTGGGGCCATAATTTCAGAGGCTGTCATTGTCAAGAAGTTGCCTGTGTGAGGTATGAGTAGGAACTAAGGATTTAATTTAATATCCTGGATATTAGTCAAAAGGCTGTGAGAGATGGAAGGAACAAAATGCAACTCTAAAAATTCACGGATGAGACTTTTCAGTAATGGATTTCTCAAATGTTTGCTTTGTTTTGCATGATTTATTTAGATGAATCTTCCTGTTATGAATCATAAGAATATGTTATACTAAATAATTATATTCATATAGATCAGTTCAGTTGCCTTCTAAAATTTTCATCATAAGTTTTATCCAATATCATCAAAACGGAAACAGTATTTTTTCTCAACTTTGAGTCACAACCAATTTAATACAAGCATATGCTAATACCGCTTTATGCAACTGGCATTTTATTACTTCTTAATATTGTCTGATTTACCTCTCTCTGTTATTTTAACTTCGTAGTGGTACGGGGTTTCTTTTTTTTTCAGAACTTACAAATGAAGTGATCATTGCTTTAGAGCCAACTTCATAATGTGTTGTATCATTACTGAAGAATTTCTGTGTTCTGAAAGTCTAGAAAATAGGTCTGTAATAGTGGAATATGATGATTGCTTTTAATTTCTGAATGAATTTTCAGAAGCCTTTTATAAAAACCAGTGTGGTGTTATTGGTAGGTAACAGATAAAAGGTAGGCAAACTGTAAAAAGTTTAAATTCCAGTGACATACTGAATTCACTCAAGCTTCATGTGAAAGTGAGGGGGGTTTTATATGAAAGAATGGCTTTCATTCATTTCACTATAATAAACTTTGTATAAATCGATGTAGGTAATCAGACTTTGTGCGCGCATGTGTGCACGCATATACCCCGCATTGATAACAAAACCAGCAACAGTATTCCTAAGGAAGAGGATACATGCATCTGTCTTTCTGCTGTCCTCACTATAAGATTTGTAAAATGGTTTTGATATTTACTCTTTCTAAGAATATGTAGCATATTTTAAACTAAGCAATATCAGTTGTTGGGAAACGGGCATTTCAGAAGGTGATCAGTGATAGATAAAATGCAAAGTGAGTAATATGAGGACAGGGATTAGTTTTTAGATTGAGATATACTAAGTACTCCCCATATGCAAAGAATGCATTTGAAATTTTCAAGTTCTGTTTAATGTATTAGAATGCTATGGAGCTGGAGCTACTGTTTTTCAGTCAGGCTGATTTAACTTTGATTTATCTCAAATACTAAATAACACTCAAAATAATGGGTTAGTTTTCTTTATCGTTTTGATTATTTTTATATTTTTTCTTTTCTTTCTGTCCATTTTTTCAAGTTAATATCTAGCACTGAATACAACCCCTGGAATGACCATTAGGATTCTTTTGTGCTCTTAGATTCTTTATGATAAATGATCAGCTAAACTGTTCAACACTGGGGGGGGGGTTGATTTTTGCTTCTTCCCCAGAATATGTATGGTATTTCAGTTGGCCCTCGCAAAACAAGTTGAACACGAACATTTATTTTGCTTTAAATTTTCTTTAATGTATTTGTACTGATAAAGAAAGATGATTCCAAAAGTAATTCACACAGTTGCCGGAAGTTATATGCAGAAAATATCAACTCTTTCCCTTGAAATATAGTTGACCACTATAATACTTCTTTGTGATTCTGCCCTCTCAAGTTGGACATCCTTGATTATTCATCCCTCTCAGTCTGACTCAACACTTTTGGATTCATGGTGGACAGCTTTTAAGCATCAGACAATGTAATTTGCAATATAGTCAGTTGGAACTTACCTGTTTAATATTCAAGTGTCATCCTATGATGATCAATCAAGGGAGATGCTGCCAACTGTATTCTTGGTTTTTTTGAGTTCTAAGATGAATATTCAAAACATCTTCAGTTGGGTTCACGTCGCTGATTCAAATGGATGTTATAGAAATGTAGAAAACTCAGGGGCCTAAGGAATTTTGTGGATAATTCTTTTGGTGTCTGAAAAGTAAGATCCTGGTTTTGAAATAGCTGCTGAAAATATTTTTTCTTCTTGCAACTTTTTTTAGGCCTTGGTTAATTGGGATCCAGTGGATCAGACTGTTCTGGCTAATGAACAGGTGGATGATAATGGTTGCTCATGGCGTTCAGGAGCAAAAGTGGAACAGAAATACCTCAAACAGTGGTTTATCAAAACTACTGCTTATGCAAAGGTAGGAGAATACAAGTTCTGGAAATTATGGTAGCACTTAAGAGAGGTGACTTTTCATCCAGAAATATTCATCAAGCTGAATGTAGTCTTTTATATGTGCATGTCTGTGTAATATATAATTATATAATAATATACATGATCTATCCTTGTGTATGGGTCTATATAAAAATTATTATCCCTGAAGTCTTTCTGTTAACATCTTTCAGAATTCTAAGTAATGGGTATGGGATTAAGTTTTGAAGAAATCAAAAAGCATAAATTAGACATGAATGAACGAAGTCTGCATTCACACATTGTCATCCCATATTTACCATCAAGTGCTTTTCTGTATATTTTGAATGTACAGCTGTGCAATCTTTTGAACTAGAAACTTGTTTGTCTAATCAGCCTGTTGTACTTATGGACATGGAGTACGTATAAGCGATGGGGTACAGCCTGTCACCTAGCGTTCGTTTCCACATGTGTCTGAACCATAGTTCTTTATGATTAACTGCTCTTTATTGAAGATCATCTGGACTTTCTATTATGCTTTATGTCATAATCTATCTGTTTATCTGTAATTTAAAAAATATTTTCAAATTATTTAAACATCCTTTATTGTTATGAGCTCAAATTTTGATTGTGATGGGACAGCACAGCTTCCACACCTAGGAATTCTTCAACAAAATTTTTGGATTTATGCTCTTTGAGATGAAAGTATCGACTTCTTGTTTCGTCTGGGTGAAGTTTTTATTCCATCCAAGTGTTCTGTGTATTGAGACATCAAGTATAGATTGAGAAAGTTATTCCCAAGAAAATATTAAAAATTCATTTTTGACTCTTTTTCTGAGCCTCAGGTTCAAGAGACCAAATTTCCACCATTATCCAGGGAGAAGAAATCCAGGTCTCACTCTAGGTCCATTCATAATAAAGAGAAAAACCTTAGATATCCTATCTTATGCTTTGATTCCACATACATAGGCTGCTTGAGATGCACGTTTTCTGGTTGGGCTGCCTGTTCTGGCAGTAAGGGAGGGGAACATTTGCTATAGCTGAAGGAAAAATGGAGCATGTCTGCACAATCACAAAACGATCACAACATTCTGAGCTTTTTCTTGGTGTTCTTGTCACCAGATTTCATGATCACTTTTGTGATATTTCAGGGTCTGCCCCAACTCACTGTTTCCCTCAATTTGAGGCTGGAGCTTCACTAGAGTTTCTGCCTGTGCTGATACATCTTCTGTCTATTGTCTTTGTAGAGGTTGTGGGAAATAATGAGTGGTATTTCTGGGCTGTAACCGTGCTTGCACCAAATCACTATTTACTCATCTGCCTCTAAGAGGGGTAAATCAACCTTAAATTTTTACTCATAAAGACCAAAAGACAAGACTTGAGGAGCTTTTCAGTAACCTTGAAAACACTCTTGGCTTACTGGATTATTACCTCTTGCTCAATATCCACCTTTCTCTAGGGAGGAGGATTTATCTTTGTCTTTAGTCCCTGACCTGAGAAATGTTGTTACAAGAAAGCCATCAGCTCTTGGGATGATCATGTCTCCCATATGTCATTCTCCAGTACACAGGCTCAGCAGATGACAAGAATGAACTTGTGCCTCTGCAAGTACCCCCTCATCTTCCCCCCCCAAGATGTCACCTCAGGAGACTGCCATATATCCCCTATCTACATGAAGGGCAAAAATCCAAACAACCCCTTGTTCTTGAACATCTTAGTGGCATCATGAATGTTTCTGCTTTTCATTTGGGGATGAACATTTATATCAACCTCTGCAAAACCTTTAAGCATTACTAGAGAGGACAGTTGAGTGCTCTGTAGATCTCTGTACAGGTTTCCCAAAATTTTGTTCTGTGCACAATTGATATTCTGTATGGTCTATGCTAGCTGATACAACCAGGTCGATGAATGATGCCATATTGCTCCCAGCTCAAGTGCTTTGGCAAGCATTGCCTTCATGTGCTCCCACTTCTTGTACAGTGACAGATGCTACCAAGTGCCAGCAGGTGGTTTGGATTTTCCTTTTTACTCACCCTCCACTGACTCCCGTTTTTGTTGCTGTGGTTCTGGCACATTTTGAACAGTCTCACTCTACTTCTTTTGGCAAGGGCTTTAAACATTTGGTTGTAGAGGGAGAAAAAAAAGACTTTTTTTTTCTTCTCCAAACATTCAAATAAGAGTAGCAGATTACCAGGCTCTGCTATTCTAAGTCCAATATCTGATATTAGATGGATTTCATGCTTTGGAAGATTAAGATAAATTCCCTTTTCTTTCAAGTTGCAAGAGGCTAGATAACACAGCAGGTTGTGTCTCACTTTCCGAAGAAGATGTTTTAGTCATAGAGCTCTGAATGGCTCATGAACTGCAAGCTGCCATTGAAGATTGCCCATTGGAGGGAGACTGTCTCTGAGCTAACCCTGGACAAGTATTTCAGTCTCATAGAGACTCTGTGCCCACACTGACATAACCAGGAAGCTTCACAACAGCATTTTGACAGAAGCCAAATTACAGGTCTTAAATACTACAACTTTGTCTCCTCTTTCTGAATCTCTTGACTAATTATCCTCAAAACTCAACTTTGCACTCATTTCTTCATTCCTTACAGTAGTCATACCAGTACTTTTCAAAGAGTAGTAATGGACATGAGTCCTTCCTTCTAAATCTGTTTCTTCTGTATACTTTTTCTTTGGATTCAAGCTGTTGACGGTTGATCTGAATCCATATCATCCTAAATAGCATAGTGTTGAACACCATGGTTACAGCAATCCCTCTTCCTAGCCTATTCCTCAAGCCTTCTTCCCCACCTCTTTTCAAAAGCCCTTGCCAGGAGACCAGGCTTTATTGAGAGAGATATGCTAATTTACAGAGCCTTTTGTCTTGGGGTAGAGGGGCCAGATTTTACAGAGCCTAGTCCTAATAGGTGTGGAGGATAGAGACATCTCATAAACTTTAAGCTAAAGACCTTTAATCACTAATATGAATTTAGGATGCTAACATTAGTGGTGATAATACCTTCACTTCAGCAGGGGAGGATTATTTCATGTATCTTGATTGTGGAGAAATTAATTTCCATAAAGAGATTTTCCCAGCTTACATCATGGACCAGAACCACTACCAGTACAACTTCCTTTTCTTGAAAGTCTTTACTGTTCAGAGACTTCAGATATTTGTGCTTCTAATGATAAATGAGTACAACAATTAGGGTTTTTTTTATCCTTACCTGACAGTTTGCTAGTGAACATAACTCTCTAGAATAATACCAGGTTCTTTATGGACCTTACTTCCCTTTTTCTTCAGTTGATTGGGGCTCGCCATGAGTATGTGTACAGTACCTTCTCTGCAGTTATTTTCAGGCACCTGAAGGCTCAGGATGCTATGGCAGTAGAAAGCATTTTTATTCAAGCTGGGCTTAGATGGTGAAGGTTACTTATTATACTCCATATGCCAGACTCCTGTTAGTACAAAATCTGAGAGGACATTATAAAGATTATCTTTAATAGGACTGGGGATTTCAAATTCATGGTCAACATTTTTGCATTAAAAAAAAAATAGAAATAGAAGTTTGCCTTTCCAGAACTTGTCTGGCCCAGATGTCTTTATTCCCCATTTCTGAGTCAATTGCCTGTTGAACATCTTTTGTCCAGTTCTGCTTCTTTTGAAGGTGTCCAGAAGGTTAAGGCAAGATGGTGCCAGATTAGTGTGGTGAAAATTATTCTGACCTGAAGACTTATGTTTTCTGTCAGTGTTGAGTAGCTTTTACGTCTTTGAGCCATGCTGCCAGAATTCCTATCAGAACTCACCTGGCCCTCTGTATCCTGTATGTCACAGTTTGGACAAGTTCATGGGCACAGAGCAGATTTATTCCTTCCTTGTGCAAGATGTTCTTACGATGTTTGGGAAAAGTGGGCTAAGTGGGTCAGGCTTTCAGTGAGTTTTATGGCTATTTCTGTTATCCACTGAGGTTTCACTACTTTTTTTATTTTGAAAATAAAAAATGAGAGGCACCAAGAGATCATCTGATAATAATTTAATCCTTGCACCTTTTGGGGAAGATTTGTATTTTTTTCCCCACTTCGGCTACTTTTAGACATAGAGGTTTAGTATTCTTTAAGAGTGTCCTACTTCTCCGACTCATCTTTCTCCAGTGAGGCCTTAATCTGGATTGGTATCTCATGGGGAAAGCCATTTGAATCAGGTTACCTTTTGCTTGCACTTTCCACGGTGACTATTATTTCTTCTGAAAAGTTTACAGAAGTTCAAGACCAGATGTCAGAAAGCTCCATCTTCCTTGTCCTTTTTCTGCAACAAGGCTCTCTGCAAATCTGTTCCCTATTCTTTCCAGAAGTTATCCCTGAGTTTTCTTTAAGTTGACATAGTGGGAAAGCATGTTGAAAAAGCGCTTTATTTCTGGTAACTCCTTTCCTGTGTGGCTTAGAGAAAAATCTTAAGTTTTTATTTCATAACCATGTTTCATAGACAAGGTTCCATTTAAAATACATTTAATGAATCTGCCATCCCTTAATTCTTCATGCAAATTACCAGCTGGCAATAATGGCTGAATATGTATGCAAACAACTTATTTTCTACTTGGAGCATCTACAAATTATTTGGTTGTAACTACTCAACTTGTTTATACTGCATATTGATGATCCTTCGCGTCGTATTTGTTCTTCTCTTTCACCCATTTATCATTTTATGTTTTCTTCTGTATCTCACAACCTTAATCAAAATAAGTACTAGTAAGGGTAATCTTCATCTGCAATGCTTAAATTACTAGTCAAACAGCAACAAGGAGTTACATGCTCAGTAATGGGCTGTGAAATCCTCTTGTATATTACAGGAGTCTGTGTTTCATTCCTGCACATACTATTCTTCAGATATCTGTTTTGTCCAGAGGAATCATCTTCAGTGGATTTGCTTTTTCTTTATTGTCTTGAAAGAAAAAATGCAAACAAACAAAGCAGTGCTCGCTCACATGGTACTTTACCATTGGCAATGAATTTTTTTCAAAGGGCAAAAATATTGACCATGCTTTAAATGCTTAGCAGAAAGCATTTGGGTTATGTAAAGTGATAAAGTAGTCATGACCCATTTTTTAAACTGTGAAGTGCATCTGAAATGGTCTAGCAGCTTTTACGGATTTTTAAAGAACACTTTAATTGTCATTTTTCTTTTGACAGATTTCTTTGATAAAAGTATAATGCCTTAACTGATGGCATTATTATTCAAATTGTTGTCTGTGCATTTAAGATGTTTAAGCTAAAACATTTAGTTGCTATGGTTACCCAGCTGAGTCTGTAGGCACATTCATTGCAAAAATTTATCTGTAAATGTTAGTATTTTCTGTGTGTACCTGTAAATTGCTAATATATTTTTTTATGCCTAGTCAACTGAGTTCTCAAATGAGAATCTGTAAGGTTAGTCTTTGCATAGTCGCTGTTCTTCCTAAATTGATTTTATACAATATTTTTTCAAAAATCATCCAAATAACCAGAAGATAATCTTGTTTTGAACGAAATAAAATTGAAGCAACTTTGAATCTTCAAGTTTTGCCTTAAATCATCTCCTTTTTTGCACAGCAATAAGATAGTATATGTATGTTTAATTTAAATACTGGGAAAAGTGACAAGGCCTACAAAACTCTGCCACTCTAATTTACAGTTGCCATACAGAGAAGTAGTACTCTCCACTTTTTTTTTTATATAGTTTTGGGTTTTTTTGTACGGACATTTAGAGACAAATCCTTCTTACCTTCTGTGAAGCACAGAAACTGAGATGTTTAGCATGGTGCTAACTCTGTGAAGGGAAAGCAACAAAGGATCTACCAGTTCTTCTCCAGCTTTTCTCTGGGTTTGCGCTGCATCTGGCAGCCCCTTTGTCTGATCTGAATAGAATTGGGAGTTGTTTTACGTAGTTGTTTTGCTTGATTTTTTTTATTTTCTATTATATTTCTGAGATATTAAGTAGAATGGTAATGAGATGTAATGAAACTGAAGTACTGCATTTTAGGATGTTAAGAGTCTTGACAATACTTTGGATTTCATAGCATGAGGTAATGCCTCATCATTGAGGAGAACAGAAATGCTGGCTCTTTAGTTTTTCATGCTTTATGCGTGATTTTTTCACTTCCCACACTTGGCGTCTAGCTCACAGTTGTCTTTTTCCAACAGAACGGGCCTGATAAACCTCACTTTGAAACTCTTCCTCTTGGGTCAGGCTGAGAGCTCTCTCCTGGACAGGGACCAAGAGCACTGTCTCCACAGCTTCAGTAATTAAAAGAAGACCCCTGTTTTGTCAGCTTAGCAAGACAGAAAATTGTTTGTGGATATCCAGACCAGGCTGATCTTTTCACCTTAGTTTAAATGCAGCGTCTCATTTGATGCTACAGCAATATAAATTTAAGTTCCTGTTGGTATAAGATTAATCAAAACAGTGAATGCTCGGTGCTACTAAAAATTATTACAAATGTTTTAAAGAGCTTTTATATGTATAAAATCAATTACTCATTTATCTCAAAGATACACTTCATTATATTGGAAAGGGAATATTTTCTCTTTGATAGTTGCCTCAGTGAGAACAACTCTGGAGAGCAAATCTGGAGAAGAACGCTAGCTTTACTTTTTGCTTTTGAGGAATCGTGTCTTTGCCTCAGTTCTTACGTAGTCAAACCAGAGGTGTTTGACCATAACTTATGTTATATGATAAAGGGGAAAACTCTGATGGTTCAGACATTCACGAAAAAGAATTTTAAGCACACACAGTATCTGTGGTGGTGTTCCTTTTTAATGTATGTTTTCTGTATACTACGATACTACAGGCAGAAACTAAAAGAAGGTAAAAACAAACCAAGAAGAGATTAAATACCAGCAGAAGCGGTACTGCATAATCACAGTTGGAACTGTGCAATAGAATGCAAAATAAAACAGTGGGCAGCCTATCTTTAATTTCCTGTACTTCAGTTATTATATTAAGTTGTACTAAATGATTTTGTGTAATCTTTAGTTTATATTTGGTTACTCTTTCGGAAGCTTGATCAAATAAAGTGAAGAATTTAATTTTAATCCAAACAGATCTTGAATATTTCTTTGACTCTTCCTCAGAAGCAAAGCTTTTTACTTTAATTCATTTTAATTTAGTAGAAGACAATTTTATTTTGCTACTGAATTGAATGCTTTTGAAATGAAACCTTTTGATGAACTTTTTATTTTAGTCTTGTTATGTTGCAGATTTGTCAAACTTCATTAAAGTGTCTTCATTGAAAAAAGAGTAAACGTTTGGATCATTTAGATTTTTGCAATTTATTTCATTTACTGCTATGGAGGAGTTGAAATGCTATCACTAAGTATGAAATTGGTGACAGGCATTGATCATATGAAAAATTGTAGTTCCCAAAGTCAGACACTGAATTTTTAGGTGCTCAGCAGAACCTTCCCTCTTCGAACTACAAGCAAAAGGGGGACTTCTGGAGTTGAGATACTCTTCGGAAATTTTAAAGCACTCCTCTTCTTTGATTTAACGTACTTGTGTCTGTGTGAAGATTGCTAAACTGAAGTTCTGTTTCTCTGTGAATCTTCAACAGACTAAACAGCTGGATATGTGAGATCAGGTTTCCACTTTCAGATGCTGTACTTCCAGTTTCAGACTTGGTCATCGTCGTGTGATGAATTTTCAGCAAACTCATCTCGATTTTGTGACTCTCTGATCAGCTGAACTGGCTGACTGTGCCAGATTTTTCGACGTGTTTTGAAAGAGTAAAGCAGTGCCATGAAACATTAGTTTATCCCAAATCTTCAATTTCTCCAGCACTTATGTCAAACTTTCCTAAAGGTGTAAGAGCCTTGAAGTCATTCTCATCCCTGAATGTAGCTTTGATTTCTCTAGCTTTTTCCTGAGTCTGTCTATCTTTAGATCTGAGACTGCCAAAATGTACTTATGCTTTACTTTCACTTTTGTTTAATTAAGATGGGGGTCATTTCTCCTGTAATTAGACGTTTGCACTTTAAGTTTTATTGTCTCTTCCTAAGCCATGAAAAATGAAAGTAGAAAGATGCTGCTACCTAATGTTTCCAAGTTTCTCACTATTAAGTCATCAGCAGAAGTTTGAAAATGGAATTTATTTGATAAGTTTATCACTCTCTGCTTACTGGGTTGTAATGCTGCTGCTGTTCTTTGTCCCTTGCAGAATCCAACATGGTTTTACTTTTGTTTATTTGCCTAAGTACTGGGAATCTTCTTGTTGATTGCCTTTTCTGTGTTACCCACTTAACAAACTTGTGGCACAGATGACTAGGAGTTATGTACGTGCCCCTAAGGGTCAGAAGTTTTGTTTAAGGAATCATATCAGTAATTGCAAGATAACAATTGGAGCACAATTTGTGGGACTACTTTAATGATTCATAAGATGTTTTACCAAACATGGCAGTGATTTTAAAAAAGAACATGGAAGCAAGATTCATGAAGTTAATATTTAGCTTTTCAAACACTAGCTTATAATATTCAGGAATTTCTATGCTAGCATTAGTCAGCTTCAACTCACGAGTCTTGTATAGCCTAACGAGCTGCATGTAACTTTTTAAAATTAATAATAGTTTTAACATATATTTACAGATTTATGTATTTGCACAGTGTAGTGCAATTGGATTTGAAAACAAGAAGTTTTTTAAAAGGGTTTCCCTTAAGCAATTTTTAAAAACCTGCTAATTTGCATGAATGAATTTTGAATGTACAATGCATTAATGTAAGTAAGAATTAATGTGTTTTTCTCCTTTTCTGTTAGTGAGTGTCCTAGGTAGATTTACCATCCAGAAACACTTATTAATATGCTAGCAGTATGCACACTGTATATTTTTTACCTCAGAAATGCTATGTAAAGTGTTTGTGTTTTACATGTTGTTCGTTTTCGACTTCACCTGCTATTCGTAGCCTTGACAACACTACAGATTTCATTGTTTTGTTTTTTTTTTTATCACGCTGTACTACTGTTTATGTGCATATTAAGATGTGAAGGGTTTGTGCTTGCGCACTCTGCTAGGCTGTGTCATCGTGCAGAATAAGTTTTGTTATCTTCATTCAGGTGAAGCTGCGTTGGCTTTTACTGTATTTGGCTGCATGAAGCAATGGCATTTTCAAGAGAAATATTGGGCTAAGTCAAACTGTAGCCTATAGCTCCTAATAAGGCCAACTAACTAGAGTTAAAATCATTATCACACTGGTATTAAGGATCTTGATGTATTAATCCTGCAGTGAAAAAAAGCATCTAGAAAGTTTTGCTGGCAAGTAATTACAGACTCTACAGACTTGGTAGACCACGTGCATGTTTAGCTGCTTCTGCCAGTAAAGTGTAATGTAGATTAGGGTGGATACCCAAGCAGGAGAATTTATGAAAATCTGCTAATGCATACAGCCAGTTCTGTGTGTATTGGCACAATTTCATTCTTTCTAAAATACATAAAATTCTTACAAAGAATGTATCCAAGTACTGTCTATCTGTACATCTGTATCTATATATATATCTCAAATTATTCGTTATTCTGTGGTAGGTATATATGTACCTGGATTGTTCATGGCAGATAAAACTCAGTAGTCTCTGGAACACTAAAGAATAATGAGAATTTGAAATTCTCTGTGATATAGTATACTTGCAATTGTGAGCTACAACTGATTAAAGTTACAGTATGATTAAGAACCTTCCAAAACCTTATCATTCTTTTCTTTATAAATCATCAGAAAATTAATTTGATTCTAAAGGATGTAGAAAACAATAGTAATCCCAAGCGGTAGTGTAATATTATGATTTATGAAGGACATGCCCTTTGTTGGATTTTGAATGATAGATACACAACACAGCAGTAACTAGAAAGTAATCCTTATAATGTTTGTTATGTATCTCACTGAAAATATTTAAGAATGTAGTTAAAACACACCAGTTGAAAAAGAAAGAGTTGTATATTCACTAGTTATCTAACTACCCACTATTTAAATTGAGCAGCACGTAATAGCTACTGTCCATCCTTGCAGGTTGTTAGCAATTAATGAGATAATAAAGACCTTGCACATTTGATGTTGGGAGTCACAGCTGAAGGCAAAATTATTCAACATGTTGCCTTATTCTTAGATTTTAACTCTAATTGTTCAGCATATCCACCATCTGAGTGACTCATGCCTCTGGCTGTACTTCTGCCAAAGTAAAGATTTTGGACAGTCATGGTGTATTCATAACACAAATGTGAAGAGTTATGAAGTTAAAAATTAGATGAGCTTTGAGTTATCCATCCCTTTGTACGTCTTCACCTTTACTTTTTTATGGATTTCTTTTATTAAAAACATACTGTTCAAATGGTTTAGGCAGATATTAGTTGACTTGGAATAGTCTGTTATGCTTCCATGCCATGCATCAGAAAGCACATAAATATATGGGTATATCTCTTGCTGAGTATAAATATACATATAGAAGTTACAGCTTGGCTGTTGGACATTATGGCTAATGAAGGAGCCAACACAATTTTTTTTCTCTGCTGCATAATATATTATACTATTATTATATTATTATTATTATATTATTACATATAGTGAATTTAATATGAGCCCTTATTATTATGATTTGGGTGGGGGTTTTTTACAGGATGATATCACTTAAAGATCCCACTAAATTTTACAGCCTGAAAAATAGATAGGCAGCTGCAAAACTCTATTTTGCCATTTTAAGTCAGAGTTTGAAAATCGTAGGACATGTGAATGTCTTTTCTCTGACTGCCATCTCCAGGCTATTGTCTAGAACAACTAATCCAAATGCAGGCTTCATACCTGCAAGCATGTCTCTTATATGTTAGTAGTCTTGTTCAGCTCATTAGGTGACTTACGCTTCCCACAATTTACACCCATTGGGAATATTTTCTCTGTATGTTTTCATCTGAGGGTTTTGTTCCGTTCTTAAGGTTTGGTCCATTCAAAAGGAAGGCCGCTTTTAAGAACAATAGGATCTCTGTTGGAGACGTCATACCTCTGGCTTGCACTGTGTTAATTTTGTTCTCAAATAGATGAATTTGGGGCAGCAGCCGTATGAAAACACTTCTTCCTATGTTTTTACCAGCACCTTATCGTTTTGCTCTTAGTTATAATTAAACCCATAGTCTTAATTTGTATGCTTACAAAAGCTCTATGTTCTAATTCTGTCTTTTATTGAATCAGGCTATGTTTGACGCTTTGTCCGATCTCCCTGAGTGGTATGGTATAAAGGAAATGCAAGCAAACTGGATAGGTGACTGTGTTGGATGCTCTCTTGACTTCTTGTTAAAGGTAAGTCAGAAATTCCAGTGCTGCTGTCTTGGTTGGGCTAACCACAACCCCTGTAATGTGTGTTGGGAATGGATTTTCAGATCTAAAAAGCTTGAAACCTACTAAAAGAGATTGTTATATGCCCAGACCAGCACAGATCCTGAAGGCCGCCACTTGTGGGTTGAAGAGAATGCTCCCTGCTGTCCTCCTTAGGAAAGGGTTTGTGTGCTGACGTGCAACATTGGATGCAAATTGGCTGCGTGTATTTGTGCCAAAATACATGCCACCTAATAAGCATTCCTGAAAGCCACGACATTTAGGAGAGCAGTACCAAGGGCAGTATCAAGTGGCACTGCACAAGTCAGCTGGGATCTAGCCGGGCTTTAGCTCCGCTCAGCACAGCACCTTCTCTGTCAGGCCCAAGCTGACCTCCGGCAAGCTGCTTTATTGGCGTTTGCTGATTATTTATTACATACAGTAATTAATATAATGAAAACCAGAACATTAGGTAGTGATGGAGCTACAGAGAAGTCTGGATAGAAAGGAAGGAGAGGAAGGAAAGAGAAAGCTTAAGACAGTTATAACTATCTAGAGAAAAATGGTAATATCTGAAGTCCTTCTGAAGAGATGCAAAAGGCTTTTGGAATATGATAGTGACAGAAGAGATTTTCAGAGACCCTGATGGAATTTCAGCCCTTGGATTTCAAAGCTTTATGGTGCTCATTTACTCTGGTCTAACATTTTAAAAGTAACTTCTCATTTTAAAATAATACTAAATTCTTGGGAACCTCAAATTGAGACAGCTTAAGCTTTGTTAATAGCTCTGAATTGCACACTGCAGGAAGGTGTGTTTTTGTATTTAAGTTGTTTTTGTCAATTGTTTCTGAAAATGTATATCAATACCTGTTGCTGAAAAACCTCCTTCTAAGACCCCCATACACTCCACAGTTAATTGGCCTAAAATATAAAGCCTGCTGATAGTTCTGGATAATTCTTCAGCAGTCTTCTGGGTTTATTAGTCTCATATTATGTCCAGTTGTTTTATTATTTTATTCCTGTACGTAAGTTGCAGCATTGACTTAATCAGAGAAGTGTGGCGGGAAGCCTGGTAGGTGAGAAAATCTTAAATTCTCTTTAGATATCAGAGGTAACATTTCTGTTTCTTGGGAACAAGGCCTGCATATTAAAAGGGAATAGAAGGATTCCAGGTTACTTAACCTGGAAAAAAAATGATGAAATGATGAAATCTAGCTCAGTAGCACAATGTAATATTACGTGTGATTTTAGAATATAAACCTTTTTATATATATTTGGATAAACTGAGGCAAGATTGTAAAGCAACTTTCTCAAGGTCTTTAAAAAAAATTTTGTCAAGGTTTGATTCTGGAAACTCCCTATAGTGGGAATGCATCTGGCTTTGATATTCAGAATTGTATATTTCTACAGGGTGATGTATATTTGTGAGTTGCATAAAAAGGATAGGGAATCTAAACCCACTGCAATTCCAATGGAGAAAAAAAGAAATTCATCGGGGATATTTTCTGCTCTTTTTCAGGTTAATGGTAAAGTAACAGAAGAGAAGCTAGCAGCTTACACCTATACACCTGAAGCCATTTATGGAGCTTCCCATTTATGTATCTTACCGACTCACAGACTGCTGCATGGGACTAGCAGTCTCAAGGAAATCTTTCAGAGGGAGTTCATCCCAGGCAAAGGTGCTATTTTTCTCATACTGCATTTTGTTGTAGAAGAGTAACAGTTTTAGAGAATGATCTTCAGAGAATGTGTGTCAAGCTGAGCAGAAGCTGTTCCTGTTGAGAGGGAACAGGTCTTTTATTTCTTTGTATATGTCAAACAGTGTCAGATCAGCCTGTCCTGGCTTCAGATACAGTAACAGCAGCTATGTTCAAATTCTTCCTTTTATAATGGCTGTAAAACTTCATAGTATATAAAAGCAATGGAAAAGATTCTTGTTTCTTCAGCTACCAGAAGTGATTAGTCCAACTGTGACTATGTCAGCCCATTGGAAAATCTCATGGCTATATAGTAATTTGTCGTTAGCACAAAGACAGCAGAACCAGCTCTGGCACCAACGATGATCCCTTCCTGTCACAGGAAATATACAGAGGGCAAGAGATCATTAATACATAGCAAAGGGATCATTGATAGATAGCAAAACAATACTCTGCTGTGCAGATCCTTAGTTAATGCAAGATTCTAATGGCGTAAATTCAGAGTAGCCCTATGGCAGGTCCTGACTTGTACACAGGATACAACTAAGAGGTAGTTCTTTAATTGGTGTTGATTGGTTTCCTGAAGGCTTCTACCACCAATTCTGCCTTTATTTAGCATCCCTGGCCAACTATTTTTTTGTTGTTTGGAAAACCTGAAAATTATAACAGTAAATACAAAGTATACTGAATATTATTTGTTTCCACTTCAGGCTGGTGTTCAGTATTTACTTTTTCCTCACTGGTAAACATGTGGCTTCATTGTCTATGTAACATCCGATGTCAACAGCAATGAAGCAGGAATCTTGTGGGAAATTGTGATGGTTCAACAGAACCTGCTTTATTTTTGAGTGCTTAATTTCTTTAACCTTAATAAAGTTCACTTGCTGGCAGTAAAAAATGGAGCCTGAATGTGTTGAGTATGTAGAGCCCTTGTCTCAGAGCTGAGCAAAGCTTGGAGAATTTTTATTAAGGAACAAAGGAAGAAGTTTGCAGTTCTTACAATTCAGCCAAATCAAAGCACTAACCCCAGAAATGCACATCCATATATCTGCCTGTATCATTGTTGGATCTTGTGCTTTAAGCCAAACCACACAGGTACAAAACTTGTTTTTAATAAGGACTACAGTATTATTTTTTTTTAACTTGAAAAGACTTGAGAGGCTTTTTCTGTGTCTGTTAACAATTAACTTCACCTTTTGTTTAAGCTAAATTAAGAAACTCTCATCTGGAATAATGACAGCCATAAGACCTAGAAAAAGAGGCTTTAAAGTGGATGCAATTCCAGAATCGTAACTCTGCTATTGTTGTGTACTGCTGCTACTCGTAAATATATCCATTTTTCAGTTGAAATTGGCTGATATTTCTTACTATTCCTTGAGTATTTCAAAGGCACGGACTGGTATTTTCCAAAGAAGAGAACATAAAGGAGAAGAGTTTCTACATGGACTTTCAGATTTTCATTTCAGCCGTGGTACATAAGAAGAGCCAACAACGGCATTTAAGTAAAAATAATTTTTTGACGGCCTTGGATAGACCATATTTTCACATTAACCAAGATTTTTTAAAAACATTCAGCAGTCACATTAAAATTTTAATGGTTTTCTTTTCAGCAGAGAGAGTCTTGTAAATCCCTTTCTTCACTGTGTTCTCATTTAAATAATTAGGAGGGTATGTTTATGTTTTCTAGGAGTGGAAAAAAAGATGTTGTATGGCAAAGTAACTTGAAGTTTTAATACCTTTACTCTTGGAGTACAGCTCTCTATTTTAGGCTATTGTTATTTAAATAGAGGCGAGCAACAGGTTTTCAAACATTATTTCTTTTTCTAGCCTAGCAAAATTTATATTAATTTAGAATCTGGTAAATCTTCTAGTTTTGTCAATGTGAGGTATCCGAGATAAAGATTTGATCCTAACATTGTTCATTATCTCATTGTAATATTATGCATACATTCTTTTACATTTGTAACTGTAATATCATCTCTTTATGACTATTATTATAATGATGTGAGCTAATGTGCAAAAGAAAAAGTACCTTCATAAACTGGAGTTATTATTTTGGGTTCCAGCATAAAAACAAAATTATTGCTGGGTGGAAGAGACAAGTTCTTTTAAAAAGCAGACTGTCCTACCCACTCAGCATCCTGTTCAGGAGGCTTTTTGCTTAGAAGAGTGAAGTGATTCCTTTTGTACATTTTTTTTAAACAGAGGAGGAAAGCTATGTGTTTTGGTTTGAACGTGAGAAATTTTATCTAGAATATGGGCATCTCAGAGGCCTGAAACTTGAAAAAGCAGTAACCAGAAATAAATAGATATATTATTTGTTTTAACAAGAGTGATGAGAGATAGTAGACCTATTCACTAAAATGCTGGGTTTTTTATTTCAGGCAGATTTTACGCATAGCAATACAAGACTGAGACTTTCCTCAGCTTAGCTATGAAGATAGGTGAAAGGAAGCTGTTAGCAGTCTGTACTTTAATTATTTTAATTATTTAATTATTTTAATTATCATCAACTTAAAAAGGCACTGAAAAAGTTAGAAACAGGTCCAAACTGAGATGTGGGGTTTGAATCCTCAAAACTTGGAGTATTCAGGTTTGATTTTCTTCTTGCTGAGCCACCCAAGCTCCACACTGTAGGTCAATTTCAGTTTATGACCCTTGGTTCTCTCTTCTCTTTCCCCTTCCTTGTGGATATTAGGTTCCTAATCTGTAATGTGAATATGAATATTCTGTTTGGAAATCAAATGATTATTTAGGTTACTTTTTTCACACTGGTCAATATTCCTCGTGCTTTGTAGTTCTTCTGCAAGAAAGCAAATCATAAATGTAGTATATATGCTCCCTTTCAGTTTCATCTGAATAACTGGATTTTTTTTGGTTTAAATTTGTAATGTCTGCTAGTATATAATTCAGGGCTTTCTAGAGCCAACTCATACAACTCTGCAGCACACAAATAGTGGTCAAGGACTCACTATTTTTTTTTATTATAGTCCAAATCTTACTCTGTTTTAATTCAGGTGTTTGTTATAAGTATGTTTTCTAATCAGGAAAATTTATCAGTCAGACTGAAGTTTTTAACACGTCTGAACTTTTTAGAAATGTGATTAGGCTTTTCATTTTCTTTCTTACGTAAACAAAACTCTAATTTAAATTTCATGCCTGTTTAAGATAAACTGAGTTTTAATAGTAAGTGATGTTCTTAGCACATTTTCCATCATATTTTATTTACTGTGATCATTACATTTGTTTTCAGACTCGCTTACTTCAGTGACAGCTGTGAATTTGCTTACCAATCAGGAGATTCCTGTAGTCATCTCAGCAAAAAACAATTTTGAGAATTTTCTTGATACTAAAATAGGTAGGTGACATTTAATGTGTAAGTGAAATAGTATAGTTTTCAATTGCTGTATTGGAGCACCAGACACTATTGCAGCAAATCTTTGAACACGGTGGCTCTCTTCTGGACTTTGGAATCCTGTTCTTCATTACTGTTCTTCATTACTGAAGAAGGAAGGGAACAGTAGCTATGTGGAATCTGTCTGGGGGAGAGATTTACAGGATGATAAATTTTAATGGAAATATTATAAAATTAGTATGTTTAATGAGCTAAATTTGAGGATCTGCATATCTTAAGAGGATTGATTACCTAGAGTACATGTGTATTTGGCTGTTTCTCATCATCCTTAATCAAAACAGAACTGTACTATTGTTCGACATAAACATTTTGCAAACAACTCAAACTTTTAGCTTGTTTTATGCCTTATGTTTACATAAATTATGTACATCCTTAGAGATAAATGTTTCGGGCAGTAAATGTACAAAACTTCCAAGTTTGACTTTTATCTAATAATATTTGTCTTGAGGTCAGTAAAATAAATCAGAATAGGTAGTAATTCTGTTCGGGTAGTCTTGGGCGCTTATCTTGGACCTTTTACCTCTAAAGGAAGCATTCCTATAATTTTGGCACCGAATTTAGGATTGAGCATCCATAAACACAGGGGAAAGGGCATTGCTAGAGGATACTCTGACTCGCCTGGAGTGGGCTTCTCTTCTCAAAGTCATCCTATGAAGCAGCTTGTCTTACTCCTTTCCTGCACAGGGAGCCTAGCCCCCAACTTAGGTAGTTAAATACATATGGTTAGATGATGTGACTGTCATTTTAAGTAAAAACAGAAATTGTACTAACTTTTAAAGATTGGGTCCGTTTTAATCTGCAAAGCATATCTTCATCTGTAGCACCCACCAAGCTTTTTGTTTACTGTTGTGTTTTGCTGTGGTCTTTTCTCGGCTGCAATGAGTAGGCAATGTTCTGTGCCAGTCCTAACAGGAAATATTTTTTTATCTCTTCCACCCTCTTTCCACTACAACCTTACCCCTTAAGTCCCTTTTGTTGCCTCCCTGGTTTTGATACTTCTTTCCTGCCCTGGAGCTACTCCTTTCTTCTCTACACCACTGCCAATGTTGGTTGTTCCTGCACAACAACTGGACTGAATAAATAATTGACACTGCAAAAATGTCTTGGATGACCCTCACAAGGCTGGCAGAAATTATTCGCTGGGGTTCTGCACCTCACTTACAACATGCCCGCATCTTACACTTTAGGAATTAATCTGTTTTTGAGAACCAGAACCTCTGCTTATGTAAGAGAAGCCAAATAATTGAGATACCTAATCATATTTTTCATTAAAAGCTTCCAGCTTGCTCACTGGCACGTACCTTGGCCTTACGTCTGTTGGAAACAGCCCAGCTCTTCCCGGGAAGTTCTGGATGCCAGCTGTTGAGCTTTGCGCATGTACATTAATAGCATCATCTTTTCAAAAGAAGGAAGACCAAAAAGTGGGGCCCGCTTTTTTTTCCCATTTGTAGAGCATATTGTGAAGCCACCTGTTGCAGGCTGCAGGGCTCCCTGACAAATTAAGATACATACATCATTCTATAATAGGGCCTTGAAATGGCAAGAGCGTACATCTGCTGGAAAGATAAAATAGCAATTCTGTATTTTGCTAGTGAGGGAGTTATTTGTCACAGGGTAGTTTTGCTTGGTTTTCTTTAGTTATCTGCTTCCAACCTTTCATATATTGACAGAGTTAATGTAAAGTAGGCGTTTCATTGCCTGAACAAAGACGACTGTTAAACTGGTTTTGAATGAAGTAGTTTGTGTGTTAATAATTCTAATGTGCTCAGCAATATTTTGAGAGTTTTTGTCTGTAGTTTTCTCCAACCTAATTTTAGCATTGGCTTATTGAAATACATTTCTTTGCCTTTTAAAGATGACAGCGATTGTGCAAGATTGTTCAAAATATTAAATAAATTCTCACTGAAAGGAACAAATATGCAGAAATATGTATCTGTCTGTGGAAATAATGAATCTGTTAGTATCTCAATGTTATTTCAGAACCCATGTGATAATAAAGTTAATAAATTTCTTAACTCGCCCTGAAAGGTAGTCCTCCAAAGTAGAACAAAGCCTCTTTCAAAATACATACAGCGAAGTCAGAGGGAAGATGTCATCATCTATCAATATGAGTAAGAAATACTTAAAGATAATGCGCTGGTAAATTGCTATGATAAAAAGAAGTCTACGTGGCTTAGAAGAGGAACTTGTATTCAAGAAGTATGACTGACCCAAATAGTGAGATGCAAAGGGAGAGATTGCATCAGGGGCCTTAAGTACTGTGTGACTTCTATAACTGACTTGAACAGTGGTAGGAAGTGCTCCCAGTAGTTGTATTCCAAATAGGAAATGGGTGTTATTTGAATTGTTTTCCCGAGATTATAAACAAATCATGTCTTTCGTAATAAGTTGAAGGGATAGTAATGTTAGAGACTGTTGTGGTACATTTTAATAAACTATGAAATTAGAAAGAGATTAAATTTACTGTTGAAACAAGAGGACTATTTAGACTGTTTGTTTAGTATTTGTTTTTCCTATTAGCAAATAGAATTTACATTTGTATTATTTAAATATATTATATTTAGATAATATAATTGTATTGAAAATTTTGTTATTTATCCAAATTTTGTAGCTGTACTTTTAGGCTTTTTCTGAACCATCTAATCTTCATTCTTTTCTGTGGTGGGACATTGATTAATACTTGGATTACAGGGAAGCTGAGAAAATGTGCTTGTAATTATTGCTGCTTGAATTTCACTGCTTAAAGGACATTAAAACATTTTTATTGTTCTTAGATTTTTAAACTCCTTTGGACAAAAATAAGCCATTATAAAGAGAGTGTCATAGAAATAAAATGTTTTGTCCTCAAACTGATGATTGATATCCATGTTAGTCAATCCCAGAACTAATTTTTTTTTTTCCACTTTTCCCTCTCCCCTAGGAATACCTAGTACAAGTGCAGAAGATGCTGCAGTAGCTAAGAATCTGGGCATTCCTTTCACTGAAGTCACTGAAACATTGCCAAATGGTTTGGAGAAAGTAATTAATTCTGGGGAGGTGGGTATACAAGTATGGAGTTCCTTCCAACTTCCAATAACAATGCAAACTAAATCTGTTTTCTCAAGACTGCCAAATAATTTGTATGTTTAAAAGCTTTTTTTTTTTTTTTTTAAGAATCAAGCCAAGCTTATGCTACCAAATTTCTAGGAATAATTAAATGATGAAATATGCCGGCTGTCCTGTAGCAATAAAATGAGGATTTTTTCCTTTTGTGCAGGAGAAGAAGCTACAGTATTGGTCTGAGTTTTATAGTGGAAACTGAATAACTGATCCTATGTTAAAAGTTGATTCTTATTTCATCATCTCAATACATTTTTAAGCTAAATATTAATATACTAGTCCTTTTTCCCCATATTTGTTGAAATGTGGCATAAGCCTTTCTGGTAGCATCTGCCTGAAGCGACATAGAAATCTTATATTTAAATATAAAATATATATCGTGTTATAGGTCTTGAAAAAATGCATTTGATAGCAGGCACAAAGCTCATATTCTGTTACATGACAGGTAGGGTCTAAGTGGTTAAGATGTATCTGAAAGCAAGAATAGAAGGCCCCCGAATGGACGTAGGAGAAAGCAAGCTGTTTCACCATCCACACTTCCTCAGTCTCTACCTTGTGTTGGTGATATTCTGGACGTTTCAGCATACGGCAGTTGATTAAAATATTGGCAGTAAATGCAAATAGCTGCCAATAAAGGCTGAGGGGGTCTACAGGGCTCTTTCTCATCCTTGTTCTATTCAGGCTATTGAGAACATTACCCTTTGATTAAAAGGGTTTAAATGAATCAAGTAACTGGTATGTGCATAGTCTCTTGGTGCTCTCATCCTGGGAGCTTGATACAGTTTTGTATAATTTCATTATTTCCTTTTTGTTTTATTATTAGTGTTTTGTTAAAGTAGTTTAGTTCCTTCTAAACTCATAAGTCTCTTTTTCCCTCCTCTGCCTCTCACTTAGAAGAGAGGTAGGGGGGAGCATCTGTCAGTCCCGTCTGGGGTGCCCCATGTTGGGCGCCAGTTAATCTGTCGTGGTTTAGGCAGAATCAGCTACTGGGGACATGGGTCACAGACAATGTGATGACAGTCATGTCACTAGCTGGCACTGGGGAAGCCCCAGACTGGACTCAGTGACAGATGGGAACTGGATCTGGATTTGGGATCGGGATCAAAGGCAGACGAACAGAGTCCTCCTCGGACACCAGACATTGAAGAAAGAGAGCTGACCCTTTGATCCCTCAGCTTTTATAGTGAGCATGAGGCAGATGGGATGGAATACCCTCTTGGTCAGTTTTGGGTCACCTGTCCTGTCCGCTCCTCCTCGCAGGTGGGACCCCTCTGCGCTTTTCCTCTTCCGACCCTCCAAGGGGGCAAATAACAGTTCTCTGCCCTTGGCTGTTAGAGCAATCACTATCAGCAGGAGCCTCTCTGCATACCATGCCTGGGCATCAGCTATAAACGTTGCCCTTATCACTCTGAGAGTGAACATTGTCTGCACAATATGCTGTTAATTTCAGTAGTTAAGGGGCCCAGCTAAGGAGCAAAGTTACTGGACAAAATTAGTCCTGTTTTACCTCAAACCAGGATACTTGGATAGACAGATGTTAGGCAGTGGGAAGGGGAAAATAAGTATGTGGGTCATAAACTTTGACTCTCAGAAATTGCATTTGTGAGTTTTTGGTCTGTTTTTGCATTTTGACTGACAGCAAATAGACATTTGTTCTTTCTTCTTCTTCTCTTTTCTTTTAATCAGATCACAGGCATGACTCGGCAGGAGGCTTTAAAAGCCATTACCCAGGAGGCCAAAAATAAAGGACTAGGTGGACACCTAACGAGTGACAAATTAAGAGACTGGTTAATATCTCGACAGCGGTACTGGGGAACACCTATTCCTATCATTCACTGCCAGACATGTGGCACTGTCCCAGTACCTTTTGAAGACTTACCTGTGGTGTTGCCCAACGTAACCACCTTCACGGGAAAGGGAGCCTCACCTTTAGAAACTGCTTCAGAATGGGTGAACTGTTCCTGCCCGAGGTGAGACAATGCTGCATTTACTGCAGAGCGGGAGAGAGCGCTTTGTACCTGCCTGTTTCTTGTGCTCTTTCTGTAAATGTCGACAGCTGACCACTCTGTCCCAGGATACTACTCCAGAGTGATGTTTCGTCTGACCCAGCGTAAGGGTTTTTTTTCCTTATATACTCTTTAAAACTCCTTTTTTGCAACACATTCACTGCTATTTCTTCATAAACAAGCTGAAGCAAAGCTCACTGTTTTTAAGTTGGAGGAAAGAGAAAAGGGAAAAGAGAATTATTTTCTCCCTGCCCTCCATTTCTTAACAGTATTTCTCACTTCATTTACTACAAGAATTTTCATTATCTTTCACCAGCAGAGTTCATATAAAGCTTATAATGATTCTCGAATTATTTCCTTTTGTTAAGGGAACTAACATCGTGTTCATTTTCTTTGCAATAGTCCAACAATAAAGTGTTTCCTCAGCTATGTAATTCTTTATCATGAAGAATCACATTCACCGTATATTAGAGATGACAGCATGTAATTCAGATTGAAGGAGATAGTGAGTATATGCATCTTGTCAGTGTTGTAATCTTTATTGTTTGCAGTCCAGCTCTTTAAGAAATGAGACAGCCTAAATTAAAAAGTGAGAGAGATGTCATGAAAATCAGTTGTCTGATCTTGAGGGCTACTTAGATACTCTGTACGCTGGAGCTTGCGTACAGGTCCTGCAGAAGAACTGGCAGAACATGATTTATCCCAGGGAAGTTTTTCATCAGCAGTGCAATGCAGTGCTGCTGCTAACAGACTGATCAAATGAGAAATATGTTATATGCCTGCCAGGCAGGGAAATCAGACGTATAAATAGTATTAGGGCTCTCATAATAATGCAGCAGTTTCCTTACATCTCACTGTATTTTAACATTTGCAGGGTAGAACATCAGTGTGTTCTTCGTTTCTAATTAGGTAGCTTACATGCAGCAGTTCTGTGGTTCTCTGGGAACATGTATTTTGACCTTTGTTGATAACATATATTTTATGTAAAACACACGTTTACTTCCATGTTTCTGCATAGAAAATTACTTCTCAGATATGCCCATTTAAATTACATATAGTTAGTGTGTTTTACAGTGTGACTCTTGCAGGGAAGCATTACTAAACAACCTCCACAGGTTTAGTAAAATCCCTAGAAATACCTTGGTCTACAATTCTTAATTTCAACTGAAAAATTTTCCTGATGTTACTAAAAGTGACTGTCTGCACTCCTGGCTTCCTCGTGACCTTAATTCAAAAATGATTTTGTTGTTTGCCAGGCAACAAGGTGCTCTTGATGTATAGCAAATCCTTATGGTTCCTGGATAGTTACTGTGGCTGCCCTACTTAGAAGTGAATCAAGGCATGCAGGATTAGTTTCTTAGCCTAAAATGAGGTAGTTTGCTGAAATTAACTTTTTTTTTTTTAATTCTCACCTTTATTTGGCTTCTTAATTCTCACCTATTTGACAGCTACCTTCAGTATTGCTCCATCCATATGTCTGCTACAGTTTCAAATCCTTTCAGCTATTGCCTTTGTGTGTGCCGTCTTTCCCTGGTTTTCCCTGGTCTGAGAAATTACGTCATCCCTTCCTTTAGTCGTTCTCTCCGGTAATAGTTTTTTTTTTTTCATTAGTTGCATTTAAAATCTAGAATTAATAAGGAAAGCAAGATGGAAAGATACAAAAGTCTGGGAGTATTTGAGTGACAATAATGTAAGCAGTCATAAATGGGAGGAGATGCCCAAGTTATTCATTGTTGTACAAGTCCAGGTAATTGTCTTAGTTGTCTGAAGATCGTCTAACGAGATTACAGTATTGTGCCTGATGTATAAATTTTGAAAGATGCCGATGCTCTGTGTGTCTTAGTGAGCCATGTCCATTTAGAGTACAGGCAACGTCAGAGGCCTGAAGCAGGTATAATTATGGTTCAATGCCTGTAACATATTCTTGCTTTTGACTGAAAAGCCATTCCATTTCAATATAATACAGTATCATTTTACATTGGCCAAGTCTCTGCTTATACGTACAATTTGATACAACAGTTATTCTGTATTAAAAAGTAGTCAGAAGTAAAATTTCTTTACTACATTAGTCCCATTGAAAGAAAAACTTGCTGGTAGAGAAGGACCTGGGGCAGAGACAGAGAGAAGGAAAATGTTAATTGGTGATACTCTTCTAAACTTGCCTAAGCAAGCCAAGCTGAAGTATCAGGCAGACAGGCAGATACATGTTGCAGCTCAGTTATCAAGCCCGATCGCAGACTAAATATGCAGTTAGAGAATGTTAAATGGCCCATGCCCATTTATTACATATATTTATTATGCATATACATACACTTAAATTTACATACATTTATAAATTGCATACATGTGTTACATATAGCCAGTGGTATTTATGTGCAACTTTATCACAGGTTGCAAAGTTTTATTTATATAAGAATAATCCCATTGTTTTAACAGTAAGAGTTTTAAAGAGGGATCATTTACAACAAGTGGAAGTTTATTAAATGTGATTATTGGCTGCTACAAACAAATAATTTATATTCAGAGAGAAACTAGCAGAGAGTAACCCGAGCTTCTAAAATTTATTTTAAAACTGTTTCTCAGGGCTGCCAATATAAGCAAAAATTGATTTGCAGTAATCACGAATTAAAATTGTGCTACAAGGTCTAGAAGAGATTTGCTACATCTCAGTGAAAGCTGAAATTAAGTTCATTTTTTTCTAGACATGATAAATGGATTCTGCAAAGACCTTTTTCTACAGACAATCAGAGAGGCAACCACCTTGCTCTGTCTGCTGACTGTTTATAAAATGATTTGTCTGCTGGTACCTAATGAGTGTGATATATATTGAGTTTCCATTAATTTTATGGCAAAGTACGCTTGTCTGTGCTTTAAGACTTGCTCCGTTTCTTTTAAAATGGCAATTCTAAAAAATTCCGGTGCAGTGTTGTCTTCTGCTATTGCTGGATGTTATCGTTGTTCAGGCTTCTTTTTGGTTTGCGTTTTGTTTGGTTTGGGAGGGAGAGGGAAGGAGAGTGGGACCTGTTACTTGTGTTGGCCTTCTGGACGTGTATCTCTTCAGACTGTTCAGACCCGTTCAGTTTTCGATCTAAATGTCTAAATGTGGCCACTCTGTACACAGTTGTGTTTTTCCCAAGCTTGTCACTTATCTAAAAATAGCTTTTCTTCTTCTCTCTTGCTCAGGTGCAAGGCAGCAGCACGGCGGGAAATTGATACCATGGATACATTTGTTGATTCCGCTTGGTACTACCTGAGGTACACTGACCCTCACAACAGGGACAGGTGAGGGCTGCAGGCGCAGGGCTGCGGGTGGGCCAGCCCGCTTCACAGGACAGAATCATAGAATCATCTAGGTTGGAAGGAACCTTAAAGATCATCAAGTCCAACCGTCAACCTAACACTGCCAAAAACCACCACTAAACCATGTCCCTCAGCACCATGCCTACCTGTCTTTGAAATACCTCCAGGGATGGTGACTCCACCACTGCCCTGGGCAGCCTGTTCCAGTGCTTGACAACCCTCTTGATCAATAATTTTTTCCTTAAATAGCCAATCTAAACCTCCCCTGGCACAACTTG
The DNA here is from genome assembly GCA_013398815.1 of Ibidorhyncha struthersii. Lineage (NCBI taxonomy): Eukaryota > Metazoa > Chordata > Aves > Charadriiformes > Charadriidae > Ibidorhyncha > Ibidorhyncha struthersii. The sequence goes on from VZSZ01009866.1 coordinate 591,977, forward strand.
AGGCTGTTTCCTCTTGTCCTATTGCTTGTTACTTGGGAGAAGAGACTGACCCTCACCTCTCTACAACCTCCTGTCAGGTAGCTGTAGAGAGCAAAAGAAGGGAAGGAAGAAAGAAGCCAGACACTCTGGTGCTTCTAGCTTCTAACTGCCTTTGCAGAAAGCAGCATAAGCCCCTGGGCTGCCCCGATTTTGTCTCCGTGCACTGGCCTGAGTGCAGCACGGACTAGGAATTGTTCTAAAAATGTGGCATTTGGCTGCTCCCATGCCAGGAGATCTACAAGAGCAGGATGTGTAGACACAAGCACGGGAGCTACGAGGCAAAGGGCAGAAGTTTGCCTGAAAGGGGATTATGGGGCAGGGCACAGAGGAAACGTTCAGCTGAGGAGCTGAAGATAGTCCTTAGTGGAGGACGCCATCAAGAATGACAGCCTACCATCACGCTCTCTGAGTCTGTGGTGAGTTGCACGGAGTGTACCCTCCCTGGCCATACACTGCGTGTTTCATTGTGTGGACAGACAGCGCTTTTCTGCTGGTAAGAAGAGCAATAGTCCAGTGTAACATCCAGCCGTGAAGAACGGCACCCTCATTTCTCTCCTTTTGAATTCTGGTAGCTCTTGCTATTCCTCGTGCACAGACCTCAAGTCAAGTGGCATCGCAGCAAGCTCCTGCTGTGTCGGCACTTCGCCTATATGCAAAATTAATGAAAGGAGATTTTTCATGCGCTGTGTATTAGTGGCTGCAGCATGGAGAGCGTGGGAGGACAGATGGTAGTTTTTTAGCTGTTTTTCTGCTTCATAGTCCACCTGCAGTAGCACTGCTGATAACACTGTTTTTTCCAAAGAGCAGTTAGTGGAACGGCTCTACTGTGTAGTCTGAGGAAGATAGAAAGAGTTGCATTTTTTAGGTATTGACATGACATGCAGGGCTGTTTGCAGATTTATTTATTTGTTGTCCAGAGCAGTGTCTGGGTGCATACTACATACCAAGTGATTTAGTATAGCTGGGTCAGTTTCAGTTTTTTTTATATTGGCAGCACCAGTTTAGTTAAACTAAAGAATTCTCTTCTGTGAACACTTTTATTTCACATTAATTTTAATTATTTTCTAATGACACTGTGAATTTATTATTAATATTATTAAGTTATGCAGACTGCTTCCTCTCCAGTGACAAAGTATTTTTTGTGCATGGATAAGAGAAACTTTTCTGGAAGTTGGAAATGAAATAGTCAGATGTAACATCCAGCTGTTGAAGTAGTAGCTTAGCGTAGCTAAATCTGTTTTACATTGAAATAACATTTTTATGGACTTACGCCCTAGATCACTACCTCCTTTTGATTAATTTGTTTGTTTTTTTAAGCTAAGCTGGGTGTTCATAAACCCTTTATTTCCGTAAGTCATATTTCACAGGTCTAGAATTTGGGAGAATTACTCTGTTGATTTCGGAACCCTGCAAACAAGTTAGTTTTGATTTGTTCCACTAAAGACATGAATCCCAGAGCCACGATTTGCTTCTGGGCTCATCTGTGAGGAGAGTGTTGCTGTTACGAAAATTACAGACTGAATAATCAAACAAGCTGACAAAACAAGTAAATTTGTTGGAACAGGGCCATAAAGCATACATTAAAGAAAAACATACATACAAATGGTATTTTGAAGGTAGGAGCCCATTACAGGAGACATAACAATATTTAATGAAGTAGTAAGCAATGCTAGGAAACCATGCAGGTGACCTCCAACGACATAGTAAATATGCCCCAAGTGACAAATTTACTGTAAATTCATAGAGCATCCTTCAGTTGGAGTACGATGACCCATCTGACTCTCCAAAATGTTTTGCAGCTTTACAGTAAACTGCTTCATTGCCCCCTAATGGCAACATTACAAACTCCCAATTAAAAAAACCCAACTGTTTTTGAGTGGGCATGTCTTTTGTCTTTCACTGTAATATATTTGTTTGTAAAACTTGATAAATACTAAAAAATTTAAAGGCTAGCCACAGGGTATTTATGAAAAAATAATTTAAAGAGCAAGCAAATATTTTCATTGCTTTCTGAGGTAACGTATGTGAAATCTTAGTTGCTTCCCTTAAAATATATGAAAAAGAATATTTTTGTGGATCTGCTTTTCAGAGGCAATTAAAATTTTATCTTTAATAAGCATATCAATTCTTAAAAATTAAAGAGCTCTAGTAGCCAAATAAAAGTTTTACTACACATGTATAATTCTTAGTAAATAGTGCTGTCTAGTCAAGTATGATGGATCTACTTTAGTAGAGCTGAGCTTTCTTTTCCACGTTGTATATTTTCTATAATTGTGTTTTTTCAGGCCCTTTAATAATGACTTAGCAGACTACTGGATGCCTGTGGATTTGTACGTCGGAGGGAAGGAGCATGCAGTTATGCACTTATTCTTTGCACGGTTTTTCAGCCATTTTTGCCATGACCTAAAGATGACGAAACACAAGTAAGCCTTAGATATTTCTATAAAAATCTTTCATATTTCATTTGACTAGTAAGAGTGTTAGTGGACATTGTTATGATGGTAGAACGTTGCATTATTCTGAATGAGCCTGAATTTTCCTGCTTGTCAGTCTTGGCTAACTACTTGGTTTCTCACAGTCAGTTGCATTTTCTGTATGCATACATACATAGCATTCTTATTACATGAGTATTAACTGGCTGAGAACAAGTGATAAAATATTGCTGTAGATTTTCAGCCCGCAAAAGCTTGCATAAACTAGTAACTTCAGGCATTCTGAGTAGTGCTATTATTTCAAATTAGGTAACTTCATGCACAGTACTACCATTAATTTCAGTGAAACCATGCATATGTAGAAAAATATGCACTCCTATAAATCTCTGCAGTATTGGAGCTGAACAGTGCAAAACAGTTCTTGATAAGCAAAAGCAGTATATGTATCTGCTGTCAGTTTATTTTGTATTTAATGACTTTTATATAATTACTTTTAACTACTCTTGTTGCTGGTGCTGCTATAGCCTAGTTCGTTATCCTCTTGTTTTGGTTAGAGGTAAAGTTTGAGGCAGGAAGCTGCATCACCTGATGTTCTATTCTTTGTCCTCTCAGGTTCCCAGCTTGATGTCCCCATTTTTGCTGAAATTCTGCCCTTTTTTACCCTAAAATGCCATCACAGGAATGCCTCAACAGGAGGGATACTAGTGTCAGAATAGTGAAATACTGCCCCGTGTTCTGTCCAGTTGTCCCATCAGCAGATATGTTTGAATAGATTGAGTCAAAATGAGTAGGCCCACGAGAGCAACTGCTCAGTAATTTCTCAGCTGGCAACTCATATGCATTTATTCTTTACTAGTCTCAACTCTAAAAACGATGTAAAAGAGGAACCCACATATACGTGTCACTGAACCCTCTCGAATGCAGCAGTTTTGCTACAAAACTACAACTTAAGTAGCCATGTGCCAGAAAAAGATGGACTAGTTAATGGAGCCAGCAGAATATTTCCCTGGGTTATGTCATAATGATTTGGTGAAAACAGGTGATGCATTTTCATCACTCATTTTTGCCTGCAAAATGGTTTGCAGTGAAAGCTGTATTTGAAATTTTAGATGTGAATGATTTGTGTACCTATGTTTCGCCCTGTTGTCTCCAGCTTGCACAGCTGCAGCAGGAAGGCTGTTCCTTCTCTGAGGGAGCGAGCATCTCGAAGCAGACCCTTTCCGTCATAGGCACTATCCTTTTAAGCAGAGAATTTCAGAGCTTTTCCTTGCAAGCAGTATCAGGTTTATAGGTTTTACAAAAGACTTTACAATCCTAATCTATCAGCCATCTAGTGGAGCTGTAATGCACAGCAGCAAAATGTTCTTTTGTTAGTCAAATTCTTCCACCTCCCAGAACAACATTAACTATGGTGGCTGAAGTACTGTCACTGTAAACTGAGACGACAAGGAAGGGGAGGTTCGCTTGCAAAGTAAGGGGTCCACTCTGGTGTGCAAGAAAATGAGAAGGTATGGAAAGAGGCCAGCTTGGCTGGAAAGGGACCTCCTGAGCGAGCTCAAGAACTAAAAGAAGTGCATGGAAAGGGGAAGCGAGGATGGGCTGCCCCTGGAAGAGTGTAGAAGCATTAACTGGGTAGGCAGCTTAGAATTAGAAAAGGCCATAGCTCATCTAGAATTGAAACCGGTGAAGAACGTGAAGGCAGTGAGAAGGGCTTCTGCAGATCCATTGACAGGAACATCAACGAAACTGTTGGCCTGATACAGAATCAGACAAAAAACATAGTAGCAAAGCACAGTGTTGCCTCGGCCTTTGCTGTCAAGGTTTGTGCTTAGTAGGAGAGTTTGAGGGAGAGAGGTACTACCCACTGTAGGGCAGGATTGAGTTAGGGATCACTTAAGTAAACCAGATAGGTACAAGTCCATGGGACCAAATAGATGTGTATCGAAGGGTGCTCATGGAGCTGGCCTTTACCACTGTGAGGCTGCTGTCAATTGTTTTTGAAAGGTCATGGCTATCAGGGAATGTCCCTGTTGACTGGAAAAAAGCAGATGCAAAACTCATCTTCAAGAATAGGCAGGAAGGAAGGATGATCCAAAGTACTTATAGGCCAGTCAGCCTCACATTGGTCCCCAAGAATATTTTAAAGCGAATCATCCTCGTAGTCATTTTCAAGCACATGAAAGACAAGGTGACTGGGAGTAGCCACTATGGATTTACCGAGAGAAATTATGCCCAACTTAATGTGCCTTCTTTCTGTGGTGAGTTGGTTCCTGTGACTCTGTGGATAAGGAGAGAGCTGTGCATATCTTTTACCGTGACTTTAGCAAGGCGCTTAACAAGTTCTCCCATGGCATACTTGTAGTCTGACTAGGAAGATGCAGACTGAATGGGTGGAATACAGCATGGATGGAAAAACTGTCTGGGACCATCAGGCTCAAAGAGTCAACGTTCAAAGTTTTGTTGGCAGCTGTTTGCAAGTGGTATTCCTCAGGAGTCACTGCTGAGGCCAATTGTATTTAACATCTTCAACAACCTGGGCACCCTCAGCAAGTTCATTGCACACTGGGAGAATCCATTGATACTCTGGGTGGCAGGGCTGCAATGCAAAGGACTTTAACAGGTTGGAGGAGCAAGTCTGAAGTGCTGACAGGAATCTCATGAAGTTCAACAAAGGCAAATGCAGAGTCCTGTACATGGAGCAGGTTACTCGTGGAAACAGACAGGGATGGGCCAACTGTGTGAGGAGGAGCAAAATACAGAAGGGTCTTGGTGAACACCAAGTTAGATGTGAGTCTGCAGTAGGCCTGAGAGTATACTGCGCTGCATTAGCAAAAGCATGTCCAGCTTTGATTATCTCTGCTCGTCACTCAGGATGTCACATCTGGAATACTGTGTCCAGTTTTGAGTGTCGTGTCATGTGTCCCCCCAGTGTGTGAGACTTTATAAAACTGGGGAGGGTCCAGTGGAGGGGCAGTAAGATGGTCAGGGGCTGAAGCATGTGTCATACAAGGAGAGGCTAAGAGAGTTGAGCATGTTCACCCTGGAGAAGTGTAAGGAGGGAGTCTAATTGCAATCTACTACAAGAGGACTATAGAGAAGACAGAACCCAGACTCTTTTCGGAGATGTACAGAGAAAGGGAAAGAGTAACAGTCACAGATTGCAGCAAAGTCCAACTGGATAGAAGGAAAATAATTTTCACAGTGGAGGTGGTCACACTGGAACAGTTGGACCTGAGAGGTTGTGGGATCTCCATCACTGTGTATTTTCAAAACTCAGCTGGATGAGGCCCTGAGCAGCCTGAAGTTAGGTCTGCTGTGAGAAAGGGGTTGGACCAAATGACCTCCAAAGGTCACTTCCAACCTACATTATTTTAAGAGTCCGTGATTCTGTAGCTGTATGCATTTGGAATGTGTTTTCTTCATAGTCTGCTGTGACAGAGCAGTAGCACCAAAGCACTGTGCCTAGAGTGGTCTAAACATGGTAAATTGCAGAAAAAAATTCTTCACTTCGATGAAAAAAAATGCTCAAGAAGCACTGACTATGTCTACTGATAATAGCACAGAAAATCAAAATTGTTTTCTGAAGTAGTTTGCAAGACTGTGGAGAATTCCTTTGAGGCCATATACAATCTCAAGAACTGTTGCACATGTGAAGATATGTTCAGCATTGCCCCTAGGATCTGCTGTTTGTACTTCTCATATGTATGTGCAGAATGCAAGATGACTGTAACAAATTCATCATCATGCGCAAAACTGTTTGCTTGCTTTAGCTCTAGGCACTTAAAGCATTAGGTGCTTTTAAGCCATGAAGTCAAATTAGGATTTTGTTTTGATGTGGAAATCTCAGCTCCTTTATAAATATTACCATGTGTCTTAAATACATTTTAGCATTGGTCAGAAGCCACTTTTGCTCAGCCTTCTGTTAAGACTGCCGGAGGGCTGGTCTGAGAGATCTGAAAAGGGTGGTTAGAAACAACAAGCTTATTTTTAGGAAGCTTAAAGTCATGGTGTTGAAGCCCACAGCTCCAAGGGAAAACATTAAAATGTTAAAAAACACTGCCCTCTTGTGCGTTTTCAATCTTTCTCTAGTAGCTCAGATCTTGTTTGCCGATTAAATTAGTAAAATTCTGCAACATCTCAGTTAATGAGAATTGCCACCATTTAAAGTGTTATCTAGTATCCTGACAAATTTTTGTGATTGTCCTATTAATCTGTAGTAATTTTTCATTTTGATGGGGTTTCTTCATGGAAATTTTCATTGTTTGGCTCCTATCTGCTGACTTTCAAATCCACTGAAATATTTCCCAGTAGTCTTTAATTCTGTACTAATGGCTATTAATATAATAATGAGGTTGAAAACAAAAGGTTAAAATTTCATAGTTTAGATTTTCAAAGCAATTTCTTCACATGATGTACATTATTACAATAGAAATATTATAGGCTATTCATTTACAGTTGTCACACATGCTTTCATAGACAATGCAATTATTATAGGCATCTAAAATTGTAAAGGTGTCAATATAGTTTAAATATCCCCTGAAGATGAGGCATGATCTTTTATTTTATTTTTTTTAGTGCATTGAACTGGAGATGGTGGGAGGTGCTGCTCATTTCCTCAGTAATGTCAAAGCAGAATAAATAGCGGCCTCTGGGTATTGGTATATGTGACAACAGATTTAGCCCAAATTGATGTCATTTTGTTCTCGCAATCTGGTCTGTAAAGCGCATCAGTTCTGGAATTAATTCACAAGCCAGTCAGCCCTCCCAGCTGTGCCCACCGCTGGGAGACGGGCCAGGTAGGCAGCTGGGGCCAGCAACCTCCTCATCCATCCCAGCTTAATCCACCCTGGCGAGCGTGTGCTGACACACTCAGTTACACCTGCTCAACTGTATTATTGCAAGTACAAGTTACAGAATTTGGCTCTTCCCTCGACCTTAGTAATCAGTTCTGTCTGATGAATAATTGTAAACGGAACCTAGCACGCTCCCTCTGAAGGATTATAAAGCAATAAAAAAGTTTATTATTGCCATGAAGTCAGCAGATTTGACTGTGGTAGAGAGCAAATCTGTTGAGTGAGAAGGCACTATTTTTACATAGCTGCATTACAGAATAAAAGAAGATACGTGTGTGACAGAAATAGCTTGCTCTGTAAAGGATGTTAGAGCTTCTCTACGTTCATTAGTGACTTTATCACTAGTGTTGATTTTAAATAAAAGCACTCAGCTATTGACTGTGTAAAACCTGAATGTTCAATATTGTTTGACCTTTCTTCTGCCCAAAATTATCCGCCCCCACATCCCCCAATCACTTCTGGCCTTCTACAGGATTGCCAGATTGTTACAGACAGGTTTAACTGCAGGTTTCACAAGCACCTGAATTCAGCTGACGGTGACTGACCAAGGCCTTGTCTTGACTCTAGGGCACAGCGTTGGGTTCTCTCAGCCTTTCTAGAACTGTGGGATGCAAATACGTGCAGTGAGCTCCCTTGCTAGAGCTATCCCTTCTTCTGAGTCCAGCATTTAGCACTGTTGAAGGCTCCACAGAGTCCTTCCAGCCAGGTCATTTGTAATTGGATTGAAAGTCTCGCTAGTCACCTTGTACGGAGCAGAGCAAGGAGCCTGAGGAGTTCCTGACCTGTCAGTCACACTTGCCCCTCCATCCATTACGTGCTCCTATCTAGGGAGATTGGTCTATCATAGAAATGAACCTGTATATGAGCGTTACTGAAAGGAAAAAGTTGGATTACAGACTTCACGGCTAGCACAGCTGATCCTTCTTGGAGGTGTTGGACAGACTTCATGGGTAGGGTCCCATCTGACGTACAACACAGTCAAAAGCTGCACACAACTAAGCCCACAGTGCCCATACTCCAGCGTGAGCGGAAACAGACTTACAGGTGGGTGAAGTTGTATCCTGTTCCAGCGTCCTTACAACTTGAAATGTGATGGAGCATTCAAAGAAACTCAACCCAGCTCTTCGCTTACTGTGCCAAAAGTGTCTGTCTGTCTGAACACAGCTGAGTTTCAGTTGTCCCCAGTGGTGTGGCTCAGGAGGTATTTATGACACCAGGCCAGGAGTGGGTGCTGCAGTGTTTAGATCAGAATTTGCATCACACCTGATGTGCTGCGGTGTCTTGGCAGTCCCCTTGTGCAGCCAAGAAACACATCGCTTTCTTCAAAGGGGAAGGTTTTTAGGTGTGTGGTTTTGTTAATGTAAATGAAAGTGTAACTTTACATGTGACCATGAGATGGGGCTACCACAGCGCTGGCAAAAATCACTGCACATCAGGAGAAATTCAGTACAGGGCTCAATTTGTTTCTGAGCCCTGTGTTTATTAGACAGGCTCTGGTTTTCTCATTTTGGGCATGTCTCCATTCTCCTGCGGTCTCCCACTAGGAAGACATGGGTTTTTTTTTTCCCCATACTTGGTAATGTATTTTGTATTGCATTTTTATAGCCTCTTGTCAGCATAAACAAAAATAGGAAATGCTCATTCCTGCATTCAGCTTTTAATAACTTGGCGTATGATCTGAACTCTTTGTCATTAAAAGTAAGTGTTCCTTGAAAAATCACTTCCAGTGGAGAGCCCTATCTGATTTTGATGTTCTGGCTACCTCGTTAGCTTTATTTTAGATAGCAGCAAGTGTAGCTATTTTAATAACTGTTTGAGATCTTAACCAGACTGAAGTCTGGATGATAGGGGGGAAAAGTCTTTTCATTTTTGCTTGGTGTAATATTTTTAGTTTGTAGAAGAAACTTATCTTGAACAGTTATCTCCTGAAGCAGTTATATACCACTTGTTGATGATAGAATTATGAGGGTTTTGTTCAATATTTTCATCTTCTGATTCACTTGGATAATTCGAGATAATTTTTTGAGATTTTAGATAATTATTACCTCCTATTTTTAACACACTCTTTCTTGTTTGTACTGTCTAAATTTGACTTCAGTTGTCATCTCCATAAGTTCCTTTAATTTATCTCTAAACAACAGGATTTTTCAGGCAACCTATGAAATATTGTTTAGAAAAATATTTATAGAGATGCTTGAATTGCTACGCTGACTTAACATTGTTGATAAAACCAGGTGGCCTGGTAAACACTAGTGCTGCTTGGTGACTGAACGATACACTATGTGCCAGTATTTGCAGAATATTTAGAAGTATACAAATTATGCAAGGAAGGAAACTCGTGTTCAAATATGAATATGTTGAAGATGAAAGTATGAAGCCTGTGACTTTCTCCCAGTTTAAAGCTTTTCTTTCAAATATGTCCTTACTTCAGAGTCATCAAAAGGTTTTAAAGAGTAGTACTTGGAAGATATCTGCTTTGATACAGTTAAAACAAGCATAATTGTTATATAATTCAATAATACTTTAACTATATTATTAAATAAATTACAGTGGTTTAAATAAGGGGATAAATTGTCATCTAATTTATATTGGCTAATAATGTAAAATACTAAAATGACTTCATAAAAGTGAGTAGTGTTTTGGATTATGACGTTTTGTACATGTGAAGTAAAATGTGGAAGCCTGTTTTTACTTTTTATTCTTTAGAAGGATGGATTTATTCTAGCTTTTTGAAAAATATGTAAATATAAGTGATGCATCCTTTTTACATAACTTGTTTTGGTAGGTATGTGGGGCTTCGTTAGGTCGAAGTGTGGAAGATTCAGATTGCCTAATGCTGAGCACACGTGTGAACATTAGGAAATGCAAGTCAGTAGTAACCAGCGCTGATTAGCACATCCTCCAAAATGATGGTCACCCATGTCTTTGTGTTGGAGCATCCCATAAGAAGACTCCCCAGGCTGTATAAGCCTTCTGGGTCTGGCTCCATACCTCCTCCCTGGCCCCCAGCGTTCCTGGAGGTGCCGTTAGAACTGCCTTATTTTCCTGGCCTATTGAGTGGGGACCAAAACCATTAGAGATTAATTTTTTTTGTCTTTTTTTCAGTGAAAACAGCGACAGACATTTGACTCGATGAATTAGAGGAGTGAGGTGGCCGCAATAATGTATCTGTCAACCAGAGCAGTGTTTACTTAGAGTTTATTTCTTGCTCGAATGCACTACTGCCCTTAGCTTTGGTGCTTTTAAGGCTCTTTTTAGCTCTATCATACACACATTTGATGAGATTTTACTCTTCCTGATGTAAATTTTGCTATAAAAGTAAAGTTTTAATGTTCAAGATTTAACTAAAAACTGAAATTAAAAAATTGATCCACTGACAAATGAACTTTCCAGCATTGCCATTGTACATTGTACTTTGTACTTTTTTCTTACAGCTAGGGTCCTCATGGCTAGTTCTGCAAAGGGACAAGGCATGCAAGTGCTTATGTTAGAGAAACTATCTATCTTCTCCGTTTATGGAAAGAAACGTGCAGCGAGATTTTGATTTGTTCAAAATACTGTGCTCCTCAGAGAGAAGCTAGAACTAAATATTTGTAAGACAGTGAGGCCAGGTACTTGAATGCTTTTATGCATGGGGTTTTAGCTTGAAGTTAGTGGAACTGCACTGCTGGCCAAGAAACTTTCATGTGTTATCCATATGCTAATTTGAAAAGTGACGTTAGAATAACTCAGTACTAAATCAGGATGCAAGAGTGTGTGTAGAATACAAATAAATACTTACACTTGCCAGCCAGCCACCGTGAATAAATGCACAAAGTACTCTTTCTAAGGTGACAACCATTTATGTATAGTTAACTTGAAATTCTTGTTTCGTTAAATAATTGTGCCGGATTGGCTCAACACCTAAGGCTTATCAAAGTATGCTTTTCACAGCTCTTTTCAACAGACAAGTTTCTTTTTCCTTCCATCCTTAGGGAACCTTTCCATAAGCTCTTGGTTCAAGGTCTTATCAAGAATCAGACATTCAGACTAACAACAACAGGCCGGTGTTTGAAGAGAGAGGAGGTCGATCTCACTGGTAAGAGAGACTGCATGGGAAAATCAGCATAGGTGCATCCAGAAAGTCAGGGACTGCTTTGGTGTAGAAGTCTCAGTGCTGGGAACATTTGGAAGAGAAAATGAATCTGCGTAATATTTAAACTGGAGAGCGACTTCTATGAATTTTGGATTCATATGCGCTGCTGAGTGCACAGACACCCTACTAATCCAACAGTTTTTAATTGCATCCAAACACAGAAACAGTGCTATGGTGTTATTTTAGCTCCAGGGTAGTCCAAAAGATCATAAGTCAGTTTTGTTAAGACACTGCTCAGCAGCTTGCTGAATGGCGCTAGTAGTCCCTGCAAACAGACGGCCTACAAACACATCATGTAAAGCTAACACAGATGTTGGTGTGTTCTAATACGTATTAGGAATGTAAAATGTGTATAGGAAAAAGTGCTGGTTCTCAAGTTCTGCCCAGTGCCTTCACTGCATAAGCTGGAGCAGCAAGTCCTGGCTTGGGGACCTGTAGCAACAAGAGTGGTTTGGTCATATTTGCCTCCCTTAAGCACTCCTGTTGCGAAACCTTGTTTTCACTGTTGTTCTCCTGCATAGAAACCCCGTAAGTCAGTTAACAAACAAACCAACCCCCTTATGTTTACTGCTGTCTGCTATTCTGTTTTCTTCCAGAAAAGCTAGGGCTTTTCTGTAGTGGGTGGTTTTGCTCGATGGCACCCACGTCAGTCTAAATGCCCCTTTCCATCTCTAAATTCATGCAAGAGAAGGCATGTTCTTGTCAGGATAACTTACTGTAACTGAAACCTATAAATCTGGTGTTTGTAGAAGCTAAGTGCAGGTCAGAATTGTACCAGATCTGTACACTTATCTGGGAGGTTTTAAATGTCATGGTCATAAGAATGCTTGAATCTCAGGGGCTAGCAAGATAGCACATAAGGATGAATGCCAGATACAGCTTCCAAATGGTAGAAGGAGACTTTCTGTCATGATGTAATGGAATATTAGTTGTGTTAAGACATTAAAGTAGGAAAAACTTTGGAGGGAAGAGGGTGTTTACAAGGGGTGTTTTTTCTCTTTAAGCTGTTTGGAATCCAGAAATCCCCACTAGACATAGTTGTTTCTTTTTGTGCTTAGGGAACAAAACTAATTGCTGTTACAAATGAACAAAATTTGTTTTAATGGTTTATGGATGTCTTAATATTTAGGAGCTGAACCGGTTCACGTAAAAACTGGTGAGAAGCTCCAAGTTGCTTGGGAAAAAATGAGCAAATCGAAGCACAATGGAATAGACCCTGGAGAATTCGTGAAAGAGTACGGCATTGACACCCTACGTCTTTACATTCTGTTTGCTGCTCCTCCAGAACAAGATATTTTGTGGGATGCTAAAAGTAAGTCGGATTGGTTTTGTTGTTTATTTTGTGGGGTTTTTTTCTAGTGTGTTATATTTTAAACACAAAATTAGTACAGTTCTAGATGCCCAAGTTTTGGAACAATTGAATTAAAAAAGTATAATGAGC
>VZSZ01009866.1:605000-637544 GCA_013398815.1 Ibidorhyncha struthersii
GAGGAAATGGGTTCAAGTTAAGCCAGGCAAGGTTTAGGTTGGATATTAGGAAAAATTTTTTCACTGAAAGGGTTATCCAGCAATGGAATAGGCTGCCCAGGGAGGTGGTGGATTTGCCATCCCTGGAGGTGTTTAACATAAGGGTAGAGGTGGTACTTGGGGATATGGTTTAGAAGTGTTTTTTGTCAGGTTAGGCTAATGGTTGGACTAGATGATCTTAAAGGTCCCTTCCAACCTCAGCAATTCTATGGTTCTATTGTTTGTTTATTTTAAAAGAGAGGTGGTCACAAAGCTGTCACTGAGATGCAGGCTTGCAAGATTGTTGCAAGCAGCTTACCTCTTACGAGCTAAAAACATGTACGAAAAATACTTCCTAAGTGGTATTTTCTTCTGCAAACTTGGACCTCATTCTCTTATTTTTTATTAGCTACGACTGATTGACTGAAATTTATTATTTTAAGATTATTTTCTTTATTATAATTTTTTTAAATCATATCAGATTACAGATAAAATTTAACAATTTTTTATTATGTATACATGTATGCAATGGCTTTTGTAAGGTGGACCATGAAATACTTCTCAGAAGAATCTCATAAGAAGATAATCAGAGTTCCTCATAACTAGTATTTGTACACTCATGACATTTTTATGAGCTTAGTTCTTGAGTAAGAGAAGATTTACCCTCCTACACACTTATTTACTGCCATCATGCAATTTTTCATACGGATAGATACTAACTTCTTTTATCTACTGTGGTTCATACATTTTAATGTAGTTTATGCATACATTTAAATCTAGCCCTCTTGTTGCATAAGACTTTAAGAAAACACTCCATGTCAATTTAAAAACATGTATTTCTTCATTCTTTCTTGTGTTAGCTTCTTGCTACTTAGTTCAGCCTGCACTAAGCATTATTTCAGTTGGTGTCTGTCACCCTTTGCATTCATATGTGTTTAGTTACGTATTATGGCACTGCTTTATGTACTGGAGGAGTGCACTATATGACTTTTCTCAGTTGGCTTTCTGTCATCATCTAATCATAACAGTACAGAGGTAGGCATAGGAAGAAATAATGTCTCTTAAAAAAAACAACTGCTTTTAATCAAGCTGTAATTCCTGTGTCCCTAACAGTACACAGGTACATAATTCCCGCTGAAGCAGCTAATTCAGTGATACGTAATCTTTTTGCTATATTTTTTCCATCTTGAAAATGGAATAACTAAATTAGTATGAGAATTGCGGGTACAAAATCTTAGTTGCAAAGTATACTAGAGCTTGCTGGTTAAACATTCTTTAAGCACATGCAGGTATAATGCTAGCAAAAATGAATTTAGTCATTCAAACCAATCTGTTTACCACTTGAGAAAGACAAAGATTTTGGAGTCATGTCATGTTCAAAGATTATTGGAAAACGTGAACAAAAGGATATGTTAGCAGCCTAAAGATATTTCCAGAGGAAAAAAAATCAAAAGTAGGTGAAAAGCATCTCTTTAAGATTGGGTCTGAATTTTTTAATGATAACAAAATAGTGAATGTTTAAACTGAAGAAATCAAGGAAGTTTCTGTGGTGGGTTTAACCTTGGCTGGACACCAGGTGCTCACTAAACCACTCTGTCACTCCCCTCTCCTCAACTGGACAGGGGGAGGAAAAATAGAACAACAGGCTTGTGAGTCAAGATAAGGACAGGGAGATCACTCAGCAATTACCATCTTGGGCAAAACAGACTCGACTTGGGGAAATTGATTTAATTTATTAGCAATCAAAATCAGAGTAGGGTAATGAGAAATAAAACCATATCTTAAAACACCTTCCCCCCACTTCTTCCCGGGCTCCACTTCGTTCCTGATTTTTCTCTACCTCCTCCCAGCTTGAGTAGTGCAAGGGGATGGGGAATGGGGGTTGCAGTCAGTTCATCATATGTTGTCTCTGCCACTCCTTCCTCCTCACATTCTCCCCCTGCTCCAGCATGGGGTCCCTCCCACGGCAGACAGTCCTCCACGAACTTCTCCACTGTGTGCCCTTCCCAGGGGGTTCAGTTCTTCATGAGCTGCTCCAGCACGGGTCCTTTCCACAGGCTGCAGTCCTTCAGGAACAGACTGCTCCAGCGTGGGTCCCCCACAGGGTCACAAGTCTTGCCAGCAAATCTGCTCCAGCGTGGGCTCCCCTCTCCACAGGGTCACAAACTCCTTTGGGCGCATTCATCTGCTCCACCGTAGACCTCCGTGGGCTGCAGGGGGACAGCCTGCCTCACCATGGTATTCACCATGGGCTGCAGGGAATCTGTGCTCTAGCGCCTGGAGCACCTCCGTCCCCTCCTCCTTCACTGACCTGGGTGTCTGCAGAGTTGTTTCTCTCACATATTCCCACTTCTCTCTTCCAGCTGCTGTTCCCCAGCAGGTTTTTTTCTCCTTCATAAATATGATACCACACAGGCACTACCACCGTTGCCGTTTGGCTCAACTTTGGCCAGCGGCAGGTGCATCTTAGAGCCAATGCCACCCAGCTCCATCAGACATGGGGGAAGCTTCTAGCAGCTTTTCACAGAAGCAACCCCTGTAGCACCCCCACACCACCAAAACCTTGCCATGCAAACCCAATACACACAATTGTATTATTCAGAGAATATTAAATACTGGTTCTTGGTTGCCATGATCCTTCTCTTCACTGGGTATGTTTTGATAGCCTTTTGAGGATTGCCCTCCAGACTAGATTCCTTGTCTTTTCAATGGTGGACATGTAGGCAGGGCCTCATGTCATTCTCTCGCCCTCTCCCCTGGTGTCGGCAAGCAATCATCCAGATTGTGCATCCAGACCAGGTGTGCTCAAAATTACGCAGCATCTTATGACACTCTTACTACAGTCTGGATAACACCAAGCCTACCATGTCTAGATGATCTACATGCTTCCAGTGTGAACAGGAGGTGGAAAGTTTGGAGGGGAGCATCATACTCCCAGTCCCACCTGTGAGAGTTCAGGAGGATCATGCAGGCATAGTCAATCAGCTTGTATCTTACTGTTCCCAGATGTGCAGGAAGTTTTTCATGTAGTGCAATCAGACAGGTAATCCACCTGTATTACAGTCATTCACATGTATTTTACTTCTCCCACTTTAGTAGTAGCCCTGGCAGTCTTTTCAAATGCCGTTGCCAGAGCAGAATTGGAAGCTCTGGCCAGCTGGGACATCTTAGGATATGTCGATCCTGTGCAGTGCAGGGTGATGTAGTGCTCTGCAGTCTAGTAGAAACACAACACATCTGGAAGAGAGAGCTAAAGCCATATCAGTGCCATCCCCTCAGTAGTGGCTCTGCACCACACCACATGGAGGACCTGGCTGTTGGCAGCAGCATGGTCCCTAGGTCACAGAAGCACATTTTTAGAGCAGCCATGGAGCAGGACTGATGCCTGCAGGGTCAGGGTGTACATTTTTGTAATCTTCCCGTCACAAACTAAGCTGCGTCAAAAAGACGGTACCAAGGATCAGAGCCTAATACTCATTAGCCCAGTAGCATCTCTGTAGCAGCAAAAGTATGTGTAATGTCTAAAATAAAATCTTAGAAGAAACCTCTCAATTTAAAAAATATGTGCACATATATACGTATCTTTGTATTCTTCCATGAGTTTGAAAACTTAAAGCATGTAGAACTGTTTTGTTGAGTCATTAAAACACAAGGTGATCATTCTAACACTGACATAACATTGGGTTATTTTACAGATTTAGCAAATATTCTTGCTGTATATATGTTTTAAAGTCATTGCAGGAAAATAGTTTTGTTTTATCTTACTGATTTCTTTCCATTAAGGCAACCCAGCATTATTTGTAAAGGCATTTTTAATTGCATTGACATTTTTCATTTAAAATACAGGTGGGGCTTTTTTTTTTTCAAAATGTTTAACTCTAGTGTTCAGTTTTGGATTCATTCATTGTAACTGGAATTTGTTTCTGCAATCTTTCATTAATCTCAGCTGATGCTATGCCAGGTGTTCAGAGATGGCAGACGCGCCTCTGGACGCTTGTAACCAAACTTACTGAAGCAAGGACTTCAGGAACCATGCCCAATCCTGAGCTTCTGAATAAGAAAGAGAAGGCTGAAGCCAGAAAGATCTGGGAGCAGAAGAATCTGGTGATATCCGAGGTTAAAAGAAACACATAGTTTGTAAATGACTAAATAAGTTGCTGCTCATGCTAAAACCATACGCTTGACTTACAGAGCCAAAAGTTTTTTTTTCCCCAGATGAGTAGCTTATAAAATAATTTTTAAGTGAATTATTCTCTGTATAAGTAATTTTGTTTACCTACAAATCTTACGGGACAGAACTCTTGCAAAACAGTAAGATTTGGATTGGCAAAATTTCTCTGCTGTGTGCCTCCTTTAAAGGATGAAGTATTATGGCATTAAAATATTATCAGTCTGGGTTTGGAGTAACTCCATTTCCAGTAGCAAAGGTGAGTTATGCAGGTTATCCCTAACAAGAGCTTTTGATCTGTTTGTGGCACACCTCATTATCATGCCTGCTGTTTCACATAGAATGAAAAAAAGTTGTTGGAGAAAATGCATTAGCGTATCCTAAAAAAAAAGTTATTGAAATGATTGTTCATCTTGTCTTATGTGTTGTCTCATGCTGTGATTAGCGTCAATTCAATTATCAGGAGACATAAATATGTGCAAAATGAACTTAAAATATTTTTCTACGGATAAAAACCTTTCCTGATTTAAATCCCGTGGCGAGGGACCTTCCAAATGTTTTAACAGACATTAGAATTGCAATCTTGCTATGGATGGACAAGCTGTCGACAGTGTAACTGGATTTACAAGTACGAAGGCCTCTGGTAGGGGCAAAAGGAAGATATTTTATTGAAGAAAATAAAGCGATCACTTGTACACAGTTCTAATTGGCATTGATTGAAGCTTTTAAAATCCTGAAACAGAGGGAGAGCAAGTCAACTGAATTTTTATATGATTATTATTTCCCCGTGCACACATGTGATTGCATATATGATGTGTTTGCATGCCAAAGTGTTTTTCATGTAAGAGGTAAGATACTGCATGTTTGAGAATTTTAAGTAATTAATGACAAACCTTTTCTTTTAATACAAGGTAACGGAGTACTTCACAAAGGATCATTTGTTCAATGCAGCTATTTCTCGATTGATGAGCCTCACTAACGTACTCCATGTAAGTATGTGATATGAAGGAAGGTATTTTTTCAGTCATACCCTGTTCCTGTAAGGTTTTTACACAAAGCAGGAGCTGCCCAAACTATAGGTCTAGTATTCCAAAAGTCACTTGTAGTCATTACCGTTGCTACTACCTCAAGAGGCTTAAGTGGAATTATTTGGTTCAAAAGCAGCGTGTAACCCTGAAATATATTGTTTTGCAGGATGCGCTTGATCGTATTAGAGCCACTAGGTTCTGATGTTTACACCTGCATCCTGTAATTTCAAAGGATACATCTTTTTTTTAGCTCTCGTTCTTTCTTCTCTTTTGTTTTTAAGCAAGTTGCGTAGGTAGCTAGGTATAGCAGTACATTGTAGAATTACCAAACATTCTGATTTAAAGAAAAGGGTTATTCTTTACAAGGAAAATTGCGCATAATCTTACATTCCTCAGAGACAGCTTTCACCACTGAACTGTCTGTTAGTAATAGAGTTTGCAAATTCCCCTTTTTAAAACAAGTGTAAAAATAACTTGTCTTTAGCATCTTTTATTTAGATTGTTATTTATCAGCCAGTACAATAGATGAAATATAATAAACTCTTACTTTCATTTTTGTTACTACTCTTAGGTCTGGTTGAGCGTTCTTTTGGACATATAATGGTAATGTGATCTAGACCAGAAATCAAATTAAAATTTGGGGGTTTAGCTTCTTTGTTGAAATACCATTTTATACCTTATGGATTCCAAGGAGATCACTGGCAAAGTCAAAGAACTTAATGAAACATTAAGTAGGGCATGCACAAGTGCTATACTGAAATAACTTAAGTCTGGGATACTGTGTGGTGTTAGAAAGGTGACACACGTTTCTTTATCTCCAGCTCAGTGATTCATATGCATTTAGGGCTGGTGGATGGTGATAAGTGAATGTTAATAAATAAAAATCGGTGTCCTATGGACAGCCAAATGTTTGACCACTGATATATTTCTTGACCAAAGAAGTCAGCGCAGTATCTTTCAGGAACAAGTTTCCGTATAGCATGGTGACACTTCCTCTTTCGGTCCTATTTGAAAGGAGGAAGTGGGGAGGTGGGTGAAGATTAAATATAGAAAACAGGTAGTAGTTACTAAAACTTACTCAAATCTAGTTTGCACTGACCTCATTAGTGTCGGTGATAAAAAGATGCCTTCTGGCAACATTTGTGATCTGTATCAAACAAATCACCTAGTTTGGACAGTTTTCTGGTAGAGGGGAATGGGTGTTCATCACACCCACCAAATCATTCTCACAAGTATTGCCGTTTTTCTGTGCTGTTTCATTAGAGACGCAAATTACAAAATAAATGCAGAATCTGAATTTACCATGGGATGTAATCTGTCTGGGTCAGAACAGGCAAAGAAATAAGTTGTTTATCCGGCTACTTTTAGTGCTATATCTTTTCCGTTAAGATAAAATAAATAGAGGAATGAAGGTTCAAATTTTGTCAGGCTAGCACCTTTTGCAAGAAATTGAAAATTTTCTGCACACTTTACTAAAGCCATCTGACCATCAAGCTGTAGAAGGCTGTGCTGCACTTTTCATTCCCAAACCATCCTTTAGCTCTAAAACCCTGCTTCATCACTAAATTCAACTTTACTTAAGCCACTCTAGGATCCCATACAACTGAACCCTGTCCTAACAAAAACCATGCTGCATTCAGCACAGTTGGACTGTTTTACACAAGTACTTCACCTCGTCTCAGACAGCACTGATTTTATCTAAGATTGCACTTAGAACTGGCAGCACACAAAATGGTTTTGAGGGCCACAGTTGTCCACAGGGTCTGTGTTCAGACTCCTGTACCAGAGCAGATCCCCAAGGGTCGGCATCAGCCTCTTTGGGATTAGCTTCCAAGTGTTAGAGAGCACTCTGTAACCAAGAGTTGCGATTTTAATTCTCCGGAGTTTTCATAAGTTTCTAACTTACTATGAAATTATGCTGTCCTAAGCATAGGCATTGATTTTAGCTTTTATTACTGCATTTTCTTCTTAATTAAACTACTTTACCCCCACCCCAGAATATTTATATTAACAATTGATTTTTCGTTTCCTTCTGTCTTTATGGTTAGCAAGCTTCTCGGCCTCTTATTCTTCACAGCGCAGAATTTGAAGATGCTTTGGCTGCACTCTGCATCATGGTTGCACCTATGGCTCCACACATTGCATCGGAGATGTGGAAAGGTATTCCTAGAAATATACTTTTTATTGTTGTTGCAGGAAAAAAGGCAAAATTTTAACATAATACGTGTCCTTTATCCCTCAATTCTGCATCTATCTTGTCACCTTCTGTCATAGCTGCTAAACAGACTTGAAACTTACGGTGTCCCCAAATCTGTCTGCTTTTAATTTCTTTCCCTTTGCATACAAAGGTGGGTTTCTTGAGACTAGGCAGAGAAAGTTAGAAGTAAGAAAAACTCAAGACAGGACTTGCACGATGAATTCATATGTCAGCTGCTAGCTTTTTCTGTATGTAAACTAATAAAAGCTGAACCTGAGACTAGAAAGAGCCCTTTTTCAAACAACCTTTTCACAGTCTTTGGACTACAAATAGTTTCTTTCAGGAATTCAGGCAGAGAGGACCACGTCAGAGTGCTGTATATTAAAAAGACAAAAGGAGTGTTCAATAAAAATCCTACTCTTGTAAAATTCTCGAGACTGAGGGACGTTATGCTGCAAATTAACCTTGCGCAGAGAGTGGGAATGGTAGACAGAAAATCTTTTTTTAAGATCTGTCACAGCTGTAAACCTTGAGGTCTGAATCCAAAGTGGGCTCAGCTGGGTGCTGCAGCTACAGTTAAAGCCTGTGAAATAAGGGATGTGCATGCTGGAGTTCAGCAGTTGATTTAAAGGGTTATTGGGAGAAGACCTGAGATACATGTGGGAAGATAGGAATACATTCTGCATTAAGACTGGCCACAAATGGATGCTGTTTTAACAGTTTTATTTTCAATGGTCATCCTAAAACTTTCTGCATTCAAGTGTTTACAGAGCAGAGCTACTTAATAACTTCTATTTCAGAGCTGTGCATGGCCCCGTAATAAAGTTTACTGCCAAAGAAAGGCTGCTCTTGTTCGGAGCAATAACATAGGGGCAGAGACTGCAAACAGCAAGATGCATTAGGGAGAGCAGAGCTTTTTCTGTGTTTTCATTTCCAATGTTTTTAAGATGTCTTAATAAAAGCTTAGTTGTTTAGAATAAAGAGTGGCATCAGACATGATCCATCTGGAGAAAGCTACTTCTGGTCAATATTCTCTTACAATGTGAAGTACCATCTAATCAAAATTATACTTAAATGGAAGTAATGGCTACGACTTTGTTTTCCGCATTGGTTGAGATGGAGGCAGAACGAGTCAAGGCTAATTACCTACACATACAGCGCCTTGTGAACTTGAAATTTAACTACATATTAGGGAATACAGAATTATCAAATATGTTTCATAAAATGACAAAGAACACTAGGATGTTTTAATTAACATAACTTGTCAAACATAAAGCTTAATCCTGTGACATTTTGAATGTTAGATAAGGAAGTCTTTTCTTACTACTAAAATCACTGGAGAATGATCAACATTTTCTGTATCCCTCTCTGATGTAAGAATGAACAGGAAGCATATAAAAATTGGGAGTTTATTGTCCTCGGCTTCTGTCTGCATTTAAAGATAAAATTTTGCTTGTGTGGTTCAAAGACTGTGCATTGTAATTTAGTGCAACTAGCAGACAAAAACATTGTGTGGTGATTATTGCCTGAAAAATTTTATGACTAAGCATGAAAATCATAATCTCTTTTAGCATGGTCATCACTACATTACATCAAATTATTAAACAATTTTATCAGGAGAATGTAGGTACGTTTAACTACTGTGTTGTGGTAAGAAGACTATATTATTTTGAATTAGCCAACATCTAGCAATTCGGTCATGGGATTGGGATTTCTGGTGAAAAATGTCCAACTATAGTCTAAAGAAAGATTCCCCAAGTTCATGTTCTGAATTGCACTCCGGTTCCACCAAGTCTTGTTGCTCTTCTGCTGTAACCAATTTGTTATGTATAGGTGATGATGCTTTCTTATTTTAAAGAATTTCAATGTAAAAATTAAGCTTTCTAAATACCCTGTTTAGTTTTCTTTGTGCTTTAGTTCTCCATAGACACTCAGAGTAAGTCTCTTTTTGTACCTTGGCTTTGCATCTAAATGTAGGGATAGCGCTGCTTCCTCTCCCGTAAACTAGTCAGGAAAAGGACTTTGTATATTATTAACTCTATAAATAGCACCTATAGCAGTGGACCCCCACACTTTGATGGAAGCCTCTGTCTGCTAGTGTCATGCCTACAATAAACACATAAGCAACATATTTATAATTAAATACTGACATTTCGTTCTAAAATAACTTGTACACAGCCTTTACATTTTGTTTCATTCAGTGATTAAAACAAGGAGCATTTTTCTTTCTACAGGGGAAAATGAAACTGGTAAATTTGGAAACCATGTAGTTAAATCAAACAGATAATTTTGCAGTTGAGTAGGAATGCTGGTAGGAACGGTGACTTGTGTTAACTCTGAACCACCTTGTGTATTTAAGCTTTTTTTGAAGAAATTCCTTTTTGAAAGAATTCCTTTTGAAGAAAAAGGATTTTGCTTTCTTATTAGTGTTTCTTATTAGAAAGCTTTTACTAGATAATGAGGTATGCCTAATATTAATTTTACTGCAGCCTTAAAAGAGAGAGAAGAAAAGAGCATTCTCATTAATTTTGACTGCATCATGTTTCACAGGGTGAATAATACTTTTTGCTGTTGCATTGTAATCTCTCCTTTTACGCTTTTCTGACCACTGATGATGGTCAAGAAACATTAAGAAGAAATTACAATAGAATTTAAAACTAAATGTGAAATAACAACAACCTACAATAAGACCCTGACTTAATGTATTGTATTATGTTAAGTTAATTCTGCCAAAGATTTCAAGACAATTAAACCTCAGAACTGTAGAACTTTCTGGCTCCGCACCTGGAATGAGGCTTTGTGGAGGTAATAAAATTGCTTTTGACAACTGGAAGCTCTTCTGCAGGTGCAAATAGTATTTTTTCAGTTTAAATGACAGATGTGCTGTAAATTAAAGAAAAACAACCAACCTGTTTTCCTTTTCTAGTTTTGGAATGAAAAGCTAGGCAAAAGAGGCTAGCATCTATAAATATTAAACTCTTGAAGGCTCTGATGTCCAAAAATATCTGATACTGTTAGTTTTATTTAATTACATAAAATATTCTCCTTTGCTCAAAAAAAAGTAACATTTAACTGCAAAACATGATACGATAAATTTGAAGGCTCTAACAAATTTTCTTATACTTGCATTCTGAATGCGTTTATATTTAAATAGCAAAAAATGCTTTTTTGCATTTTAATTAATTTCCATTGCAATCTAAAAGCTATTTGACACAGAGCGCAATGAAATGTAAAAAAAAAAAAATTTGCAAATCAGTGTTTTCTAATACAATAGCTTGTAAAACTTAAAACTTAGCTAAGTGTGTAAATATGTATGTAGGTATCCTCTTGATTAGCAAAAAGTTCTTTACAGCAGGATTTAACTGCAAATCAGTAAATCTTAACGGTTACCAACTAATGAATATATTAGGCAAATTGAAAAGGTTATTTTAGGGTGTTAATTAAAGATGCTTTGCCTGACATTTCAAGTAATGAGTAGCATCAGTGATATAAGTAATTTTGATTGTAATAATGCTATCCTGCTTTGCAAGACTTGCATCAGAGTTAATCTGAAATTTTAGCTCTTTAGTCCACTATGTTTTCTTTGTTAGTTTGTTGATAAACATTGCAACCTCGGAACTGCAGTGTGATATCCCAAGGATGCTTCTGATGTAATGTGCAGCTTTTAAGTATAATTAAAGTAAAATTAGATAGATTCAAGGTACAGCAATTGTTGTTCTTCTGCAGCTGAAGAATTATTCTCCCATGGGGTTTAATTTATACGTGACCATCTTCTTTTCATGCATCAGGTAGGAACGAAGAGTTTGGTCCCTTTGTGAGCTGAATGAAGAGCGTACTTCAGTATTGGCAGTAAATATTTCCAGTTTGAGTGAAGGGAAAAGCTGCTTGAATGCTGTTTGAGAAGTGCCTCACCTTTCAGCAGCTGAACAATAGTAACCCAGTGCTGTGATATTTTGTGCGTTAAGGAGTTCGTTCTCCTGCTTAGAGGAGGAACAGTTTTCAGTATTTTGGTGTGTCAACCCGATGGTCTCGGTTGTGCAGTGAATACACTGGTTTACCGCTTAATAACACAAAAAGCGACTGTAGCCCCTCATTGTGGGAAGAGTTCATCCGGCTGACATCTTGGCAGTTTATGAACACTAACAGGATGAGGAAATCTGTTTCCTTCCTGAAACCTTGTATCTGAGGAATATACAGACACCATTTGAGACTTTTTTTTTTTTAGTTTGTTTGTAGTAGTACAGTATTTTGCTGTCCAGATAAGGATATGAAACTGCTTATTGTGAGTTGTTACGTTTTTATTAGAGATAGCACATGAAAGATATACACTGATGATAAACACATCTTAAGATGTATTGAAATGAAACATAGTTATTGGAAATTGTAATGGTATAATTGTCCTAGCAACATTTTAACTGTCACCGCAACAGCTCTTCTGCAAGAATTTCTCTGTCTGAATTCAGTCCTTGCTCAGGAAGGCTTCTGTAAAGAACAGAGCTGAGCAGAAGCTAATTGATGTTGCAGATTTTAATTGAAAATTTGAATGCAGCCGTCCCTCTTCACAAATCTAAGAAGAAACACAATTTGGAATAAAAAAAAAAAAAACTGTTTTTCCTCCAAGAGTAATAATCCAAAGTGAAGGAGGAGGAAGGCAGATCATTTTCAGAAGCTTAAAAGGATTCACATGGAGTTTGCTGAATTGGAAACACATTCTAGAGTTAGCTTTTAGTAAGCTGGGCTTTTCACAACCCACCTTGGCGCTCCACATCTGTCACTAGGGAACATATAAAATGAACCCTCTAGTATCGTATTGAGTAAATGTAAATTTTCCTTACTTCATCCAGTTCTGTACTACTATCCCAGTAGTATAATACGGTTTTACTTAGAGCTGTCTGGAAACTGCTGTTATTGTATTGCTATCGTTTCTTTGAGATTGCAAACCATTTCACATGCAACTGACAGACGCATTCCTCATGGGCTGCAGAAAGGTATTTCGGATATGCACCTTGCCTGAATCTGTCAAATAGGAAGGTTCATTAAATAGTGAAAAAGCTTATTAAGAACAAAGTAACCTGGTAACAGTCTTGTCCTTGGAAGAGGCTGCAGAGGCGAATAAGATACTGACCCGAAATGCATCTCCACTTACCTTTACACACTCCTGCTCTGAGCTTTTTAAAAACTTTATCTGCTTGTCTGCTAATGTGGTGGATTTTTACTTAACACAGATTTCTATTGTTTTGATTGTGCTAAATCCAAAAGTTACCAACATTTGGATAACGCACCCCCATAGCCACCTTATACTGTCCCCTCTGATCCTTCTTCTATCTCCTGTTAGAAAATGCCTAGTGCTAAACTCTGATACTGGCATTGCTTCAGATACCTTCATTAACTTCCTTTTATCGCCCATTAAGACTTCCGTCCTCCTTGCCTTTCCTGCTTTGTTAACCTCCCTGTGCCGGCCCTTGTCCCACACCAGCTCTTACTCAGTTTACTCCATAATCACGTCTTTTTCTCTTGCCTACACAATTTTGCATCAAACTAGCTGCACTATTGCAGGAATTTTACAGATAATTTTTTCTAGTGCCATTTTTCTGCAAGATAAGAATTACCTTGCTCTTCTAACTTACCTTGCTGACACACTATTGCTTCCAAAACTTCCTTCTTAAATCTCTTTAAAACGAGAATCTGCTCTTCCCCCGCAAAATAGTACCATAGGGGATGTATTATGCTTATGAAATACTCACGTAATGCTAATAAAACATTGCCATGAGCTGAAACGTTGTTAGACTTGTCCTGTCCCCTCCTTCTCTCCACTCACTCATTTACAGTAATATAATACGTGTTTAACTTGGTGTTTTAACTTGGGCTCCAATGCTGTGAGTTACTCGTTAGGGAGACCTTGTTTTAGTATTAGCTTGCCAGTCAGTAGAAGTCCATTGAAGCACTTCCAGTTGCAGGATCGGGGCTTCAGACTGAGCACAAGCGGTGTCATTGATCTGTCCTGCATAGATGTACAGATGTGTACGTATAAGTAAATGGCTTACAGTAAGTAAAAATATACTCAGGTGGCTTTCTGTCCTATGGCTGCAAGAGAATCTATAACCATAAAAGCAAAATATGCCAAAAAATGTAAAGGAAAATGTATGGTGCTTCACAATGTGCACTTCACTCTGCGCTTTCCAGTACAATAAGACTATAAAACAGGGGTTTAATGCTTTCACATTAAAAGTCTGTGAAGTGGTTGGTTCTTAATGTGTCAAACAGTGCTTTTGTGTAGCGTCTCAGAACCAAGCGGGAAGGCTAGAGGAGGGTTCTGCCGAAGTCCGGACAAGTGGCCCATTGCCATTCTGGATCATAGTGATGAGGTTTCTGATTTTGTGTGTGTTGCATTTTGAAAATGTAAACCAAATTATTGCATTTTCTGTGTCCTACAGCTCACAAAATGTGAATTAAGGCAGGAAGCCAAACAGGCAACATAACTAAAACCTTCATTTTGGTTTCCTGACACACTCTGTTTTCTGAAACTAGTTCTGTTGACTTTTGCACTTTTTTTTAATATGGATGAGCTCATAGATCATTTTGTAGCAAGAAAAGGGACCAAAAGATAGACATTGTGCTAGTCACACTTTATCTGCTTCAGAAAGTATTTTTTTTTTTTTTAATTAGTAGGTTTATTGGGACTGGCAGCTTCTATGGGGATTAAAAGCGACCCTGGTTTTGCTTTCATAGGTAGAAGCTCTTGACTTCTATCAGAAAGTGTTTTTTAAATAGTTTGAAGAATCCACTTCAACAGGAAAATAAGGAGTGGCCAGTATGCATGCTTCTGCCACAAGGCATGTGATCAGTTGGAAAGAAATGAGCTCATCTGGATGTTCAAAAGCCAAAAAGGGAAGAATCTAGCAGCTGTTGTCTTTAAAGTCAACGTGATAATGAATCATCAATGCAAAGATTTTTTTCTTTCTGCTTGAGTTCCTATCTTTTGCTCTTTCAGTTTCTAAGCTACTGTTGCAACAGGGTAAAAAAGCACAAAACCAGATCAGTTGAAGTGTTTTAATCAATTATTTAGCTAATAAGATTGTGGCTTAGTTGTTATTCTTAGGAAAAGTGCACGTGCTTGCTTGCCATTAGAAATTGCTCCCACTGGTCCAACTCACTGCCCTTTTCTGAATCGCTCAGCAAATAGCAAGGCTATTTTACCAAAGTGCTTTGTCTGAAAAAGCACTGATGAAAATCAGGCGGATTTTTCTGGAGGAAGTTGCATTCTCTTTATGTCTCTGTCTGCTGTTATTCACTGTATTAGTCTAAACAATCCAGCTAGGCAAATTCATGTATGTATTACGCATGGGTTGGTTTTGCTCCTGTGTCTGCCGTTGTGCTGTGTTTTGAACGGCTTCGGGTACTTCAGTCTCAACAGCGAAATCTTGTGTTGATGGGTCCTTGCTGGAATTTCCCTAAACCAGATGGTATTTCAAATACATTTTGCAGTTCTGGATGAATCGCGTGCTTATAAAAAGTTTTAGTCTGTATTCTTATTCATACACAGAGAATGTTTTTAATTTAAAAATCCCCTGGCTTCGTGAGAATCACAACAGCAATCATCATCAATATTGATCATATTTTGACAGCCTTTTGTTAAGTGAAATCTTTTTATTTTGTCCTACAGCTGGAGTAAACAGCAACATAAATCCCACTCAGAAGCTTTTATTTAGTTAGAGAATGCAGCTTCAGAATGAATTGCATCCTATTCTTCTATTACTTAAATAAATCAAGAATGATTGTCTTGGGGAGAGCAAAGCCTATGTCATAAAAGGAGATCATTTATAGACATTTAGGAGCTTTTTTTAAATAAAATCAAAGGATGAAGTGTTTCAGAATGTATGTATCATAAGAAGGAGAGCAAGCTGTGCAAGGTATTCTTACGTAGCACCTCTAATTTCTGAGAAAATTGATACTTCACAAAACATGGGAAAATCTTGCAAGCAGCTTGACTTGCAAATTTAGAAACTACCCAGCATATTACAGATGGTAAAATAATAAGCCATACTTGTGTATCATTTTGATTGAGTTGTTTGTAAAATTTTAATCAAACTGGTAGTGTTATTGAAAAAAAACCCACGGTATTATGATTGACTTCTAGAAGTAGAGGTCAGCTTGCATTGCAGGATTACAACTTAAAACAATAAACAGTGGTCTTCTGTGCTTTTGGCAAAGTTTTGGAGTGCTCATCCAAATCTAAAATGTGCCCACAAGGTTCATGTTAGCATCCCTACACACAGTATAAAACGAGTGCTTCAAAGAGATATTTCTTTGTGTTTATAGTGTGCTGTATGCTAATCTAAACAATGTTGTTTCCTCCTAAGGGACTTGCTTTTAAAGTCAGCTTTATTCTGATCTTATTTATCAGGCAAATTCCAAAGTTCTAATGCTCTGGTTAAAGTACAGCTGAATGTTTGACTGGTTTCACTTTCCAGGTTTGGCACATGTGCAGAATAAACTTTGTACTCATCATCGCTGGGATGTTGATGTGCTGCATCAGTCCTGGCCTGAAGTAGACCCAGAGTACCTTCAGCCATCAGATGTTGTGGAGATGTCTGTTCTGGTAAGAGCATTTTCATTTTTGGCAGTGGTGGTCAATTAATGCATTGAGAGCTCAGAGGATGACAAAATTTCTGCTCTTGTGGAAGTCAGCTCCCTTCTTAGGTGGCTCAGTGAAAGGACAGGTAGAACAGAAGCTGCAATTACCATTGTGCTGAGTAATTAAAATGGTTCCTAAATGAAAAAAATGTAGCAAGTCTGGAGGGGAGATGATCTAAATACAACTCTTTTTGAGTGATTGCATGTTAGTACCTGTGGAGATTTGACCAATGAACAGCTGTGGGTAAAGATGATACAGTCAAAACTACAATCAGAATACAGGTCCCTCTAGAGTTTTTGCATTTATGGTCTTGGCCCTGTACAAAAATGTATAATTAGGTGACATTTCTTGTGGTACCTGCAGTGCTATGGTTGCCTAATACGACCTACCGTAAGCTGGGTTGAAAGTTGCTGTGATTTTTGCCAAATGATGTTTCCTGTTTGCCTCGAGCTGAACTTCTGGCACATTTCAGCAGAGCGTATTTGCACGAATGAGATTGAGGAAAAACAGATATCTTTGTTAACGTTATAACTGCATTCCAGTTTATCTTTGAGCTCGAACACCTTTGTGGTCTAGGGAAAGAGCCGGCAGTTCAGCAGAGGAGTGGACATCTAACTACACGTAGTTAACTTGCAATTTTCCAACATCTGTATGTGTATATGCGCCGTGTAGTTTACTGTCTTTTTTCCTACATCTCTAATTAACTAGTCTGTATTCAGCATGCTCCCAGGCATCATAAAGCTTTATCATTAGGTGGAGAACAGTAGCAGCAAATGCCACTGCAGGCCATAGAGGGACTGCCTGGAGCCGAGGGGGTGGGAGCCATGGGCAGCGTCTCAGCTCTTCCACGGACTGACTCCTGGTGAATTTGCATTCAAGTTCTTCATGCTCAGGCATTATCATAATCTGTAATTGCGTAGCTGCATACTATTAGACCTGCAGGACTCCTGCCTTTTTCACTGTTCTCCAAATAATAACCTTTAATATACCATGCAGACATTCTAAACTTAAATGTTTTAAATTAAATATTTCAACTTAAACGCGTTTTGTGTTTCTGGATATTGAATGAGGCGGAGCCTCTAGGAAGAAATGTCTTTTGGTCATGTAAAACTGCATCTGCTCTGTGTGTGTGCAAGAGAAACAGAAGGAATGCATTTTATCTGTATTTTATTCTGTTAGCTCCTTTGGGTAGAAGGAGTAAGGCAGTTGGGTTATTTTTGTTCAGCTGGGTTTTCTGAGGAGGGAAGGGATGGGTTGGATTCAGGGGAAGTCACATTGCTGTAGATTTCCTTAACCAAAGAATCTTTGCAAATAATTTCTTGCCAAATATCTCAGTTGGTCCACTTGAACAGAATGCGAAATGCTGCTAAAACACTAATTTTCCTAACATTCAACATACATCCTTAGCAGAGGCCACAGAGTATGTCTTTTTAGAGGAAATTTTCAATTGGCATCTTTTCCTAAACCAAGGAGGAGGACTCAAGTGCCAGCTGGGGTTAATAGCAGACTTAGCCTAATATTCACTGTGGGTTTATTGCTTTTTCTCCTTTCTTTCCTTCTTCCTTTAAGTGATAAGCATTTATTTATACCAGTAAAAAAGTCCTATATCCACAAAAATCTTCACTGAGGTATAATCACTTTGCTCAAGCTTAAAATAAACCTTCACCTTCAAGCACAACTAGCAAACATCTTAAATTCCAGTATTCAGTTTGTAAGGAAGTCATGAATGAGAAATTGTGTAATTATAGAAACTTCTTTGCAATTGTGGTTAAAGCAAACATGTTATTAAATATATCTTTAAAAATAAAAACTTCAGCGATACAAGGAAAATTCTGAACTCAATGTTTTTAAGACTGTACAACAGAGCATAATAACGTGTAAACATTTCACTGATGTTTTTCTGCCGACGTTAAATTTTCCACCTCAAATAAGAAAACAGAAGAATAAACATTAATTTTGCTTTAAACAACCATTATGAAGATTACTTTTGTTTCTTTTCCTGATTAACTTTGTCAAAGCCATAGCCTTGTGTAGAAGCCCTCTAATAAGAGAAAGAGCAACGCCTGTGTGCTCAGCCATATATTCATGGAAGAATATTATGTATGTAAACACCTTAGTGTTTACATACATAAAAACAACTTAGTTCTGAGAAAGTAAGTGAATGGAAGACCACAGAGATAAGTTCCTTTTTTGAACTGGGAATAATTCTTGCAAATAGTGCCAGGGGTGGGGGGGCTGACTTTCTACTGTAAGAGTAAGGCAAAAGGGAAATGTGGTGAAGCAGGGGAAAAATCATCAGAAATGGGAATATTTTAAAGTCTCGTGGACACTGTAGGTTTTTGTATGGCTGTAAAAATAAATTGCCCTCATTAAACCAAGAAACATTTGACATAGGGAGGAACTGGTTAGTTGCAAAGAGGCAGTGTCTCTTCACAAGGCTGCGCAGTCACACTGAGTCTTCGGGCCACAACCCTATTCTTCTCAAGACATCAAACTGCCTCAGGCTGCCAGGGATTTGCCTGCTGAGACATTATGGTTTTACTTCTTTTGACACAAAATACTTCATTATTTCCTGTCTGTGCTGAAGTTATGTCTTGCCATATTTAACCCAAAGCAGCAAAAGCAACCAACTCACTGCATCCTTAGCTGAACAATACAGATTGCCTACAAGAAAGACCATTTAAATTCACTGCATATGTACGGTACCTGTTATTCTAGATGTTATTGCAAAGTTGAATATTTTTAATCGTACCATATATTGTTAACACTGTGAAAAATCTGACCGGAGTGTAGTGTGCGTTTCATCCTATGAGCACACTTCTGGCTAGCATTCCTCACATTTTCTAGGTCATACAGAACTGTTAGCAGCTGTGGTCTTATAACTGATTTTTTTTTTTTTTTTAAATAAGCTAAGTTTGTGTCATTTGTCTTGCTTTGGAGTATGAGGAAGACCTAAACGTGCACAGGTATTTCTTTTCCTTTTTACTTCTCAGAAGAATTATGCATCAATGGTAAAAAAATATTTGAGTTGAACTAAAAATACCTCTCCACCACCTCCAGGTGCTTATTTTTCAGTCTTTTGTGATTTTATTTTGTCCTTCATAACTTCTCTAGTCCCCTCTAGCTCCCTCTAGATCCAAAACAGTCTAAAAATGTCAAATAAAAAAAAAAAAAGAAAGAAACAAAAAATAAGCAGGTTCCTTCCTCAGGGGAAAAAATTACCCAAGCTTCATTTGTTTCTCCTCTTACAGTTTGCCATGAAGGTTTTTCAGAGAAACAAGGCTGCGAGCACCCAAGTTTCTTGTGCTGGCACTTTTACCTGGAGCTGCCAAGGGTTACGCTGGTCTAGTGAGATCCAGAGAGAGAGACGCAGGCACAGCAGAAGACATTTGTCCTGCTGAGAACCTAACCCCTCGACTAAAAGGATGTGTGAATAGGATGCTTGTTGTGCATAACCAATCTGCTGTTTGATAAGATTTGTGGACTCAGCTCGCAGGGCGGTGTGGGAAGCTCGGGAGAGGTGCTGTGGGAAGGTACACAGTGTCAGGTCGCCTGGGCTCCTCGACCTTTCTAGGAAAACACAACCATTTATCTACTATGTTGATTTAGACCGGTTGGCTTTTCTGTTGAGCACAGCACCAAACAGGCTAGCGGTAGCACGTTTCCCCTTGCCAACATCCATCCACCGGGACAAATTAATTTGCATCGTGGAGGACAGTGAATGACATTTTAACTAACCAGGCATAGTTTTGAACTGCAGGCTGTGTGTCCTAGCAGCGAGCTCACAGGCGTGCTTTATATTCTCCGTTTGGATTTTACCATTTTCTTTTTCTTGTGCAATGTATTTCTTCTCTGAAGTGCCCTGTCAAAAAGAACTACTTGTATTTATTTTTAACAAAAGCTTTAAAAATGAACTCTTCTGTGTTTTTCAAGGAATTTACTTTGTACAAGGTACCAAAGGCAAAGTTTAACACAGCCAGCCTGTTATGATACCACATTATGGACGCATGTAGGAATAGTTAAAAGCCTACCTACATCATCGCTGCAAATTAATGTCAAATCTAGTAAAAACACAGAAATGACTCATCCCAGCTGCATTTCAGACTTCGTCTTGTTCCTTAAAAATCTGTTCCAACTTCCTCTCTCAGAGAATTGCACAGATTATTTTATTTTAAATAAAATACAAACTAGGTAAGCGAACTAGGTCTCTCTCGTTCACGGTATGTTGCATGAATGTATCCTGGATAAAATCTAGGGGAAAACCAAGCTGTGTGCTTTTTTATGTCCAAGCTGTATGAAGCAACATACGTTACTTTTAGATGATTGAAAATTCATTACAATGATGTTAAAGGTCAAAGATCTGTACTACCTGCAGCAAATTTTTATGCAAGTAATTTGATAGAACTGGATTAAAAAAAATCCAGTTATTTAATTTGCTAAATGTAGGATTGATGTTCTTTTCATTAATCCACTGCAAGTGCGCCATATAAATCTGAAAGCTTTTGTAATAATGAATTTTATGCTAGTTCCAGAAAGGTACTCAGGGCTCTGTATTCTCTGTCTGTTATCTGCTCCTACTAGATGACAGAAAAGACTCACAAGACCATTTTATAAATTAAAGTGATTCCCACTGAAGGCCTTACTGAGTTTTATTTACGTGATTCTGCCCTGCTGATGCAAACCCAGTATGGATGCTGCTCTGAAAACCAGCCACACACAGGAAAGCGTTACCTTATGAGTGGTTGTCGTCTTTGTGGTTGGTGGTGGCTTAATGAGTCACGCGTTTAGTACGAAGGCAACATACAATGAGTTAAAGCCTATTTTTCTAAAAATGAGTGATGATGAATCTTTCAGATATCTTTTCAGCCACAGTATTTTTATTTTAATAAATCTTGTGTTTGAACCTCTGTAAGGAATCGCCTTGCCGTAGAGAATCCAAATTGCAGCCTAGAAGTATGTACAAACCACGATTCCCACCTGACAAACTATTATGTTCACTTTCATTATTCAGCTTGTATAACTGTCACGTTTTTAAACTTGAAAGATCGCTGCATTGCAGTGTCATGTGCTGCTTGCTGTCTTCAAAACTAAGACTTCCTATGGCCACTTCTTCAATTTCCCTTGAGTATCGTGAGTTGGAGTTTCATTCTCTTATTTTACGGTAGAGGGACAGGAGGTCCAGAGAATTTTATCCTCCGTTTAAAAAGCTTGGTGTTGCAGAAAAGAGAGTTTGATCCACTGTCCCGTCCTGTGTCCCGTCCCCCCCTCCCCCCACCCCGTGTGAGGAGACGGCTTGGATTCAGGAAAGGAAATTGTATAAATCAGTCTAGTAACTTCTGTATTTTTTCTTGTTTTCCTGTCTCTCTTTTTCAGATCAATAACAAAGCTTGTGGCAAAGTTTCTGTGCCTCAGCAAGCAGCCCGCAATTTTGAAGAAGTCCATGAGCTAGTTCTTCAAAGTGAACTTGGAGTCAAGCATCTCCAGGGACGAACCATTAAAAAGGCCTTTCTGTCTCCCAGAACTGCCCTTATCAACTTCTTAGTGCAAGAATAGCAAAGGCTCTGCTGGGCTGTAAAAGGGAACTGGAGTCTTTGGAGATGGAACCAATTCAAAAATACCAGTTATGGTTATTTAAATCTCATGTAATGGTGGGGAAGAAATGTTATTAAAATCATGTTGCTGCTAGATCTTCACTTCAGCATGGAGAAATGCGCAGAATTAAAGTGTTTTATCGGGTCACGGGGAGATGCTGTTTGCCCGTATTCTCCGGGAGAAGAATGAGAAGGAAGCGCAGAAGAACTAAATGATTGTAACAGAATGCAAATGCTATAAAGCGCAGGGGTTTCAGTGTCAGCCTCAGGAATAGATCCTATTGGAAAGTTGGCTTGGCTAAATGCAAAGGCATAAATATGATTCCAGGACTAAACAACTGCCCTGAGTATGTCCTATGCCAAATGTTGGCTGCGCTGCAGTTAGTCTTTGCTCCCTATATCTCATGTTTGGGTACCCTACCATTAACTAACATTTTAAGCTGTAAGAAAATGTTACTGCAGAGTGTTAATTAAAAAAAGGATTTGTTTAGCACTGGCCTTGGGCACAGCAGGTAGCCAGAATGGGGTGGTTTGATACCTTTCACATACGTTTCAGAGCCAAGCCAAGAAAAAGGTCAGATTGTTTAGTCAAGCTCTGCCTTAGCCAGGATCCTCCTTCCTCGCTGGCTCATACATGAGAGGTTCAACTTCAGCAAAGTGCTGGCGGTTCTTTCTGCACCGAACAGAATGGAAGGTAATTCCTACACACAAGCCATCTCAGAGACTTTTGGGGGGATTCAAGAAAGGGATGAGCTGGCTGCTAGAAATGCAGCAGCGGGGAAGGCAGACAGCACGCTTTTTGCTTCTACTCCTAGTTCTTGTAGTGCCTGAATCGTAAAACTTGAATTGAAATGCTCTCTTTTTTTTTCTGAGGGGTCCATTAAGTGGAAATAGCTGTCGTGTTTCTAAAAATCAATCAGGCTTTCATAAAACACAGCCATTCTCATGCCTCATTTCAACCATTTTATTTGTACACTGCGTTTCTGTTATATCCACATGGAAATGTTTATTGTATTTAGCGAATGCTTGAAAAAGGGTTTACAAAGAGACAATTACAGGGTCCATTGTGTAAGAATGTCTATTCTTTAACAGCCATTAAACTAAGAAGTCCAATAAGCCAGCCATTTATGAGCCATTCTGACAGTAAAGAAGTCGTCAATAAGAACCAGCTAGGCAAATACAGAGGTCCGTATTAACCCTCCAGCCCAGCAGTCATCCAGACTCTGAGATTAAAAGAAAACCAACAACTATCTCCCTCTGAACGGTAAATAAGTCCAACAGGTGCTAAGCAACTAGGATCAAGGTAGATCACGTTCCAGTGTGAGTACTAGCTAAGCAATACCAGTATTCATTTTGACTTTATGCATTTTCGGTACTGAAGATGAAGCTGCGGGCTCAGCGAGCAGATCGGGCTCTACGCATCCCCGCTTCTGCAACAAAACTCTTCTGATTTCTGCTTCCTCCTGCAGCACACTTATGCAGATTTTCTCTTCAGCAGTCCTTTGACACAAGAATGACTAAGAAATGGAATATTTATAATGAAGATGGCAGTCTTTGGAGTTTTAAGACTCCAAAAATCTCAGCCACAAAGGAATGCATTCAGACATTCAAACACAGGCCTTTAGTTGGAGTTAAAATAATTTGAATTCCAGTGTCTGCCTGACATATATGTTGTTATAAATTCATAAAACTCCTGTTCAGAAGGCCCTAAAAGGACTGTGAAAGGGATCCTTTAAAGTAAAATCTGTAGCACAGCACAGTCCTGCTTTTTTTTTTTCCTGTATAAAAGTTTAGCACACCCTGTGGAACCATTTTAACCAAGTTATTCTTTGGGGGGAAGGTGACATGTTTGGTGTAAATAAAAACTTTTAAAATTTACAAGGATGAAGAAAGACGTTGTAAGCCCAGCGGCCCTACGGTGCCTTTAAACAAAAGCTGCAGTCACTGCAGGGCTGAGCGGCAGCCCGCAGTGTTTATTGCTGTTAGCACTGGCGGGTATTTGCTCTTGCCAGAGGAAGTGAATTGTAGATGTCACTTGGTGATTCAGGCAAAAATCAAAAGAAGGAATGGACTTCTACACGCTAAAAGAAGGAAGAGTAGTGAACGGCAGTTGCACAAAAAGCATAGGGTCAGAAGTCATGCCAGCGTGTTTACAGTAAGTTGAAATTCAGTGTGGTCTAGACGATACAGCAAAAAAGCCGGTGAAAAAGTGAGTGAGAGAGATGATGCAGTAAGTCTGACAGAGCCTAATCCCCTGGTAAGTGTACGTTTGAAAGATGCCAGAGGTGCCAGCTGTGGAGTTGTGCAGTTGTCCTGACAGCTGCTGACATTTCTCATAAGGTTGACCTGCTCTGAAGCACAGTTGCCATTTGTCTTACGATAATCCTGACTCACAGGTTTGGCCTGTGCCTAGATGGGACTGATGCTGATGCGCAGTCTGTAGCCCGTTAAGAAGCCTTTTTGAAATAACTTAATCACAGATGCCTCTCATTTATTTAACAGTTGTTATTTGTGTCTCGGTACAGGTGCATCTTTATGCTGAAGGTGGTATAAAGCATTGTCACAGATGGTGTGCCCTTGAAGAGTTTGGTGGTGAAATAGTATGGGAGCTTTAAATCTGGGCAGGGATAGTTGAGGAGCGGGAAGGAAAGCTGCTGATGGGCAATCAATCAAATTGCACTGTGTTTACACACACACACACACACACTAAAATGGATATGGTGCCACTGTCCTTATTCCACAAAGTGATGAGCCAAAGAAGTGGGAGATTTGCTAAACCCAGTGGGATAGACCCAGGACAGACTAGTCCAAGAAACAGATCCACCACGTGGAAGTGGCGTTCCTTGCATCCTGTCGCTTGCCGTGATAGAAGACTGGTCACGGCACTGATTCAGTCTGTATCAAGTTTCTGTTTTAAATAATGCAAAATTTTAAAATGAATTATTGGTACACTTTCTACCCTAAAATCATTCATGTAACTGAATTTCCAAAACATCCAGCCTTCAAACACTGATCCTGGAAAAACAAAAATTGGCAAAGTCCTGAGAGGTGACTAAGTACTTTTCTGATGCTGTTGATCACATGCGAAGGATCTCAGATGCTGGGGAGACGGGGCAGTGTAATGTGCTGGAAGCAACCACAGTGTAGAAAAGTGTGGTATTAGGCATGGGTGGTTTGTAGCCATCTCCAGTGATGGAGATGAAATGGCCACAGAGATGAAATGGACACACCAACGCGGCTTTGCAGCAAGGCAATAGGGCTTTTTACATCCCATTAAGGAACAATGTCACAGCTTAGGTGAGTAGCTAAGGCAGTTCCCTAGCCAGGTTGTCCCACCTACGCTTCAAAAAAAAAAACCACCTATACAAGGGTGTTGCTGAACAAGCATGTATTTTTTCCATGCACCTGAATCCAAAATGGAGATTTAGTGCAAAATATAATCTGCGCTGTCTCTTTGCCATTTACCAGATTAAAGTAATGCCTCAGCACTGACATCTGGTTAACGATGGCTTTTTTTTTTTTGATCTGGCTTTGTAAAAGCCTGCTTGTTTCTTGTGGAGGGAGACATTCCACAGATAATGCAGGTCAAACAGCCTCTCTTCTTTGGCTCTCCTTCTTCACAGTAAAGCATCACAGAAAGCTATTCCCCTTCTCAGAACGTTTTACAATCAACATGAACTAGAAAGAATGTTAATTAGCACTTTGCTGGTTGTTCCTTCCTAGGGAAGTGTGCAGTATATAAGATTTTTCTAACAGCTTGGCTATAAATGGGGACAAGGGGAGAAATCAATGTTTTTTTTTCTCATTTTGCAATACTTACTGCAGTTTACAGAGAGCGGATTGGCTTTATGTATATTTACCGACTCGGAACAGTACATACACTGGTTTTGCTGGATGCTTTTTCTGCTGCTTTATTTCTTCAGTTCCCTCCTCTTAGGATCTGAGCTAATTTTGTATGAAAGGACTGTGCCATAAGAGAAGTCTTGCCTGAGAAGCCAGGTCTGTCACCAGAACCCGAGTGGTGAATATACTTATTAGCCCACTGATTCCTATCAGTCTAGGTAATGTCCATTTTTGACTTTTAAAAATGTTGCTGGACCTACAGCCGTGTTATTTTTTTTTATGGAAATGAGGTTCATGTCTCAAAGAAGAAGGATGAAGCTGATCACAGTAGATCAGAGGCAGTTTTTAGCATGTCCCAGCCATAGCGAGAGAAGAGCTGAACTGGAGCATTATCTCTGCGCGGGAGGGAACAGGATCAGAGCTGTCATCTGCAGCCCAGATGATAAAAGAGATCTTGCCTGACACGTGGAGGAAAGGTGGGATTTTTTTTTTTCCCTTTCCTGATTAGAGTGACTTTCCGGTACCACAAAGCATTCTGCAATTCCCTTACCCCATCTGTTCCAGGAGGCCCCAAATCACATATGACCTTTGTGTCTTGCAGCACTTCTCTCGCTCAAGTAAGCCTTGGGTTGGATAAGTTCAGGTCTGGTTTTAACCCTGGAGAGTTGCATCTTCCATATAAAATTAGCGCTAGTTTTATGTGTAGCCAGAGAGTTTGAACAGGTTTTCCCAGGTTTATAAGTTGTTGGGGTCTCTGAATGGGAGCATCTTTCTCCGGGTGAAGCGACGTGGCAGAGAGGAGTCCTGATGGCTCTTGTTCTATCTGCCAGCCTTTATGTCGGCAGTGAGACTGGAATCTCAGTCGAGGTCAAGCGGATGCTTGTATTTGTTGTCAGGTGAACATGGCCCAAGCCCGTGAAAGATTTTAATCACAGCCATCTCATCAAAAATACCCTGCGATACTGAACATCCAGGACGTTTCCTTGGATGCTCGTCTGCCTGCGCCACTCCAATTTGCTCTCCGTTTTAGGCTGCCAAATTGCTCACTCAGCAAAGGAACATGTAAATGGGAAACGCTTAAGTATAACGAGCTAAATATCTATATCCTTTCTGCTTGCACTTGTGACACTCAGCCTGGGACATTTGGGGCACAAGAAATTCTTTTATTTGAAGAGTCTGATCTTCTTCAGTATAACTCTAGGCAGAACGTATACATTTACATGAACAGAAACGCGTGCCTTTGTGCTCACTCTCTTAAATACAAGCACGCTCTCTGGGCTGGTTGCAAGGGGAAGGCCCACACTCACAGCTGAGGCTTTGAACTTCCTTATCTCCCAGTAGTTTTTCACACGTGCCAAGACCGAGCGTAAAAGGTCCAAGGTTCTCCCGGGACACCCACCTCCTGCTGCCAAGAAGGGACGCATGAGCTGCCCAGCAAGGGGAGTTGCTCTCCAGTAACTGTGCCCGGTGCCAAAAATATGCGAAGCAAAATACATATAGTCATAACAGCTGTGGGTGATCCAGTGCACTGATGAGGAATAATAAACACAGGACACATAACCGGGGCAGAAAAGAAAGCGATTTAATAAAGGAGCGTGACACATTGCTGGCGTTGCTGGGTTTGTTTCTGATGAAGATTAAGAGAATTGGCATAACAGGAAATTGTTTTCTGCTACAAAGGGAAATCAATTGTCTTTAAATACACAGCAGTGTAATTAGCAAGTCTTACTAATTGCTGCAAAATAGAAATAACGAGCGTGCGTTGCAAGGGCTGGCTAAGCCAAGAAAGTATTGTGAAAAAAAAAAAAATTGTAGAAGCTTTTAGAAATGAATATTTTTCTTAAGTACGTCTCCATCCCTGGAGATCCACGTGGCTGGATGAAATAGCAAGGGTGCAATAAAAATATATACTTCCCAATTTTCCCATGTGAAAGAGCATTTCAAAACATCTGTTAGTCAGAGAGTTTCTCCTAGGACGTGCACGGAAGAGCGGGGTGGATGCACTGACTGCATCTGGCAAGTCCACTCGAAGTCCACCAAGCCACGTGAGGCCGATGATTGATGGCAGGATGTCGTCTGACCTGCAGAGTGCTTCCAGCCGAGGATTACTAAAGGCCGCATATGTTGGTTAAACAGGTCACAGTGCCTTTTGTGTTAATGCGCTGATAAAGAGCTGGAAAATTCTCCATGTGAGTTCTTGTCCTGAGAAAAGGCTCTTTTTAGTAGAACAGAGAAAACAAACTATTCCATATTCTTTTGAGCAGGGGTTGGAAAAACACCAAAGCCACCTTGCATTATTTTGGTGCAACCCAGACACCACCGAAAGCAAGTGTTTGGCCCAGTGGACTGACGGTGAAGGGAGACCAGGGTCTCCGCTACCACTGGGCGTTCTCTGCCCCGGCGCAGCAGCCGAGCGCTTGGCAGCCAGCTCCGGCTTTCCTCGGGAAGACTGAACCACTGCAGCTTGGGGATTCACAGCTTTTTGTCTCTCTGCTGCTGCCCAGGCTCTTGTTTGGGACCTCGGTGATTCCCTACGGCTTCTCTCCAGGTCCAGGTAACCCTTCCCTGCCTCAGTTTTCCCACCTGTGAGCAGGTCCCGCAGCGTCCCACTGAACTGATGCTGCAGGGTGCAGTCATTTAAGGAACATGACCCTGAAAGCCTTTCTATGAAGGATCCGTACCACTCCAGAAGGGCAGTTTGGAAAGCTGTCCCAGTGCTGCCCTGGGCCATATGTGCCATTAAGTGTTAATTAAATGACTCTGAGTGTAATTTACAGCAGAGATGATGCCCCGTAGCAGGCAGTCGTACTGCAACAGAAGCAAAACACCCAACTCAGGACCCATTTCTGCCCTGACCCCAGGAGCTGTAGGGGCCCCCGCAATTTGGGGGTTAAATGTGGAGGCATCTCGGGAGGAGGCAGCAGGCAGGGCAGGCCTCCCGCAGGAATGCAGAGGCGCCTGGGGCAGCCACTGTGGGGAGGAACGACATCTCCCAACCCTGCCCTGCTGCCTTCCTGCAAACTTTTCAGAAGGCAGAGGCTGAGGTTTGGCCTCTCCACCTCCACAGCGTCCCTTTCATCAGCCTGGTCCCCAGCTTGAGCGCAGCTTTCCTGTTCCCCCCTGAACCCACCTCCTGCTGCCAACTCCCTCCATCCTTCCCTCCGCCACCCTCTTATTTACCCTCCAGCCCTGTGCATCACCCCCCCTGCTACAAAGCACCCAGCAGGTGCAGATAAATGTCATTTTTATTGAAAACCTCTATTAGAAAGCCAGAGGGAGTGTTCATCATTTCCCGGGTGCGACTCAGTCGCTGCAGATTTCAGGGGATGCTGCGGCGCTGCCTTGCAAGGGCAAAGAGATGTTCCTGCAAGAACCAAGCCAGGCTCCATCCTGGAAAGACTTCTGCCTTATAAATTGTTCGCTCTGTTTATTCTAGCACTGAAGCCTTTATTGCTTTCTTGCTAAAAGGGACCAGAGCATTTATCTTGGGCATTTAAGGGTGGCGTGCGTAGCCCAGGCTCCTGCGGGAAATGACCTGCCTGGGACAGCCACAGCCCCCGGGGAGGCACTGGCATCAGGGATTAGACCTGGAAATGTCCACAAAGAAACTGGTGTGCTGCCAGCCGCTGGTTCCTCAAGCCAGTTTGCTGGCAAATAGCGAGTATGTGATAGTTGCTTTTGGAGAGAAATCTAGCTATAAATTGTCACCCAGACACCTCCTAATTGTCTTTTCCCATAAACTGTGCAGCCCCGCGCTGTCGTTGTGCCTCAAAATCTGAGGGCGTTTTCTCCCAGACAGAAAAATTATCTGGGAGGTGTGGTGGGGAGGGCTTTATCCGCATTTTCTCCGGCTGTCTGCAACGTCAGCCCAGAGCCAAACGTGGCAGCAAGAAATAAAGACAGACGATCCCCTCCCGGCTCTCGTTCACGACTTCCCTGTTTACCCAGACAGGCAGCGCTTTGCCCCAGCCTGCCGTCGGCCCCGGCACCTCGCCGGCCCTGGAGGGTTGTGCCACCCCGGCACGAGGCTGCGGCAACGTGCCCGGTGCTCCCACTGAGTTGGGGTGGAAATCGGGGAGCACCGCTGGGGGCTGCTTCTCCCCAAATTGCTGCCTCACTCTTCCCCAGGGGCAGCTACGATTGCCACGTGGAGCGGGGCTGGATTACAAGCTGTCAGCATTATTTCGCATGAGTAAATGCAGCGTGTAAGCCTTGCCCACAGGCACAAAACCAGATTAAACGAGCAATGGTGGTGTTAATTTTTTTTTTTTTTCCTAAGGGACAAGGTTTAGAATAAATTAATTCAAATAGGCACGTAGATTTTGGTCCAGTGCTATAACAGCAATCACGGGCCCCTTCACTCCTTAATAGGCATGGGCTGTAAAACTCACAGGAACTATAAAACTGTGGGACCATATCTAATCGCAGCAGAAGGGTCTGCAAGTCAGTGTAGTATTACATCTCCAGTCTAGAAGAAAGTCCAAGCTAATCATCTGCTCGCTTGGGAATACCCCTAACCCAAGTCTCACAGAAAGAATAAATCCGAGCACAAAACTTCAAAGGTATTTTGCTGCCTAATGCTTGCCGAACGCGTTGCGAATGCAACGCCGCAATGCCTTTCGAATCACTTGGCTGCAATTCCCCTCCGAAGGCGCTTGCCATCCAAGTGTCTGCTCATGCGTGCGGAGCCCGGCAGGAGGCCAAGCCTCTACTGCGACGGTTCCCCATCCATGCGGCTTCGGCGGCCTTTTTTTCCACATCGTCCGCGTGAGCATTGTTCTGCGGACAGCCGGTTTGATCCTTTGGCATAGGAAGGAAATGTGCTTTACAGAGCTGGTGAAGGTCAGCAGCATCCAGAGTTGCCGTTCGGCAAGAAGGCTGCTTCCCCCAACCCCCCTCACCCTGAGGTGGTGAGCTACTGCAGGCCCAGCTGTAAAACGACTTACAGATGTTATGATTACAGATAACAAGTAATGGCAGAAAATGTATGCATGAGCCTTGAAAAAGTCAGAAGAAAACCTATGATCTGGGGGAAGTTACAGATTCTTCCTTGGTTTGTTTGTTGACAGCTGAAAACAGAGACGTCTATTCCCAAACACTTCTGTTCCACCAAAGGGAACAGAAAAGTCAGGAAAGGGAAAAGAACATTTCCTAGAAGTCTGAAGAGCCTCATCTCCGTTTGTTTGCAGGAAAAAACCCAACAGACACCGTCTGAGTCTCTGATGTGCTGGATAGGAACGTGCCTTCCCTGGATTAACTTGACCTCCTTTGGTGAGGAGGAGGGAAGAAGGTGGGAGAGCAATGTGCAATTTCCTTTTCGATTGCTCTTTGTCCAGTAACATCACAGATTCCTCCCACGAGTGAAGCAGCGGTGGGACTCACACTCCAGTCCTTATCTACCTGCTGCTCCATTTCCTTTTGTGTCATTCTCTCGGGCCATACGAATACAGATTCAGGCAATCCATTGCTCATCCACTCTGGACATCCTCAAAACCGGCCTCGCACTAGCCCTTTCCGAGGATGCTCTTTAGACCATGAAACTCAGTTTTGACTTTCGCCACCCCCGGCTGAGCTTAACCTCAGCCTCAACAGTTTCAGTCAAGTCCCTCAAAAAAGGTAGTTATTTTTGCTCTCGGTCACTGGTGGCCTGAGCCTACACCTGCCCAGCACAAAGCAGCTGCCAGGGAACACCGCATCCTCTCCTGGCCACGAAATGGGAGGCAAGCCCGGTCTGGTTGGGCCAAAAGGGCCCTGACACAGGCAGGGACTTGCTGTGCTTTGCACGACGGACTCCAGGTGTGAGTTAAGCCCCGGTTAAACTTCTGGCCCCTGTGCAAAGCGGGGTTCAGCCCAGCGTCTCCCACAGTGAAATGGGGCTTGCGGGGTTCAGCCGGTGGCAGCTGCAACACCCCTCCTTCCCTCACCCCCCCGGCGGAGGAAGGCTTGGGAAGGTTTGATCGATGGGGCTGTTTTCCCAATACTGCATGAAAGCTTCCAGCACTATTGATCCCTTTAAACACTCATCAGGCCACGGTTAGTGGCCGCAGGCGCTGGGGTCCCCCTGCCCTGGCTCCCGGGGACTGGAGCAGCTCGGCCACCGCGCTGGGATGCCCACCCGCCTGCCTTCCCCAGAAACCATAAAACCCCCCTTTCATCTAACCCTGCGCTACGGCTGAGATAACTTTTGCGAGTCCAAAGTTTATCAAGCGTTATCCACTCAAGCTCAAGCCTCAGGCTGTCGCTGCTGGGACGAGGGTCTCGGTCCTGCTCGCAGCCTGCC
Organism: Ibidorhyncha struthersii; assembly: GCA_013398815.1. NCBI lineage: Eukaryota > Metazoa > Chordata > Aves > Charadriiformes > Charadriidae > Ibidorhyncha > Ibidorhyncha struthersii. The sequence goes on from VZSZ01009866.1 coordinate 636,761, forward strand.
AGGTGGCTTGGAGATTCCAGGGGATGCACAGCACCAGGATTTTTAAGAACACAGGGCCAAAACCCACTGGAAGAGTTGGGCTATTTTAGACCTGACCTCCACTGCCCAGCAGTGCTCCTGTACTGGTTGAAAAGGGGAAGGGAGGATTTTAATTTTTTTTTTTTTTGGTTTCTGACAGGTTTTGGTCGCAGCCCAATTCGTGATTAATTATTAAAGGCAGCGAATTTCCACGTTCCTTAACATCTGGCACTATCTCCTGGAGCCTGGGGGAGAATAAAACAACAAGTCCTGGGAATGCGGGACATGTGCCTGGGCTCGTAGAGTCAACTGCACCGTTTTTTTTACTCAAGAGGCACCGCGGCTCCCTACAAACCGTCTTCTCCCCCCAGCCTGGTGGAGGTCCTGTCGCAGCCCCCCAACCTCCGAGCACCCCCAGCTGGGTTTTGTCATGAAAATTTTGTGGCAAGGAGAGAGGCTGGGGAGCAAAGTATAGAATTACAAGCGTAATTTTTTGTTTACGTGCAGGAGGTGTCCCGAATGTGGTTTTACAGACGGTTCTTACACCTCTCCAGCGTTTGGGCACAACGTCATTTTGAACTAGATGGTCTTTAAGGTCCCTTCCAACCTAAACCATCTTATGATTCCATGATGTGACCAATCGCTGCTTAACACACAAATGCCACTGTTTTGCAAAGCAAAATTTTATGACATCGTCACCCATCTGCCTCTTTCTTGATCTAAACGTCCCCAGAGTTGGTCTTGCTGTGGTTACTTGACTATGATG
>VZSZ01009866.1:639987-674747 GCA_013398815.1 Ibidorhyncha struthersii
TAGCAGCTTTAGGGAGGACAGCGCTGAGAAGAAGCTGGAGCAGCATCTTTTGAAGTGCCCTTCGCTGCTGGCAGGGAGGCACTTACCTTTTCTTGACAGTACTCCTGGTTCTCCCTGTGTTAAAAGTACGCTGCGCGACCACACATGAGCGGGAAAGCAGCCGTCCAGCCTGCGGAGGAGTCATACTCTGTGGGCACAGAGATGGGCACAGAGCTCAGGGAGGCTTGCTGGTACCCCCCATGGAGGTGGCCATGGCCAGGAGTGCTTGCAGGATCGCTTGAGAGGAGTTGCTTGGGGATTGGGAATGGTGGTGGTTTCCCAGACTTGCCAGGATTTCCCCCCCGGGCCCAGGTGCTGGTCCCCATCAGCTCTGAAAGGATCGGTGCATCCTGAAGATGGCAGAAAAACAGGCGGTAGGCACATTCCTCCTTACATCTCACGTCCGCAAGTAGTCCAGACCACCACCAGAGGTTATCGCTGGTGCTTGGCAGTGGAAGTGGACTGCTTACATGCAAGGCTCTCCCAATGAGGATATTAAATGTCCGGCTGGATTAAACTGGTGTACCACCCCAGGATGGCAGAAGGTCAGGGGCAAATCAAGCGCTTCCTTTCCCTGCTGCACCACTTTGCAATTTAATAGCAGATGAGATAGTTAAGCTTCTGGGAGAAGAAAAGCCAAAGTTGCTGGGAAGGCTCAGAATTCCACAGCTAATTTAACATACAATAGGAGCAGGTCTAGTGTATGGATTTTCCTCACAATTTTAGACCCATGGTCACAGGAGTAGAAGCAGGGGCAGATTAAACTCTTCAGCCTGGTGCAGAGGAAGGGTTTGCATCTGAGGCTGCATGAGGTCCTGCCTGGTGGGGTCGGTGGGTGGCTCAGCAGTGGTGTGCGCACACAGGAGTGGCCACGGGCTTCACGCCAACCTTCGGGGACGTAGCTGGAGGGACTACCGAGTGCTCAGTTGCACATTGCCTAACAAAATGTGTTTCTTGGCATCAGGCGGTGGTGCCTGCCCGCAGAGGGCTGTGCTGGGATTGGTTATCTCAGGATCTTAAGTCTGGATTCAGCCTCGTGGCAGGGCAGACGCTTTTTTACTCTGTTGCAGAAAAGCGGTGTGTTGAGTTGCTGTACTGGGAGCGTTTGGGCCTGGAAATGTGTTTTGGTGCTTTCCATCCCGTGCGGGCAGCGCACGGTTTGAATGAGCTCAGGGAGCCTCGTCTCCGGGGGGAGGGCTGAACACTGTGACAAGGAGCGGGTAGTGAAGATGGGGTTGGGACAAGAGGCTTGTGGGAGGCGGTGCTCAAAAATGGGAATATTTTGCTGGAGGCAGCATTCAGCTCCGCTGGAGAGATGTCGGGGGGGTCTTTTCAGCAGACCCTGCTGCGTGTGTCTTCTCCGCGCGGTGTAAGTAAACCGGCTGGATCATACCTTGTCCGAAATGTGCGTGGGGATGGAGTGAGAGAGCAGAGGGACCCAGCTGGTGGTTAGATTATTTTTACGTTTTTGTCGTTAAAGAGGGGGTAACGCCAGGGGGAGGCCAGGGGGAGAATTGTGGCAGCACTGAGAGTCCCTTTGGTCAGGCGGCTGAGTTACTGGTGAGCCCCGGTCAGGGAGGTAGAGATGGAGGCGGCCTGATCCCCGGTGAGGTCTTTTGACGTCCTCCTGGCAGGAGGTTTTACACCAGGGTGTAGTGTCTGAGAAACTGGGGAAGGACAAGAGTGGTGAGGGAGAGGGAAAAGCGGAAGGATGAAGTCACGGCAAAGGAAGAAGTAACATTTTGTGGAGCCTCAGCTTTGTGGAGGAAGGCTTGGCAAATCTGCCCTGTGGAGGACCAAGGAGCAGGAAAGGGCAAGTACGGAGGTATTTTACTTCTGTGCCTCCTCCCCCTTTCTTTCTCACTTTTATTTTCATTTTTTCACAGTTACCTTACTTCCTTTGGAGGAATAAAGGACCCAGCTGGTCTTCTGAATCTGTCTTTGCTATTCCCTGCCCTCAAGCTAGCAAACTTTAGGATGGAAAATAAATAAATTTATGCAATAGTGATAAAAAGGATCAAGAGGGTTTTTTCATTGCAGACTTTCACCCGGTGAAGGAAAGTCTAATGCGGCAGCTTTGCAGTACATCAGAGCCAGGAAATGAAACCAGGACTCAAGTGCAGATGACCAAAGTGTTTTATCTAAAATGCTTTCAGCTCTCCTTATTTTGGGTGCCGCTTTTGTAACAAGGAGATTTTTTGAGATGGGTCTGTCTGCCTGTCTTGGTAACATACAGTCCTTCAGTCTGTCTCTGGCTAGACCAGATATTTATCGTGAACAATTAATTCTGATCACAGTAAAGGAGCTGCTTTTTCCTTCACTATGTGAAAATAAGCATTTGTAAATGAAAGCCTAGGAAAGGATAAGCTAGGGACTAGGCATAACATAGGTAGGATGCTCTGCTGAGGAGTAACAAGCAGTCTGGTTGTCTGTCAGCACCAGCTTGCTTTACAAATCCATTTGTCTGCTCAGAATATGTATAATAAGTGAAAGGAAAGAAGCAAACAAAGCCAAGAATTTTCTGTTTTTAAATAGTGGCCTATATGTGAGCAGCGTGGGCTGCACGTGTCTCTGGAGGAATCTGGGTTCTCCAGGAGTGCTTTTGAAGTGCTGACTTGATTTATGTGGGCTTTTGAGGAGGACACGGGGAGTCTCGGGTATCACCCAGGTCTTACGCTCGGGGAGGGAAATCCTGAAATTGCTCCTTGGAGATGCTGGTTCCCTTGGAGCAGAGAGGAGCCCCAGGTCCCAGACCTTAGGTTGTATTCAGGTTTTTGTGTGCTTTTTCCAGGCAACATCAAGGAGTGAGGTGCCTGAATCCCACTGACTTTCACTGGTGTTCCTTTGGATGTGCCAGCCTTCATCTCCACTGAGTGAATGGGAGAATTAATTAAGTAGGAGTGACTGGTGGAGTTGCAGCTCCTCTGCTAGCACCACCCAGCGCAGTGCAGATGTTTTGTGTTAGGTGAGGTGGTACCATTGGCGTGGGACGAGTTTTCAGGTGAGGGTGGGCAGATGCACGACCTGAGCATCTGCCTGCCCTGCCTGGGAGTGACTTGACAGGGGAGAGGCCTGGCTGAGAGGCGTTGGGGTCTGCAGGGAGGTTTTGCCATTCATTTTGGCAGAACCTGTAGTACCACGCAGTTCCTTGGTCTGCAGGCATAGCTGGGTGCTTTTAGAGGTGTAATGTGTAGCATCGCGTTTTTACCAGTGCTTATTTCATATAGCTGGATGGAAATCTCCATCTGATGGAGACTATCTACAACCTTACGAAGAGTCTTTTTTTCAAAAAAAATTATAAATTTTTTTCTTGTTATAAATATTTGTTAGGTATTGAGTTCTGGCTTCCTTATTATTTAGAGCAGAGGTGATAAGCTGCAGGTATTTCAGGAGGGCCCCAGGCATCTTGTTTTGCGGTGAAATACTGGGATGCTTCCCAGCAGTCAGGCAGAGAAGATCTCGTAGTGAAATCTGCAGATTTCTTTTCCCCTTGGCAGAAGCAGAGCGGTAGCCGAGCCGCCGAAACCCCGTGGAGACCTGGAACCCCAGCAGCTTTGCATGGGCGTCATCAGCTCGAAGGCCAGCAGCGCTTTTTCGAAGCTTTGTGCATAGTGAAGTTAGTGTTTTACCACTGCCGAAACCACAATTCATTTAACTTTTAAGGCTGCACGTACCTGTGGGCTTTACCCAACCCTGCTGCTGATGGTGCACCAGGATGCTTCAGCAGCAATGAGGCTAATTTCAGGGCTGCCGAGTGGAGAATTTCTGGTTAAAATGAGAGTTCCTCTGAGGTTTGTTTTGTACGTGGGTGATGATAACGGCGTTGTTTCCACTGGGAATGAGCAGAGGCATCTCTCACTGCCTGCTCCTGGGAGAACACCATGGCTGGAAGGAGATGCCTGCCTACAGTGGAGAGGAGGGGGAGGCAGGGTGAGGTGGGTCCTGGTGGAAGAAGGAAAGCTGGAAGGATCACGGCAAGTGGACTAGTGGGTGTGTGCAGATTGCAAAGCTTATCTCACTGCAAGGAACCAAGCAAGTTAAGTATTTGCCTGGGATATGGCTCTTCAAGATTACAGCAGTATGTGCTTCTCCTCCCTTCCTCTTGGGAGCTCAGCTGGGTTTGCAAGCTAAGGAAAAATCTGTACGAAAAGGAAAGAAAAAGGAAGGAGTTGAGGCAGAGGATCAATAGGTCTTTCAGCCAGGATACTGTGGCAGTGGGGACTGAAAGGAATAAGGAGCCTCATTCATTTGGCACTGGAGTTAACGTAATCTGTGACATCGCTATAAGGTACTTAGAATGTCACTGACGTGAGTTTGATGGCATTTTGTACTTTGCTGGCAGTATGTACATGACTGCCTACAGCAAAGTTGGGGGTCAAGAACATGGCATAAAAAAGCAGTACAGAAAAATGACATTTGCCAACTCAACTCTGTGGTTCTTTGAGCAGGGAGGACCTGCACATCCTTGCTACCGCTGAGTGACAATGTGGGGCTGATACGAGTGATGATACCAAGTGGTGAATGGCACAGGACTGCCAGGTTTTCCAGGCACTCGATCTCACATGGGCCTCCAGATCTCCTTGAAATCCACTCTCTGGCAAGCACGATTGCACAGTAGTGGATAACAGCATAACGAGCCACACAGTATGTCTAATTTAGAGTTTGATGTGGGAATTATTTGGTTAAGTTGAGCCATGGGGAGGTGGCATCAGGTTCTAGAGAAGGTCTGAAGTAAAACCTGAAGAACTGACCATCACGTTGTGTATGACAGGGTGAAGTCTTTTTTTTCAGCAGATGGTCTTTGAAAAATGTGTAAGTGGAGGACTTGGTTCTCCTGGAATAAATAGGTGGGTCGGAAGCACAGAAGCTGTACCTTCACAAAGGTCCTCCCCATCAGAGCGGGAAAGGGGAACAAGGTAAGAAGAAAACTCTGATGGGAAGGACCCTCATGAAGGCACAGCTTCTGCCAAGAGGCAGCAGGGTCTACTTCTGGATTAGCCATGTGCGTGTCTGCGCAGATGGAAAAGATGATATGGGAGGTTTTTATGTGCAAAGGCTCTGGAGTTTTCTTCCGCATGCAACTGGGGGTTCTTCAGCATAAATCCAGCCTCCTGTAAGGAGAGGACAAAAAACAGTTACATGTGATGGAGAAGAGTCAAGCTGATCATGGAAATATGGCTTGCATGGAGTAAGTGGAAAGGGTAGGATAGACTTACTCCTCCGAGTGCTGTTTCTGGATGAGCTGCGCATGCAGGCCCACACCACCAGACTCTCCCCTCATCCTGCCACTGCATTCCTCTTATCCAGGACCGGATTGACGTGGCAGGGAAATCTCACCACTGAAGCAGCACAGCAACACATTTGACCCTATAAAATTAAGCGACACGCTTAGCAAATCCAACCAGGAGCACGTGTAGAAAAGCCTGGGTGTCCTGGATTCTGCAGAGAACAGGGATGCTGCTGAAAAGAAGGGGGATGCTGCTGGAAAAACCCATAACTCTATTCTTGGTTTGTAGGTAGATGATATCTGGCACATGTGAAATAAATCATACTGACCAGTCCCAGAAAATGCTGTTGTTCAGCATAGTTTGCATTGAATTTTTAGGGAGTGGGATATAGTAAGTAACCGAGCTCCTTCTAGAAAGCGTGAAATAGCAACACTTGGAGGAAAAAAACATCTCTAAAGGCTTTGAGTCTGGCAATAAATGGAAATGCACTTGTTGAACTTTGACCGTGGGACTGACATTTCAGACTAGGTGCCAGGTTCGCTTTCATTTCTGACAGCCCTTGACATATGCATTGGACCTGTTTGATCTTGTGAGCCAAGGCTGTTCCTGGTGGCAGCCCTCCTTCTGGTTTGCAGTGCCGAGATGGTGCACGGTGAGCGCTGGGACGTGGCTTACAGGGCATGTTTTCGGTCCCAGCTCTGCCCCAAAGGTCCCTTTGTTCCGGCGCTCAGCTGCAGCGCAGGCAGTTGCTTGCCGCATGATGCGAAAGGGAACAGAGATTTCTTTGTTGTCCGGGGCCCGGCTGCCCTACCGGCAGAAATCGAGCCGAAATCAGCAATTTCCATCCCTTTCCCTTTCCAAATCTGGCTACCATTCTGCTGGCGTGCCCAAGCGTGAATTTACCGGCGCTGCACGTGTGCGGTGCTTTGGGCTTGTCATCCTGGTGGCGAAAGAGAAACGTTTCGTTTCTCCTTACTAACATCTTAGTAGTACCGTCTGAGGTTAAAATCCATAATTTTGGAGGGGATATCTGCTCAGATCGGCACTTGCGTAAGCGCTCGTTACGCATGGCAAAGTAACTGAGTGCAGGAATCAGGTGCCTCGCTGAGCTGTGGGTACTCGGGGTCCCTGTGCTTCGAGCTGGGGACAGAGGTTTTTGCTAAATGGTGCCTTACGCCAGGAAGATAACCCTGAGCTGCTGACTGGCATCAGCAGCGTGTGGGGCTGGACTGCCGCTGCTGACATTTTAACTCTACGGCCTGGCTAGCGGGAAGCACGCTCAGCACTCTTTACGGGAAGCAGCCGCTGGAGCTGGCGTGGAGCAGGGCGCAGAGCCCGTTTTGCGGCAGGATGGGGTTGGATGTGGGCTGTGCTTGTGCTGCCTTCGCATGTGTGTTGCCGCGCTCGGCGACTGGCCGCCGTCAGCAACAGGTATTGCTTTTTCCTTGCGTAGCCTAAGCTGAAAGAACAGGATCGTTGTGGCAGCAGGGAGCGAGCGGCAAAAAAAAAAAAAANAAGGAAAAATCAATAAAAATCGCCTTCTTTTTCCCCCCTTTCAGGCCAGGTGTGCTGAGAATCAGACATGAAGGCTCAAGTATGTTGCTTAAAATACTTCAGGTTATTATATTTGGAAGAAACAAATTCTTATTTCTAGAATAATTCCAATTGCTACTGAGATTTAATTGGCTTTCAAGCAAGATTTGGCAGATACAACTAAAAACATAAACTATACACAGATTTGCCATAATGCCATTTTTCAATTGTCAGGCTTGCCACAGGACATCTATAAATATTTGTAGCATGGCTGGTTATTACATAGTTGAGTAATTTAGCACATTGTAGTTTTTACAGACAACATTATCAATTTATTTTAAAAGCCCTTTCATTCTATGACTTTATTTTCCATGTTTTAAGGGCATAAATATTTAAAGAAGTGGATAGGAGTGTTAAGCAGGGGATGAAACGGAGCATGTAAGGAAAGAAAGCGAGAAGGATGGTGGGGGCGGTCAAGGGGCGGGAGGTAGAGGAAGGTTTAGGTTGGGATGAGGGAGCCAGGGCAAATCCTGTAGGATCCGGCCGGACTCTCTGGCCCATTGGGGGAAACACAGGCAGTGCCTACGCTCCGAAGCTTAAATGAGATGGACAGGAGACAGCAAAGGCAATTTCTGCCCTCCGTGGGATTTGCCTCAGGGTATTTTATAGTGGCTTTAGCTGCCTGCCAGCATCTTTACCATGCGTTGCGCCCGCACGCAGCTGCTGAGCCTTCTGCCTCCTGCTTCTTCTTGCTGCTCATCCATATTCAGTGTCAGCCGGCTGCTTTCTGGAAAGGAGGAAATCAGAGCACGCTGGTGATTTTTTTTTCTGGAGCAGCCGCTCCTTGGCATGGAGAAGGGAAAAATGCGGCACTTGCAGTGCAATAAATACATCGGTTCTGTGGACAGCCTGGTGAATGTCATGGAAAGAAGGCTTTGAGCAGCAAAATCAGCAGGTTTTCTGCTCTCAAAACTTTCCACTCAGCATCGCTGTAGTCAAGAGGGAATTTTGCGAGGTACCTGTTAGCTCTTGTGTCAGATGATTGCACAGTATCTCAGGCTGCTGCTGAACATATGCGTTCCTGGGAGAACACATCCATTTTGAAAAGCCAAATTTTCTTATCTTTGTCTTGTCTTTTTTTTTTATCTTTTTTTTTTTTTTTTGGTAATGCCTGAATGTCTTATCTTTTGCTTTCTTAAAATGTTTCTTTCAATAAATAACTGAGATAAATCTGCTTGCTTTGAAAAGAACCAGCAAGTTTTGCTAACTTGGTGCCAGTCTGCGTGCTGGGGTGGGCCCGCAGCCAAGCTAGCATTTCAGTTCAGGTCGGATTTGGGCAAAACAAGGTAACTAGTTATTCTCTGCAGCCTTCTCTCCAGGTTTGCGTCAGTTTGGACTCTGGCCCTGATCGTGGTGGGTTTTGGAGCAGTGCTAGGACGGCTCTCAGCGTGCTGGTTGAATGCACGCAGGCAGCTGCAGCAGAGAAAGCCAGGTCCGCTCCGGGAAAATGAAGTTATCTGCTTTTCAGCAGCTGTGTGTGTGTGCGACTGCAAAGGGTTCCTGACCGTTTTTACCCCTATACTGTGAAAACTGATGGCCGCAGCTATGGGCTGCAGGAAGAAATCGTTAACCACCCTGGGACTGCCAGCGTGGTGCTGTCAGAGTTGGGAGTTACTTTTCAGTGCTGTCGTAAGCACGTTGGGTTTCTTCCTAACTTTCACCAGATCTTTCCAATTACTCCAGAGCTTGCGGGGCCCTGAAAGAAGTGAAGTTTTGTTAACCACGGCATGACTAAGGATCTCCAGCAAGATGATGCTGTCCCTCTTCTTGGGCCAGTAGGAGTGAGTTGTGACCGGCAGTCCCTGTCTGAGGAAGTTTAAGAGTTGGGGTGAGCAGCCCTGGAAGGAGAGACCTGGAGGCAAAGTCACATCCACAGGGTCACCACGGACTAGAGACAGAAGCACATCTTCTGTTTTTCATTCACACTGCCCTTTTTGTGTAGATAGATCTGTGTTTATTTGCTTAAACACGGATTAAAGTTGCTCGTTTAGAGGTAGTTAAAGGGCAATGCTGCTTTAAAACCGGTCTGTTGCAATCACGGGGTAATGCCTGCAGTAAGTAAACTGGCTTGATGTGTCATTTTCCTTGGACAAGGACTTTCTCTCCCAGCCACTAATAGTGGTTTTGGGCAGCCTCACTGCGTTTCTCCCTGCAAGGTGGAGTGAGCAGGTCCTGCTAGGGGATGCCGTCAAGGGCGTGAAACTCGGTTGTCACTTCCTACTCCGTTATCAAAATAGTTTTACGTGGAAGTGTGGTGAGATTGGAGAGACCCTAGGTGAACACACGACAGCCTTTGTGAACCTGCAGTGCTAAAGTCTTCTCCCTGCAGGCCCTCCCCACCACCACCACCACGCATCTGCCCCATTGCTGCCATTTCCAGCCCTGACCAGACAGGTCCATGCCTGCAGGGTCCCAGCAGCTTCCTTGTGAGGTGGAAAACCTCACCCTACACTGTCTGCCTGGCTTGGGTTTCAGGTTGGAGCTTCACACCAGAGCTGGTGCTGGTGGAAACATGCTTGGCTGTGCCAGCAAGAGACTGAGCTGAACTGCTGAATACAGTCATCTTCTCCTTCCTCTGGAGCTCCTGGTCTTTAGGTGATGGTGGTGGCAGGAAAGCCTGTATGTGAGGAGCAGCTGGGACTTGCACTTGAGACAGCTTGTTGACCGTGTGTGCTGACCCTGGGTCTCCTTTACCCCGCGGGCCTGCCCCCCTTGGCTGGTGGTGCCACCACCATCAGGTATCCTCTCCTTAAAACTGACTTCTTTCTTGCCTTGTCCTGCAAGAGGTGAGAAGAATGTCTGGGCAGGGTACATGGTCTGTAGGTAACACCTACGTTGGGTCTCTGTTCAGATGTGGCCACCAGAGGGAAGAGAGGTGGGTGTCAGATAGTCAGTTCTGTTTTGGTAGGAAATCCTTAGGGTTTTCAGCAGACGTGAGCAGGATCTGAAATCAATGAAGTTTTAAAGGGGTTAAGTGAAGAGGTGTGTTTTCCTCACATCGTTTGCAACCAACAAACTTATTTTATGCGATAAGTAGCAGAAACTAGTGGCTGTGAACGGCCCTGAGCACCACTTACTACCACCCATGTTTTTGGGAGGGTCATTGAGCGGTTTTAAATGTATATAAAGTTTGTGGGAATGAATGGGTAAAGGAAGGAGATGTCACTGTAGACAAACAGAGCTGTCCTTTTCCAGTTTACTTTTTTGCAAAAGGCTTTTGCCATGAAGGTTTTACGTCCATCGTCACCACTGTTAAACAGCATCTCTGGGGGTGGGTGACGCCAATGTCACCTACATCTTTGGGGCTACAGTGAACCGCCTGGTCCTAAGCTGCTGAGCCACCATGCTGAATTACAGGTGTGGTCACCCAGACACCTCGCCAGGTCCCGCTTCTGACCTCTGTCTCCCTCTCTCTCTTCCAGGCACCTGCGTGAAGTGCAGTAAGGGGGTGTATGGAGCAAACCAGGCTTGCCAGGCCATGGGCAACCTCTACCACGACGCCTGCTTCACCTGCGGAGCCTGCAGTGAGTACCCCCGGCCTCGCCTGCCGCCGGAGCGGGGCCCTGGGGCGAGCGCCTCGGGCTTAAGGTTCTTCTGGTTTAAAGGGGGAGAGAAAAGGAGGTGTTTATTGAATTAACGTACCAGCTGGAGTCCGCTGCAGCTGTATGTCTTGCTGCTTGGTGGTTGCTGCTTGTTTTTGAACAGATTCTTGTAAGGCTTTGTAGAAAAGATACTTCGGATTGTGCTGGCCGCCGGCCTTCTAGTATGGGGGACGGTTGTTTTCATTCCTCTGCCTCTCCATTACAGCTACATTATGTTGGTTTTTTTTTTTTTAATTATAAGAGGTTTTTTTCAAAGTGGCAGTGAATATGCCTGGTCTGGCATGTAGGGGTTTATTTTATTTGTCACGTCAGATTTCACAGCCACCCTGGCCTTTCAGCCTGCGGACCCCAGGGAGAGCTGCGGTGCCAGCGCCGTGCCGAGGGCGCAGGCAGGGTGCCAGTACCGGCAGTGGGCTCTGCGAGCGCCGGAGACACCTTCTCTCTGGCACGGTCGGTCCGGCGACGGTGTTTTCACTGCGCGTGTTAACCTTTACTCGCTGTAACTGTTTTTGCCCTTCTGAGGGACCTCCGGTCCAAGCATCTAAGTGCACGAATGACCCCGGTTACCCGTCTTGCTTGTTCTTCCTCCGGAGAAATGGAGCCGTGCCCCAAGATGAGTGGCACGTCTCTGCTGACTCGCTTTCTGGTTATTGCAGGGAGGGAGCTGGTTATTGTGCCAGAGGTATCAGGCTGGGAGCAGGGACACCGAGCCCTGTGAAACCTGCCTGGGAAGCCAGGTAAATAGTTCAGCTGGCCCCGCTGAGCTCCCCGCCGCTCGCCAGACCCCCATCTGAAGCTTGCTGGAGCCTATGGCGTGCTGCAACCTATGGATCCTCCTGAGCGGCTTTTGGAAGGGGTCGGTGATGGAGCCGGGGTGAGGAACGGGCAGGCTGCTTGAGTTCAAGTTGTGGCTGTGTTTGTAAGACAGTGTTTTTTCTCTTTTGTTATGTTTAACCCTAGGGCTAGTAGGATGTTTTTAGAAATGTAGTGTGTATGTGGCAGCAGAAAAAATAATAATAATCCTTCTGGTAGTTTTGTATGTATCAGTTTGGTTTTCCCAGATGAGTCTTAGGGTTTTTCTCCTGCGTTGCATTTAGAGTTGTAAACTCATCAGGGCTGCATGTGTTTTATTTGGAGCTGTAAAGTGGGAATAAATATAGAAAGATGTGTGTGTTTTTTAATAATAGCTGAACCTTGAACTCTGCTCATTTCCCAGCTGTCCAACACCAGCTGCCTTGCCTTACCTATGTTTTCAGTAGATCACTTCACCGTTGTCTGACTGAAGACGGGAAAACTGAAAAGAAAAAGCTGTGTTTGCATGTGGTGGCGGTTTCCTAAAGGCTCAGAAGTCAGCAGCTCACTCTTTTGCCCTCTCTTGTAAATTAAATCGAAATCTTCTTGTGCGGACAGGGTTCCTGGCTGCAGCCAGGGCTTTGCTTCAGGAACCTCTCACCCTCTGTGGCCAGGCAGCCTCCAAACTGCCCTTGCACACAGCGCACCTGTTAAAAATAATCCAGCAGCGGGGTCGAGCCATCTTAAATTTCTAAAATTACTACTGTGCAACTGGTGCTTTAGAAAGAAACACTTTTGATCCTCCTTTTAGAACGAATTTTACCATCTTTATTTGGCGAGCCATGCTAGAGAGGTACTTGCGGTTGCAGAGGTATCAGTGGTTACTTCCATTTATGTTTGTTAGTGTTTGGTTAAAAAATAGCTTAATCCCATTTCTAATGAGGTGGGTTGGTGAGGGCTGAAAGAATAGCTATTTGCTGCTTATTCTAAAAGGCAACCCTTTCCAAAGGTTTCCAGTGCAGGATCAAAAGGTTTGGGTGTCAGGTGAGACTTAGGAAGATGGAAGAATCTAAGTTTAGCTAAGTGAAGCCCATTTTCTCTCTTACCCAGGCTGTAACTGGGGAATCTCTTTGGAGATGTGCTGGAGCAAAGGGTTTCAAAAGAAAAGTAAAAGAAAAGCTAGTAAAAATGCTAGTTAAAAAAAAAAAAAAGGGAAGGAGGGGAGTAATAATAATATTTCCTTGAGTAGGGAATACCGTATTTCCATATGAGATAAAAACGGGGAATGGAAGCAGCAGGAGTATAAGTGAGAGCCTGTTTCAGCTTGTTATGCACAGGAGAGTAATTACTCGTGAAAGCTCAAGTCCTTCCCATTGGGGCAGCGGCTGTACTAAGATGGGAGCTGGACGCAGCAGTGGCCGTCATGGATGGATGAAGAGGAGGATGTGTGGTGGCATGGGACTTCTGGAACTCGAAGGAGAGGTGGTGCCAGAGGGAGGCCTCCGCAGTAGCAGCGTTTCCCTCACGTGCATGTACCTCAGCGAGTGGTGAGGCTCAGAAGAAACCCTCCAGTGCAGGGGGTTGGTTTCCTGCACTGCCACTGTGGTTTTGCAGGGCTCTTTGTGCAGGAGATGTTTGCTCCAGGGGGCTTGGAAGGGCATTTATGTTCCCCCCCAAGCCCCTACCCCAGCAGCGTGCTTGTAAAGGCGTAGCGGGGCTGACTTTCTGATTCATCAAGCCTCTTTGCCTTGCAGCTGCTTAACTGATGCCTGGGGTGGTACGTGCCGTCCTGTGTCCTGCCCTGTGCTCAGGGAGGAAATGTACTCGAGGGGAATCCCTCCCCCCGGCCTTTCACAGACCGAGGTAATTTCCCAGTCCCCCCAGACTATCGGCCGCAAGACGAATGAAGCACAGCCCTGTCGTTACCCAGAGAGAACGCGTGCCTCTCTGCAGGCTGGCTGTCATCTGTGTCGCTGCGGTAAATATGATGAGAACATTTTATCTGCCAGAAAAATAAATATTTGTCCGGACGGCGTTGCCTGTCTAGCTGCAAAGCATGCCTTGAGCAGCCTATGTGGAAACTGGTTCCCAGCTGAAAAGTAAGTAGTGCTGTTAAGGTCAGGAGGAGTTCGTCTTGGACACCATCCAGTACAGTCTTGTCTTTGAGAAGTCAAGGGTGCTCGTGATTTCAGTCCTAAGATTTCTGCTCTGGTGGAACGCTGAATATCTCCGCTCCAATAAATAAAATATACAAAATTACCTATTAAGGTAAAGCATATTGTCCTCCAGATATTTATATCCGCTGTCCTGCTGTTTTCATTTTAGTGAGGATTTCTAATTTTGCTTGTAGTTGGATTTGTGTCCAAACGTGCATTAGTTTCGCAGATACAGAAAACCGAGAGGGTCTAAGGAGGGGAGGGGGGTTGATATCTCATGGTGCCAAATTTCCTACACTCTCTGTTTCCTGGTACACATATATTCAGAGATAAATGATAGAGCAATTTGTTGAGCAGAGATATGCATACGTTACAGGGTTCAGTTGTCAGGAAAAAAATGTACTGTTTTATCTGAGCCAGTGGCATGTAATGCAGAAAATTTGGCTTAGAGGTCAAAACAACAGATTTAGAATGATTACTTTGGCATAAATGTCTCATTTATCTTCTTGTTTGTTACAGGGCAGAGACACAAACAAGGCAGCTTTTTGCAGAGAGGGAAAGGAAAAAACTACAGGCTCTTTCTGCGGGATTAGTAATAAGTTATATTTGCTTTACAGGAGGGCCTTAACAAAAAAACGTCTTCGAAACTCATACGGCTATTTCCTGCAAGCTCAAGGTGTCTGTTTCCGTCTTGGTGGGGTTTTTTTTCAGTTTGTTGGAGGAACAGTTGTAGTTATCAAACGATTTGTTACACATTAACCATTTAAGTTAAATCACCTGTTTATACCTCCTCAAAACACAAAAAATGCAGGTGTTTCCAGGTGTTGATATTTATTGTTTAGGTAGTAAGGAGACATTATAAATGATACAGACTTAACTACGGTATTGCTTTAACCTGTTGTGGTGTTTTAGTGTTTTCTCTAGGATTCAGCCAGGCTTATATCCAACTGGGGCAGATTGCCCGGAAAACAGACCTTTTTAGCTCTGCTCGCAGTGTAATTTAGAGCTTAAGGGTCTTGTACTTGAGCCTATTGGTCCTCAGAGGAAATCTGAAAGCTAAAAAAGTGCAAGGGAAGTGTCAGAGATGACTGTGAAGGAAATCGGCAGGCCAGGAAGGAAGTCAGAAAGAACGAACTGATTGCGAGGTGATTTGAAGGAGGGTTGGATGTTGCACTGAAGCAGAAGGTCCAAAGGGAGGACCAGATTGTGACCAGTTATTACAAAGAGGTGGAAACCTTGCATGTTTGCCCGATTACAGAATTCGACCTTTGACATGTCAACATTACTACCTTACTTTCTTTTTCTTTTTTTATTGTAAGCTCAGATTAATGTTGATGTCTGTGTAAGGGTAACAGACTGCTGTTCCAGTGGCAGAGTTTGAAATAACACGAGCTGTCTGTCTTGCCACCCTCTGGGGATATATATGGTGGGTTTTTTTTAATATTTCACAGTGTTGCTGTGTTTAGAGGTATCAAGGCTTATTTACTAAACAAGGTAGCTAAGGTATCGAAGCAGTGTAACTGTGAGCGTAGCCCTTTGCTTGGGCTAATTAATCTTGCTGCGGTGATTATAAAGCACGGCTACTTAGAGCAATGCAGCTCTTGGTGGTTTTGGGATAGTTATGTTGAATAAGCATGCCCCATATTGGTATATAACCCCTGGAACAACAGGGCCATGGTTTGTATTGGTATCACTAAATAACTCTACAAGTAGAAAGTCACCTTTTTCTGCGAGTGCAACTTAATCCCAGGTTACAGGACAGCTTTGCCAAGTGAATTTCCCCGTGGTGCATGTGTGTGTATAATTTCTCTTACTACCAGCTCTTCTAGCAGAGGCAGAATTTACTGCTTGTAATGTGATATAAAACCACTATACTGATCAACACATGTGACAAATGCACAGATTTTCAAAGCAGTAACAAAGTACTGCAGGCAATCCTTCCTTGGCACCGCTTTAATAAAATTATCATGCAAGACTCCATGTAGTAAACCATATATTTTTTTAGCAAAAGTAATCTCAGGAAAGATTCAGCCATGCCTGGCTTTACCGCCAGTTTGGGAGACAGCGAAGGCATCAGTGTGTGTTTCTGCCTCAGTCTAAATTGTTGCTTTGTCCTTGCTGACTTTTTGTCTTCAGTCTCTCAGCTCGCTGGTGAGAAATCCCCGCTGTTTGGCACAAGAAGTGCTTGCCGTAGGTGAGAAACGCCGGGGCAGCTTTCATGGTAGGGTGACATTGCTTGTTTCTCTCCTGGCCATATTTCAGGGTAGTGGTGCTTTGGGGTCTGAGCTGAAGAGGCTTTAGCATGGTCCATGTGTCCTCAGTAGATATCCCCACTGGAAAGGTATGAGCGTTCAGCTCACACGCAGGAGATGCCGTCAGGGTTTTATCAGTATGTTAGTGGTTTGAGTCAATCGCATGTGTTCTAGTGCGGGCTGAAAGTCTGAAATCATTAGGACAATGTGAGAAAAAAGGTTGAAATCTTTAATGGAATATATTTCCAGTCTTTCTGGTCATTTTATTTTATAATGTCGCCTTCAAAGTACTGGGTTTTGTTAAGAACAGGCATAGGATTGATTGTGCTGTAGATTTTAGGGGGTTTCTTATAATGTTTTAGTGGTACTTATGAATAATTTTCTGACTAATGGCTCGGTAAGCACTGCAGCCTCTTCCATAGCCAGAGAAATTTAAAAATTGCTCTCTCGTATCATTTCGATGCAGAGTTACATTCGCTGAGGACACAGAGGTTGCCTCCCCCTCCTTCCTCCTCTGAGCCTCCACGCATTTCGGTGACAGTCGGCGGGGGACGGGGTAGGAGGCCAGCTCTGATGGCTGCCTGGTTTTAGTGCATTTTGGGGAACAGGGCAGCCATCCCCAGAGTGACGCAGAGAGCGGCTGGGCATTGGGTTGAAAACCGGTAGCTCAGCAGAGACTCCCTGGATCATAGCGCTGCTTTGTCACAGGGTGACTTTATCTTACCTCTGAATTTTGAAGTTTCTAGGGGTTTTCCCTAAAAAGAAAAACATTTTAGTATCTTCATGCAACGGTTTGCCATCAGCAGGGGAGAGGTGTTGCTCCGTTGTGTGGCTTACTGTGGTTTCACAATGTTTCCCTCTGAGGAGGCATTTCTGCCTTCACCTGTGGTTGCTTTGCCATTAGAGGCAGCTGACCTTTTCTTACATGTACCAGAGCATGCTTTGGCTTCCAGGCATCAGATCAGTTTCACAGATGTTTTTTTTTTTATTATTTTGTCGCCTCAAATGTGTGGTGAGAGCGCAAAGGGTGTTTTTTTCCGCAATTTTACAATACAGCTGGTGGAGTTGAGAGACCGAACATCTTAATGGTAATGGAGCTACCATGTCTTTTTGTAAGAGACATCCTATCTTCCTGCCCATGGTTTCACCAATGCTTTGATCTGGGGTGTCTTCTGGTTGATCACAGCCTTGAGTTTCCCTGATTTGGAGGATGTGCAGGCATCTAAGTGACCCTTTCATGCAACCCCAGTTCAAGAGCGGATTGGAAATATTGACGCTTGTGTGTCAGGCTCAGTGCTGCACCCAGCTTTACTGGCGGCCAACCGAAATAGCATAGATGGCAGAAATTAAATAGAGCTCTCTGATGCTCAACCTATTCTGCTGTGCACAGTAGTACGCCGTACTGCCTGTCAGCAGGGTCGGTATCCATGGAGGGCTCCGTAAATATGTGTGCTGGCTGGGCACCAGTGGGTCTCATGTGCTGCTCAGCTGTGGGCAGTGAGGACTTCTGTATGGTATGGAGGAGCTGAGACCTCTGGGCTCTGCCTGTGCCCGTTGTCCTGCCTGTGGGGCGTGCAATGGACTGGAGTAGGTTCTTCGATCCGAACCCCCTCGTACTTCTACGTAGGGGAAATGAAAACTGGGGGAAGGACTGCAGCTTGGGCCAGAGCCACCCGGGACTGAGGAGGAGCTTGTTGGGATCCTTAGCAGCTAGGCGGACGGTGTTTCCAGCCTGCTGTCCCACTAGTGTGTCAGGAGGTCACATCCAGTGAATCCGGAAACTGAAATCCTTTTGTACTTAACCTGTCATTAGTAACCACATGTCCAAATTTATCTTACAGCTGTGGCACTCTAGGAAGGAGTGATTTTTGTAAGGACAGAGGCCCAGCGTGGTCAATGTGAAAGGGACCCAGAAGCAGCTGCCAGTCTGCAGTGGTTCTCGCCCATCTGCTGTGCAGATACCGCAGGGTGCTTAGATAAGTGATCCATGAGGTCCACGCTGCCTCCCCAGCAATGCAGGGTCCCGGTCATGCATCTCCATAGAGCCTTGGGACCTGGATGCAGCTCTGTACCATTACATGCATCAGGAGCCATCTCTTGTCTTTGAACATGGGTTTGTGACCTCATTGTCCTTTTAATTAATAATGGAAAAGCAACTTCAAAAGAGAAAGTTGGGTGCAGCTCCCCAGCAAGCAAATGATGCATCTCCCAGCATCCTCCTTTGGCCATTGCAAGTCCCTGGTAAGCCCCTCTCTGTAGGAGAGAACTGTTGTTTGAGAAAATGACGGACAAAAGCACCAGCATCCTGGGAGTGCAGCCTGGTGGTATGTCTATTATCAGCTGTTAAGCAAAATGTGTTTATTTTAGCACAAAGGCACTAGTGGCTAAGCTTGAAATATTCTGAAATCGGTGCTTAAATGACCTCGAGGTCACCCTGAAGGTCCCGCAGCTGAACAGATTAGGCAGACGTGTTGGGGATGAGCTGTACATAAAAGCACGAGGCTCAAACCTCCTGTCAGTAAGAGGAACAAGAAATCTTGTAACAAGAAGGTGGAGTTGAAATGCCAAAGAATTTTAATTGTCTGAATTTTTTCAGGTGAGAGATTAGCTAAATTCAGGGTGAAGAGAAAGTGAAATACGGTCAGGAGCCAGCAGCTTCAGGCATGTAGTAGAGCAATTGATCCTGAAAGCAGCAAACCACACATTAATATTCCTGGCTTTATCAAAGGATGTGGTCTCTGTAGTCATCATGACACGTATTTAAAGTGATGCGTATTTAAAGTGAGCAGTGATCGATATGTAATTCCTTATATGCCATTTAAGTTCTCTCTCGGTGAAATTACAACAGCATCTCCGTGTTCCAGCGAAACCTGTGCCAGCCTCTGCAGGCACGCAGTCACAAGTATCACTTTTGAGGGGGGTTTATTTAATGTATGGCACTGTCCCGCGGCAGGGAGCTCAGTGCAGGGACAGAAGCCACTGCCGCCACCCTGCTCAGTGCTGTGGGGCCGTCCCAGCATGGTTTGTTTTACTGGTGTGGCTGCAGCCGGAACGTGCATTTCCCAGCTCCACTGGGACGGTCCCCAGTGCAGCCTGGGGAAGTGAGCTTTTCCTGCATCTCGCTTTCCCGTGCATAGGATGAGGAGATGCTTCCTCACCTCAAAGGGGTGGTGGGAGGAGAGGTCCGTCCCGATATAGGCAGGGAGAGGCTGAGAGCAGCAGAGGAAGAAAATGGCTCCGTTTGCACTCACCGCTCCCGCAGCGCTGCAGGAGTACCTAGTTACTTGTTTTTTTGGCAAGTTTTCATTTACACTTCTGCCAGGGGCTTAAAGACAGCTGTGGAGAGGAGCTAAAAATAGTCAAAATAACCACTTCTACCCTAAAGAAAGTAATTAAATCATCCCCCCCCTTTCCCTCAAAGTGCCCTTGGTGTCAGCACCTCTGCTTCATGGGCCCATGTAACACCAACAGCCAAATTATAAATCCTGTATAAAGGGGTTTATCCCTCTACTGAATGAGCTTGCAGCACAAGCCCAGACACAGCGCACCGGCTGTGGCACCTTCTCCAAAGGTCTGTTCCCATCAATCTTGACCTGCTAATGTCACGGGGTTAAAAATATACTGGGCATGGAATGGCCAGTAAATGCTGGTTTTGTCACTGTGGAAGAATGACGTGGTGGCAGCGGTCCAGACCTCACCCCGTCTGCTATGATGGCTGCTGCTCATGCACGAGCCATCATCCAAAGAAGTGTCTCCTCATGGTGTGGCTCCGTGCGTTGTTTTTCCTGACCGCTGCTAGCTAGTCTTTAAGGAGGGACATTTTATGCAGGTGGAAAGTCACTTGGGCACCTGCCTGTTGCACTAAACTGGAGTCCGCGCTGCCACATAATTTAAAATCAAAGTTAAATGGTTTTTGTTTGTTTTTTGTTTTTAGGCGTGCCAAATGCCAATACTGTATTTAAATCAGCAGGAGATTTTTGGGGGTACTTCGTGCTGCATTAGTCTTGTTATTAACTTGCTTAGGACCGCCATTGACAAAGATGCTGCAAATCCCAGGTATCTCCATGCCTTCCCTTCCCCTCCTCAGAAATTTGGACTCTGCAACTGCCGGTGAGCGTGCCAGGCTTACCTGTGGATGGGCAGGCACACAGAAGGGGATTATCATACAAATACACACCCTGGGTTATGGGCCACAAAGCTAACGTGTCCAAGATTAGATACTTTTTATTTTGGGCTCCGGGTCCTGTTTTGGTGTTGGCAACTTTGGCAAAGCATCAGGGTAGGTGAGAGAAATCAGAGCGGGATGCTTTCAGGTCTCTGGGTTTTTTTTCCATGTCCCATCCGATGTCCGCATTGAAGCAAGGATGGGCTGGCCTCCGGGTAATGCGGCTGTCCCCGGCAGGGATTAGAGGAGAACGGGGGATGACGAGCATGTCGGGGCGGCATGCTTCTGGCTCCTACACCGGCCGGTAAACACGTGGCTGAGCAACGCCCGCAGCTTAACCACAACACTGCTGCGCACGCAAACCAGGGCTTCTTCCTTGGGAAACACGCTGCCACGTCCTCCGCCCACCTTGCTGGCTGGAACCTGCGCAGGGCACTAAGGGCTACTGGTGAAATGTTGGTCTGGCTGACTTCACTGGCAAAACTTTAGAGCTTCACTAGAGCATCTCCATTTCCCGAGGAGCAGTGCGAGTTGTTTCCTAGCCTGAGAGTGCCCTCTGGCGTATGCAGGAGATGGTAAAGCTCTTAATTTATTGAAGTGGTTTTGCTTGGCTTCCTCTTTTACTTAATATTTGCAGCCAGTGTGGTTAATCATCAAAGGCTGCCAGGTAGGTGCATGCAATAAAGCACTGAGAGGTGAGCTCCAGACCAGTCCCATGTGTCGTCTGTGTTTATACACCTAGCAGCTGATGATGATTTTTTAATTATACAAGCATATCAAGGAGGAGGCTTCTGGGCCCTGGTGTCTCGGTCCTGATTTCCTTCCAGCCAGGCCTGGCAGGTCCCCAAAAACCAGCCTGCAGTATGTCCTGCTCCAGCTGTGCCCAGGCAGTGCTGTTCCGTCTGCCCCAGGCACTGCCTCCCGGGCACTCAGAGCCACTCCAGTGCTAGGCTGCATTTCAGACCCCTGGCTGAATAGGAAAACCAGGCTGCAAAGAGTTAGGAGCAGGTTTTTATAAACAAACAAAGCCTAGCCCTTTTCTCCAGGGAGGAGGCAGGGCATTTAGAAGAAGTGGCGGCAGCCTGAGCATGTGTTGCCATAGTTATGTGGAACTGAAAACAGACGGTGAATGTGAGGCATAACACAAAAGCTGCAGTAAATATAAATCTTCCCCATGTGTAGAGTACTTTCTTGGAAAAACTTTGTTGTTATGACATTCTGGTTTGCTTTCAAAATTTCAAAATGCTTTCAAATTTTCGTTGGCAGCTGCAATAATGAATATGCTGGTAGGGAGCAGAGAGAAGCGTGGTCATCACTCCAGTGTTGCACTCTGCTGGAGGCAGACCTGGTGTTTGGTTGTTGCAGTGGCTTATCTGGTTGAAGGCACCTTCTAGTGGAACAGCATGGGAGGTGACATTTTGAGGAACTATGTCAAGTATGAATCACCCTCTGCACATACTTTCTTCTCCTTGTTCATCTCCTGGGGTGTTTTCCAGCCTGAGTCCGAGTACCCTCACTCGCTCTTGCTAGGTTATTTCATGTTGTAATCTGCCAGGAGGTGGTCCAGGCTTGCAAAGCTACCTCCTCATGCCCAGAGATGGGACTGTTGTCTGGATCCAGCGCTTGGCATTCATCAGCAATCGCCAGTGGAAGAGGAGATGGGGTTAGTTGCACTGGAAGCTGGGAAGATCCATGTTGGGGTTGGGTGCTCTTCTCCATCTGTGTGGCGACCATGCTCGGATGTCCTTGTTGTTTGCTTCTCAGCAGCCAGCTTTTGCTCACGTTTTCTCCCTGCTCTCTGCTGACCTTTCTCTTCTCTCTGTGTTTTTTCTTCAGGTCGAAAGCTGAGAGGAAAAGCCTTTTATTTTGTCAATGGCAAGGTGTTCTGTGAAGAAGATTTCCTGGTAAGCACACAGCTGACTCTTGTGCTGGCACATCTCAGCCTCTCCGGCAGACCTGCAGCATTTCTACCCGGCAGCTTTGCCCATGTTTCACACAGCTCTGGTCCAGCATCCTGCCGGGCCCTTCTGCTCCCCCTCTACCCAGGGCCAGCCCCAGTCACAGTGGCCGCTCACGTGTGGGGCTGGAAGTAGCCGAGTGAAAGACTGTGGTTTTGAAATACAGAGCCTGTAGTTGAAGCTGTAGCCTCTAGTGATGGCTTCTTCAAAGCATGTCTCTGTGGCCGTGCTGTGGAGACAGGAGCGAGATGAACAGCTACAGAAGAATCGATGAGTGTATTTCCCTTTCCAATGAACTGTTTTTGCTTGGGCGTCTTAATGGATATCTTTCCATTGCCCTCAATGGATTTTGTGTGAACATACCTGAGCATGAAGTAACCCCATGGTCCTCTCCTTGGCTGGTGGAGGTAGAAAGCCACATACCCCTTTGCCCTTGAACCCTCATAGATTAAGCCTTCATTGGCACTTGAAAAAGTCATATTTGCCTATTTATTAGGTAAGTCTAGTGATTTCTGTCAGAGAGAAGTGAGTTAATCTTGTTTGCTGTCATCAGTATATTCTACACAGGCTGAAAATGGAAGGATCGGTTAAATGCATCTAAAATATTTCATTTTTCCGGTTTGCATTTCCACCATTCAGACAGGACTGAAACCTTAGACATATGATGTGTTGTTCCTGAGGTGCATGTCATGGACATGACAGGCAGTTCCTTACCATTAGATCTTAGCAACAGCAGCAGCAAAGGTGCTCTAAGCCAAACTTGAATGTTATACTACCAGAGAGCTGGGATGATACCACTGGCATTGGGGAAGATCCAGTAGACCTGTAACGCTGTAACCAAAGGAAGAATTTGGCTTCCCGAGCCTATATATACAGATGTTGTGATGTGCATTTGTGATAAACACAAATAACTTCGTGGCGTGTAGATTCACATGGTGAAGTAAGAATAAGTCTTATTAGTAAATGCCTTATTTGCATGTGCATTTATGGTATTTACTTACATACTTAATTAAACTTAAATTTAGGACTTGAAAGTTACAGGGACTCATACTCTTTCTGAACAGTGGAAGTCTGGTGTCTGTATAGAATATCCTCTGGGGACCCATCCACACCTTCATATACTGAAAAAAGCACTGGGAAGTTTAGCTTGTGTAAGGAGTACAGAAAAAGTCCAAGCAAATGACAGCCCATAATATGCTGATGTTTATGCTCGACTAGCCTTGTGAAATTTTAAGCCAATTCTTTTTTTGTCCTTGCAGTATTCTGGTTTCCAGCAGTCAGCTGACAGGTGTTTCATTTGTGGTCATTTGATAATGGACATGGTAAGTGATAATTGCTTTAGGAGAAAATATCCCACAGCTTTTTAGAAGAATACATCAAAAGCAAAATATATTCATATCCAGTACTGTCTGTTGTCGTCCGGTAGTCTGCCTAATGGGAGATTTGTAGCAGGAAGAAAATCCGCTAAGCCTTTTGTTGATTTTTGCGAGGAAGTGAAGCTGGCACCCTGCCGTACGCGATGCAGAGTCTTTGCTCTGCCTGTTTCCAGTGCAAATTGAAAATCAGAGCCTTCAGCTCTTTCATCCCCTTTCGGGCTTCCCTGGACAGTGTATTTGTAATCCTGTTGATGCTTCCTGCTCAGAAGTGCCGTGGCTCTGCAGTGGCAGATGCTGTGGGGCATCAGTGCGGTTCTGCTGAGCCTGTCTTTCCTGTAGTCAAGCTGTGGCTTCCCACGTACCTTCAGGATGAAACTACTGTCTTGCTGCTGCTTTTTGTGGGTGCTGATACTCTGGGGAACAAGTTCGACCCATAGTATGTGATCCAGACCTCAGTTCAGATCCACCCAAGTCTTTGCAAACTCTTAGGACATGGGTGGACATCCTACTGAAGTGGGCAGTTCTCATTAGCCTGCAACAGGTACCATCCCTTCAAGGTGTGCACGGAGTGGGTCACGGCTCAGGGGCTCAGCTGGCCCCCAGCCAGCACCAGGCAGCATTCAGTTGCGGGTCATTCAGAGGGGGACGAATTCATGGTCGTGTAGCCGGTGGTGTAAAAACACAGCTGGGGCAAAGAAATTAGGAATTTCTGGGTGGTCAGTTCCCAGCATGCCCCCCAGGATTTCCTAATGCTTATCATTAATTATCTTGCCTGCTTGCACTGGAAAGCATTAAAAATGGAAGAGCTCAGAAGTGCGATCATCTGGCTGATGGACCATGATATTCCAGGTACAAATAGCTGCCGCAAAGCCAGCAGGTGTGTTGCAGCTGTGGAGTTCAATACAGTTTTCATAATCTGTGTTAATTAGAAAGCCAGGCTAGTGAGTACAAAGCTCTGGGATATCGAAGGCATTATGAAAACCTAGCAATAGTGTTTGTTTCAGCCTCTCATGGAGAATATAAAGATGTATTTCCTTTTGTTGGCCTGGTACGTCTTGACATGTGATCCTACTAAGTGTTCTCCACCTGTTGGCTTCAGAAATTATTTTCTTTCCTTTAAATTCTGTCACTTCTACCCTTTGTAATGCTAAATAACTTGACTGAGACCCAAAACTGTTTTCTTACCCATGCTGATAATTCATTTCTCTAGAACCAGGGGATATATATTGATTCCAGATGCCCTTTCCAGCCCTGTTAACTCATTTTTCAGATGAGGTGCCTGAAAAAAGGCACAGCCCCACTGATGAGTATGCAGCATTGTCTGATGTAAAGCTGTGTGTTTATTATTTTCACCTTTATTGGCTGTTCACATGCATTTTTCCTGTCTCTTTTGTTGCAGATCCTGCAGGCTCTAGGGAAATCGTATCATCCAGGCTGCTTCCGATGCGTGGTCTGCAACGAGTGTCTGGATGGTGTGCCATTCACTGTAGACTCTGAAAACAAAATCTACTGTGTCAGAGATTACCACAAGTAAGGACAAAATAAACAGCAGAGATGTTCCAATCAACCAGCCTATAATTTAGCTTCTCAGCTAATTAGGAAGTGCAGGCAGGGTTAGAAGCTAGAAGTTTGAGGATGGGGCTAGGCCCTAGAAATTCCCAATGTTCCTCCTTTTGCCCGGCCATCAACTCTGTGTAACTCTGAGGAAGTCACTTAATCCCTGAGCTTCAGCTGCCCCTTCTGCAAAGCAGTAGTAGTGAGAAATAGTGCTCATGAAGTGGTCAATGATGTAAGAAGTTAGTCCACTCTGAAGTAAGACTGTGAGTGCCTGCTGAAATGAATGTGAGTTGCTTTTTGAGTAGTTGCAGGGCTGAGTTTGACTTTTAAAGGATGCTTTTAGGAATCACCACTGAACGCGTGAAGTGAAACTTTTACCCAGCTCTAAATTAAACAACCGATAAATCCACGTAAAAAATCCCTTGTCATTTAGACAGTAAAATAAAATGGCTGTGCTCTTAGCTGGTGGTTATGATATTAGTGCTGCATACAATTTGAGTGTCCATCTGGCTTGCATTGCTCCTTGCTCCATTTTCTGAGCAGTCAGAGTATTAAGTGTTGCTCAGGCAGTGCCTAAAACTGTTCTGTGTTGTGCCAAGATTAGAGTTGCCTCTGTGTGCCACTGTTGTTCTGAAATGATGCATATTTCCTGGCACTCTAATTTAATTTAATTGTTTATTTATCATTTTACATTGTGTTATAAGGCCTTAAGGAACCATACAGTCCCGTGGTATTTTCTCTGAGATTTCGTGCCCCAAGGCTGCCACTTCTTTTGATGTGTTTTTCTGGGGACGGTCCTGCTCAGTTTCTCGTCATTCTCTCTTCCAAATCTCTCAGTAGCAGCCAAGAATTTTACAGTGGGTTTTGATTTTTTTCTGGCACTAAGTGTAAAATGTAAGATCTTTTTTTGCCTAATTGAGCAACGTGTGCCAAGCATTACTTACAATCAATGCTAAAATGAATTAATGATCTTGGGATGCAAAGCTTTCCTGTGGTTATTTACAGCTGCAGCTTTTCATCTTACCGCCAAGAAGACACAGGCCTCTCTTTTTATGTTGATCTATAACCTGCCTTCACTTTCTCATTGCTCTTCCAGAGTTTTAGCTCCGAAGTGTGCAGCATGTGGACTTCCCATTCTGCCCTCCGAGGTGAGAGCCTTTTATTTTTTGTCCCCTCTGGGGAGGGAGCATCATGTCTCAGGTCTTGTTATCTTTCCCATTTGACCCTACATCAGGACGAATGTCCTTGGGGATGGGGAGAGATGATCGCTTCCTCCAGCGTGCAACCTTTTGACCTAAGCTCATACGCTGCCCTTGAGATGTGTCCTTCTTTTGCTCAATATGAAGCTTATTTCTGCTGAACCATGCTGCTTTTTTCATCTCCTGCAGGATTATACTGCTGTTAGTTTTATGTTCAGGATACCTTTCCTTCATGCCAATAAATGCTGGTGGTGCTCATGAATGACCTCTGTGTGGCCCCTCTGGGATTAACTCTTTTTAATGCTTGGAGGAGATGCATCTTGGGCAAAACCAATTTAAAATGCTGAGAAGTGTGATATATTGAAATTACATGTATTACATTAATACATGATTTGGGATAGACGTGACTGTTAAACAGAGAGACTTTAATATTTCTGATGTTGCATTTTAGAGGATATCTGCAGTCGATGATGAAGCTTTACTGTAAAAATAGCTGCAGGTGGCAGGATTTATTTGTAGTGTGCAACCAGCACTTCAAATGCGTTTGTTCAACATTCACATTATTGCCGAAAGCAATCTACAGAGTGCACAGGTCTGATCCTGCTGTAATCCTTTGTAATTTCTCTTTTGCTTGAATGCTTACAGGGGTCTGATGAGACCATTCGGGTTGTGTCCATGGACAAGGATTACCACGTGGAATGTTACCACTGCGAGGTAGGTCAGAAGCTTTCTCACAGAGTGGGCACTTAGTAGTGATAACTACTATTATTTTTAAGATGGAAATAAATCTCTTCCCTTCCAATGGCAGTAGGTGAGCTATTCAAACCTTGCATTGTGCGACCCTTTCTATCAGTGGCTGAGAAATTTCCAGTCTGAGGACAAGAGTTTTTGCAGCGATGTGTCTCAGCTGCAATTTCATTTGCTTCCATAAATGTACGGGCAAAGAGTTAAGCATCACTTTTAAACTTGGCAGTTTATTTGTTAATGAAGGAACCGTGGTGACTTAGTAAGGTTCTGTTGCAACCTTTTAGAGCCTTGAGCTCCAGATCACCTTAGAGTATCTGATTTCCAACTCAGATTATTCAAAAAATGCTAAGGTGATGACTGATCCTGTCCGGTGTGAGTTACCTTCACTTTCATGGGAAATAAATGTGTGGTCAGGGCTGGGGAGAGGATATGGCTGCCTAAAAAATCCCAGGAGATGCCTGCTCTTAAACACCGTTTGGTCTCTGTGCAGGACTTCCCAGAGAGCCTTCATACTTCTGCTGTGTGAATTAAAATAAATAGACATCTCTCACTGTGCTCATAATGTGGTGGAAAGAGGCCTTGACTCAGCAGGCTGGTTTCACATCAGTACAACTGCAATTAATTGAACATGAAGAGGGGAATCCTAGCTCTAAGTGTAAGGAAACACGGGCATGTTTAAAATACATAGGGTTACACCTCGCCACAACATAAAGCTTATTCAGTAAAACTGCTTAAGACAAATTTGCGCAAGGCTGCCCCTCAAAATGCCAATGTGCTTTCCTTCTCGTGGTCAATGTTAGACTTACTGGGAAAGAGCTGTTGGCTGGGTGTCTTTTGCTCATGTCACAAAATCACCCTCCTGGAAGCCAGACCCCTGCTGACACTGGAAGATGAACATGTGCTCTAATAATTTGCATGGCCTCTCTTTGCAGGACTGTGGGATGGAACTGAATGATGAAGACGGGCATCGCTGTTACCCACTAGATGAACATTTGCTTTGTCACTCCTGTCATCTGAAACACATAGAGAACGGCACAACCCCAGCAGCTGTGTACCAGCACCACTACTAGGCAGCGTGGCCAATACGGGACAGCCGGGACAGAAGACTTGTTACATGATCTCCCTCTCCCCACCCTCAGTTGATTTCCTGTGCATGTTTTTTGCCAATCGGCAATGTTCCTGTAAAAGGATATGAGAGATTTTTGCTGGATTCCCAGAGTTTGTGTGCTTGTGAGTTCCAGCTGTATCAAACCATGTCTCCTTGACCAAGAATGCGGCATGTTATCTAAAGTGATCGGTTTACTTTTATGTGCCTTTTTCTGCTCTCTGGAGATTCATCTTGGCTCATTTTGGAAGATTCTTCAGGGAAAGCACAACTTGCTGTCGTGCCTATGAACTCAGACCGTGCCATGCACAATTAAAAAGCCAGAGGCTGGCTTGCCTGCCTGCCTGCCTGCCGGGGACATCCCGGCAGCCTTCTAAGTGTTTCCTGACAAGCATATTTCATCAGATTCCCTGAAGGACATCAACCTATTAATACCATTTTTTTAGACACTCTCTCTTTTTATTAATTCTTTAGGAAAAGAAAAGAAAGGGGTCAGTGCAAAATGGCGCACTCAGACCTTCCAGTTAATTCCCTGAACTCCGATATCAAGTCTGGCTGTAATCGCACCAACTCTCCAAGCACAAACCAGGCGTGCTGGCTGGCAGCTGGAGGCTGACATCCCGTTTCAAACAGATCAAAAAACTGGAACAAGCTAGGCTAAACTACTGTGTTGACTTGAGGCCTGGGCTTGCATATCAGCGTGATACGCCATGGCCAGACTGCTGTGTCAGAGTCTGAATAGCTGATTATATTTGGAAAAGAAAGGTCAGGATGCTGAAAGTGTGGACATGGGGAAATCTGCCTCGTTCTTGCTTGCAGAGCTCGCTTTGGAAAAAAGCTCTCCGTACACAAATACTTGCCTGAGTTTTCCAGCTCGTCCCCACAGCTCAGCCCCCAGCCTGGCCACTCCTTTCTGTGGTGTTTACCCAGCACAAAGCCATTTCATAATGGTGCTTATTTAGAGCTCTGGGAACAAACTTGTTATCGTTATGAAGTCTTTGTTGCACAGGGATTTAGAGCTCGGCTCCACAACCTGTACTCAAATGAGCATGTTGGTATAAACAGATTTGCTCCCATGGATAACAACAGCTTATCTGAGAAAGGGGTTACTGAGTTTGGCCCTTGCTTTCTTTTCTGCTGAGAAAGCAGAAAGGCAGATCGTTTCTCTTTTTGAACCCCCCTGCTTTATAGTCAAAGAAATCTGCTCCTCCAGTATGTGTTACATATAAGATGTGCCTGCAGTGCATGTTCTGTAGGTACCAAAGCTGTGCAGCCCCTCGTGTACAGGTACAAAGTTTTTGTTTAAGAAAAAGCTTTTAATTTAAAGTCTCAGATGCAGTCAGGGGTCTTAGCTACCCTTTCTGACATATTGTGTGGAAAACTAGTTAAATCTTCGTGTATTCATGCGAAAGATGTAAATTCATTTCTGATTGATAGGGGACAGGATGACATTCTTGAAGATGTTTTTAGTGAGGAAACTACGATAAATTAGCACAGCAGTGGCACTGGGACTCCTGACATGAGCCTGTGCCGAGAACCCGCTGTCGTTCAACCAAACCTCTTTTCCCGTAGCGCAGATGTAGCTGGATAGGTGCTTGGACTTCACACCATGTCGTCAGACTGCCTCGTGTACTCATCTGGAGCAATACAGGTGCTAGGTGCAGCAAGCTGCCTGTCTCTGCCTGTGCTAATAAATACCACGGGCCTCCATTTTGAGTGGTGCAAGTTGCTGTGCCAAGTATTAAACAGAGGCAGAAGCATCTGCTGTGAAACAGATGGAGACCAGTGGCCTGTTAGCACCCTCCTACGCGTCTGTATGGGCTTGCCTTGTCTGAAACGTGAACGTCAAACTGGTCCGGGAGCTTGGTGGTTTTGGCGTGGAGTTTCGTCGGGCCGGCAGACCATTGCGTTTTCTGCCCCATCCAGCCGTAAACGCCTCCGCCTGCTGCTGCTGCTCTTCGAGATGGGGATGGTGGCACGTGGCTGGAGGTCAGGAAACCATCGCTGGAAACCATCCCAAGCCCCAGCTTTGGTGTAGCTTGGCTCTGCCACACCGTTTCTCCTGGGGACATACAACCCCTCAGTGAGTGGCCAAAAGCTCAAGGCGGGGACTTTGCCACTGCAGTATACATGGCTTTGGGGCATATATCTCTTTGGAGAGTTTTACCTGTGATTTTAGAGGGGGTAAAATTGACCCCAAATACGTGAGCTCCCTGGAGCCTTAAATTTGGCCTCCAAATGCTGGATAGTGAAGGGATGGGAACCAACACAAAATATGTAACTGGTGCTGTATCCAGGCCATATGGGTTGGGGGCAACAAAACACCCAGGGCAGATCCTGCAGTGCTGTCACCCTGACGTGCCATGTCAGCTTGGCACTCAGCTGGGCACGGCAGGGGAAGATGTCTCAAGATGCTACTGTGATATTAGGACTGGCTAAAGGAACTGAGGTGGGAAATAATGCCGGCTGAGTGTCCCTGGTAAATAATTTGGGTAGTCCTGGGCAAGCGGTTCCCCTCCCTGAGCTTTCTTTGGCAGGGAAGGCAGTGAGATAATCAAAGTGGCTTCTGGAAGTGAGCTGTAAACAGCAGTCCTGATCTGTTGTTCTGTCTCTGAGAGACCAGCTACTGCACGGCTCATGCTTTTGCTAGCTCTTGATTTTTAGAGCAGCCCTTCATGCACATTTCCTGGCCTCCATTTTGGGAAACGATCTGAAAACTCTAGCGGAGCTGATACTTTCTTTTTAAGATGCGATGTTAGCTCCTGTCTCACTCTTGCAGCCTTCCTCACAACCCCAGAATAAGCAGGCAAGAAGGGGAGGGGAAGAAGGTCAATTTTCCTTTGTGGAAAGCCACTACCAGCCCATTTGCAGCAAGATGTCTTGCAGGAGCCTCCTTTCCATCAACGGAAAGTTTGGCCTCTGGTCCCACAGGGTGTCCTGTTACTCCTGTCAGCCATCCCGTATCCCTCAGTGCTGGGGAAATGAAGGCTGCCCTACTTTCGGTTTTGAGGTCCTGTGTAAATTATTAAGTGCCAATGCTCTCCTTTCCCGTATTCACAAAGAGCTGGAAATGACAATGTGAAGCTATTGAAAATGAAATGTGTGAGTTTGTGGTTCTGAAGCTAAAGCATCTGCTGCATTGCCCTGCTCCCTTACGTGTCCTGACTTGCGCTGCTTTTATCTTTGGGAGTTTGAATTCATTTAAGCTTATTATTATTTCTCCTAGGCTGTGGGTGTCTGAGTCCCCATTGATTGTCCCTGGCTTGTCCCCGGCTCTGCACCTGCCTGACAGTGGGTCTGGGACAGGGGGAGGCAGGGGCATCCTGCACAGGGGAGGCTTCTGCTCCTCCTGGATCCCCAGCAGGCATCTGTGGAGCTGCAAGCCCTCGCTGCCTGCCTTCAGGCAGCTCCCCCGAAGGAAAAAAACGGGCAGGCAGGTAGCTCTGGGGCTGGAGGTGCAAGGCTTCACAGAAGAATTTCAGAAAACATGTTAAATTCTGCCCGTCACCTGGCTGATACGCACTGGGTTTTGCTATTCACGTGAACCTTGTTGTCTTTTTATTTATTAAGATGCTGAAACGTTCTATGAAAAGTTAGTCCTAATTCCCCCCCCCCCCCCAGCGTGCTTTTCTCACTGGTTTTAGGGTAAGGGACCCTTGGAAGTCTCATTGTGCTGGTAATGAGTAACTCACATGCAAATAGTTATTCAAGTGAATTCCCTGAAACTTGCTTTCAGGAGCCAGAGCTTAATAGATTTTTTCATTCAGATCATGCTGTTAGATTTCTATTGTTTAGAATATGGAAACTCATTTAAATAGGGATTTTTTGCATAAAAGCCAGGGGGAAAGCCCCCAGCTATAGAAGAATCAGATATTTTTGTGTAATTTGAAGTGTAAGAAACAGCTGTGATCAAAGCGATTTAGGAAACAGCCCTGATGTTAAACACAGGGAACAGCATTTTCAAACACCCTGGTGAGGAGCATTTGATGAGGTTTGTGGCTCTTCAGTTTCTGAGTTTCATTTGGGGGCTTTTAAAATGTTTTCGCAGTCTTTCAGGGTTTAAATGATTATTATTTTTTTTTTTAGATCTTTTTACTACAAATTGAATAGCTCCTTGGTCTGGAAATGGTGAATTCTCATCAGCATCAGGTGTGCTATGGCAGATGTGAAAGGGGGAAATTGGGCTTGTAAGAGCTGGTATGGGTCTGGCCAGCGGTTCGAAAGGAAGGGGTGTCTTTGGCCACCAAGAGAAGAAAGTAAATATCTTCCTGTGCTTGCTCCTTGTGCTGATTTTTAGCACTGGGCAAATGCTTGGCATCCCGTAATTTCAGTATTCGTTCAGTATTTCTGTTCGTAAGCGCTGCTGTGATCTCCCCCTCTCCCTCCCGTGAGTTCACAGCGCTGGGAAGAATCATGGGCGCACGCTTCCTAATGAATTTAGTCCCTATTTTGCACTTTCCTGGAAATGTTACCAATTTATTATTACAGCAACAGCAAAACCGTGTCCTTGCTTAAAGAAAAATGGACATGCGCTCTCCATCCTTACTTGAACGTGTTGACCTGATCCTCCAAATTACCTGAATATCAGCCTGGTGCTGGTCGATGCGGCGGCAGCTTTGTACTCCACTGCTGTTGCTAAGAAAATTGCATGAAGGACTCTGTCTGCATTAAACTTCGAAGTGCACGGGCAGGCAGTCCCACTGAAACCAATAAGGCTGCGCACATACATGAAAATCAATGTGTGTGTGTAAGTCGGTGTTGGATCAAGGGCAGAGTGATTTTATTACGGACGAGACATAGCCGAGGATGAATCTGCGGCAGTGTGAAAAGTTGCCTTGAAGCGATCGCTAAAATGGACTGCCAACTTTTTTGTTCAACAAACAAAAATATGTACTGAAGCAGTGGGGGTGCATGGAGGAAGGAGGGTGTGACTTAAAAAATACAGTAGCTGTAGGGAAAAGGGGGCAGGTGATTACGGAGAGCAGGGGAGAAGGCGGTGTGGAGGGGATTCGCTTTTGTTTGTTGTATTCCTGTGCATTTATTGCTGGGCTGCTCTGGAATGTGCTTCTCCCACGTCAGCCTTGGCTGTGTGCTCTGTGTCTGCTTTTGGTGTCGCGTGTCCTGTCGGGTCCGAGCACATGGACATGTGGCAGGCGCCGCCTGCGAGAGAGCTGCCTTCCGCACCTCTGTGCCCATCCCAAGTGTTTGTAGATGCATTTTGAGAAACCTTCTGTACATGAATGTAAGAAGGACAAGTTGACCCAGGCTTATTGCTGGAGAAACATCTCCGGAGTCAGTACCTGCGGGCAGGGAAGGGCCAGGGCCAGATACACATCCCTTTTCCTCCCTCCTCTGAGGCCGAGCCCCTGCATCACTGGGAGAAGCTGGGAGCGGGGTATGCCTCTCGTTGCACTGCATTTGTGTGTTCATTTTTCTTTTCCATTTCTGTGTCCTGCTGCTCACTGGCTGCAGTGGCACTAGGTGTACTTACCAGAGCCGATTGGGCAGATATCTTCCTGCCGTGAGCCCAGACCGAGCCCAGAGCTGCTCCCCCATCCTAAGGAGAAGCAAAATTAAGCTTTTCTGAGCAATAAAAACCCTCACCCTGCTTTCTTCCAGGGCAGCCAGAAGCTTGCGTGGCAATATGCATTAGTAGCCGCCTGCTAAGACAAGATGAGAGAAGGGAAGAAACTGTCCCCATGTGAAAATACGTGGCGTAGAGCCCCTGAAGGCGGAACAACAGGGATGCCCTGCCGCCCCCAGTGCAGGGATATCCGCGCTGCAGTTCCCAGCCCCTCTGGCACCGACCTTCATCCCCACGCAGCAGGTCTGCGGTGCACGGCCAGATGGGGACCCCGGCACACACACACATGCAGGCTGTGGATTTCTGTATCCAGAAAGAAAATCCAGAGCCTGGCTAACAATACTGAACGGTACTAATTGTTTTGATTATGTTTCCTTCAAAGCTCAACTCCGGGAGAGAGTATTTTAGGATTTGTGCTGGTGTAACTAACCTTAGCCACCTGTGAACACAGCCCTCTTTCTTTCTGCGCTGTTAAATATTTATAAAGAATGAAGGCTGGCAGAGGGGGTGAAGCTGCTGGCCTGTTGTCATTTCAGTGATTAAAGACAATACCATAAAGCAGTGCTCAGCGTCAAGTCTTTCCTAAAATTACAATGATTTTCATGGCCCAGGGCCCATGGGGAGGGAGTTAAACTGTGAAATGATGGTTTCCCAACTTCTGCCTTCTTCCTCTCCCCCTGCCTCAGTAAGCTGAAGCAGGGACTGGTGGGGGGAAACCTTCTTTGTGGGGTTCACTGGGGATTTCCAGTCCTTCACAGGCGGCTGGGATTTGCCTGAGGCTGGCCTGCTCCAACATCCTTCTGGGGAGACCCTGGTCCCAGGGTGAGGGATGTGCGACGGGTGGGAGCAGGCTCTGGTCCCAGCACGGGTGTCTCCTTTGGGGCGTTAGTGGGGAGGGTTTTGGGGAGAGTTCCCATGGTTCTGGGAGGCAGGTGGCCACGGGGTGCCCCCACAGGCTTCACTGCAGTCGGCGACCATGACGCCTCGTGGGTGAGGACGGGGTGAGCAAGTACTGCTGGCTGAGCAGCACCACAGCAACACGGGCCGACCAGCTAAGATGAAGCGAATAAATAGGATTACCTGGAATTATACTTTGGGGTTCTCCCCTCCTTGAGGCGAGAAGCTGCCCGAAACCAGGGGGTGACACCCAGAGGGCTGCATCCCGTGGGAAATTGGCCAGGAGGTTCCCCCCCGCCCCCGACCTGCTCTGTGCTGAACCCCCAGAGCTGCCGCCCCCCGCAGCCCAGGTGGGCACCGACCTTCCCCGTAGCCACCATCCCCAAAGTGATGCCTGCGATGGGGGACTGCCAAGGGCCGTGCAGAAGGCCGTGGCCCCTGCAACACCACGCACCCCTGGGGTGCTCTGGAGGCCCCACCACCTGGCAGACCCCCCAGGCTGGGGGCATG
>VZSZ01009866.1:675784-723844 GCA_013398815.1 Ibidorhyncha struthersii
GCCGTGTCTGTCTCGTTTCCCCCCCCGCCCCGTTGCATGTACGGGGAGGGGGGGTGGGGAGGGCTGGTGCCCGCGGGTCTTCTCCGGTGCCCGCCTCGGCGTGACAGGCGGAGCGAGCGGCTGCTCTGCCCGGAGAGCGGTGGGTGAGTGCTGGGCTGTGAGGAGGAGGAGGAGGTGCGCGGAGCGGGGGGAACCTCGGCCGCCTTCTGCTTTCCTTGTAGGTGACTCTAGTAGGAACTGGAGTAGCGATGCTAACGTAAAGCTCTGTATAGGCGGTGTTAGTTGCCGGCAGAAGGCTCGTGAAGTGTACTTGCCCGTCAGTCCTTTGCGGCGCGTTTTTTTTTGTGGTATGGTTTTGATGCCAGTTGGTGATTTTGAACTTTTGGGGCTCTCCTGTGACTTTCCGAATAAATTCTTCTGACCTCCTGCTGTAATTCCTTCATTAAAACACTGGGGAGAACGTAACCCTTTGAGCTGGCAGATGCCAGATGTTTGCTTTCTGCCTTTTATACGGCAAAAGAAGTTGCATAACCAAAGCAATACAAAGTTAAAACTAAAGAGGCGTTTCCATTACAAGCCCTCACACTGGCCGGTGGAAACTCCTGAAAATATTACTCTGAGTGTGTGAGACTCTTCATGGCTGTCTGGAGCCAACAGTGAAACGTCCTTGTGTGTCCTAAAGGCGTTCCCAGGCTTTTGACCTCTAAATATTAGCTTGAAGGCTCTATAATTGAGTTACTGATGCCATTTTCAGGCAGCAGTATCTGAAAGTGATTTTTAAGCCTGATTTAACTGTACTTAATGCTCTGTTAAATTTCATTTGACAGTCATCGTTTGGATTCAGAGCAAACATGCTTAGATCTTTCTTAGAGATCTGTATAAACAGCTTGTCATAATGCTGTTAGGCGTTTAAAAATCACTGGGCTTCTTTCCTTATTTTGATTAGGTAGCTATGTGGGGGTACACAGGCACTGGAGGTAATGGAGTATTACTGAAGAGTAAGATTATCAGTGATGTTTGAAAGGTTTGCTTATTTGGCAGAAAGCTTTTTTATTTTTCTTCCCTCTTGTCACCTAAATAATGTTTGTCTTTCTTTAAGCTGAACTTGTGATCTTTTTGCCTGCAGAGGAGAAAAGGTGAGTTGTATGAGTCGCAGTTATGTGGCTTGTAGTACATGGTCCTTCTTACTGAGAATT
Organism: Ibidorhyncha struthersii; assembly: GCA_013398815.1. Taxonomy (NCBI): domain Eukaryota; kingdom Metazoa; phylum Chordata; class Aves; order Charadriiformes; family Charadriidae; genus Ibidorhyncha; species Ibidorhyncha struthersii. Next base: position 676,981 of record VZSZ01009866.1, read on the forward strand.
TTTTTTAAGTAAAAACTCTTCTGGATACTGGCTAGTAAAGAATTCTCTCATTTAAAGTTTAACCTTAACTAAAAGTAAGTTTTGATCTCTTTAGAACAAGGCTGTGTCAAATATTGTTTAACATTTTTTTTCATAAACTTGAAAACAGAATTGCTTTCCGTTCTGAAAAATGGGCTTTTTTTTTCTGTTATTACACCAAGTTGTGGTAATGCCTGCAGACTTTCTACCAATCATTTTAAGACATATGGCCATAACTTGGGTGATGAGCTAAATTTACTAGATTGGCAAAGTCAAAGGAGAACGTTCTTCTGAGTAATCCAGGCGAGACTTCAGACTGGGAATTCAGTGGTAACAGTGTTTCGGGTTTTTTAACTGACTTCTCGTTCTCACTATGAAAAGGTCAGATTTTGCAACTGCACCTCTTCTGAGTAGTCTGGTGGCCCTGTGTGGCGCTTCAGTGACTATGTCACTCTGTGGGGTCCTATTCTGTGCATGCAGTGGCAGGTTCTGGCTCTGAATGGAAAAGTCTTGTGTTTCTTAGGTTATCAAAAGTGACTCAACCCCTTTGTTCTTTGGCCAGTGTCATCAGTCAAGTTCAGGTGATACCAGTAAAAATGCTGATGTCTAGTGTCTGCTGTCTTAACTGTTGGAACTAGTTAAGTCATGCCAACAGTTACTGGGTAAAATTATTAACCTGAAAGCTGCTATCCATAGTTGTGATATCTGTGTCACTGCTATACTTATTTAACTTGCTATTGTAGCCTTAGGAATAAATTGTAGAACTCATTCAGGTAGCAAGCTAGGGGATAGTGGTGAAGCTACCAGTCCAATTAATCAATAAAAACTGATTGGTAAAGCTGTCTGCAGAATGGAAAGAATCCTGACTGTTGTTTTGGCTCACTTAACTTTTCTTTGTGCTTGGGTGAAGACTTATCTTGCTGATAACCTTGTCGGTATCCTGTGGGTCTCTGATACTAGCTGTGTTTCAAATTTAACTCCTCCTGCGCACAGTTATGCCTACATACTTTGTGAATGTGCTGGTCAGCAGTTAGTACCTACTGCACTTGAACACAGTGCCTTCTGCCCGACCTTATTTGGGGAGAAGTGTAAAAGTGCATCTTGTCTTTGGGTTTGGGATTTTTTTCTATACTTGTAGAAAGAACAGCTACACATCCTTTTTTTTTCTGCTTAATCTAAGTGGCTGTCATAGTGAAGCTATGCAGTAGCATAGCAGTAAATTATTTGTCATCTTCAGTGAAACTTCACTCCAAATAGTTATTATGAAGCTGTGCCTTTAATACATACCTTTTTGGTTTTCAATGGTATTTCCATTTGTGGTTTTTTAATCCTGGGATTATACTCCCTTTTTCCTCCCTGCAACAACTACTGCTCCATGGGAGATGTTCAAGTTCCTTGAGCTGTTTCTGCTTGAGGGGTAATATTTATTGTAGATGTATAATTAGCACACCTGCTCACCTAGAAAATCTGGAATCTCTGGAGTGTTGAAACCATCGTTGTGTTAGCACTGTTACTTAACACGCTGTTGGGACTCTGTGTGCGTATATTATTGTTTTTCTTATATCTCACTGCAGACCACTTTGGTATCTTGAGCACAGCAAATGCATTGCTGCATGGTACAGGATGTGCTTTTGGCTTGCTTTATTACAGTATTTAGAGGCTGACAGCAAAGTTTCCTGCATTAGAGCAATGTTAAGTATTTATGGTGAAATAATCAATTACTGAAGTAAGGGTTTGGCTGTTGAGGCCTAGGAGGCTTAAGTGATATTGAGTGAAATATGATCTTTAGTTGCCATTAGAGCATGATGGGTCCTCTTTCATGCTGTATCTGAACACAGGAATATTCTTGTCTGTAAGATTTGCCTAACAAATGTGGGCTGCAACTCTGCATCATCTTCATGATGTACAACACTGCTTTATAATATAACTAATGAAGTGAAACTTCAAAACAAATATACAAACTAAAAAAGACTGTCTCACTTAACTGTAAATTAAGCTGACTTTATATATAGTATAAGCAAATAATGGGGTTTGTTTTTTCTTCTGTGTGGGGAATTGACACTTTCTTTTGTAAGGCAGTCATTTATCTTGGATTATTAAATGGGACAACTCTTGTTTTGATTAATAGCTTAAAAGAGAAGGCAATGTCTTTCATGGATTTCTTTTTAAAGTGGTCAGTTAAAACAATGGAAGATGTTTTTTCTTAGAAGATCCTAAGATGCAGCTCAAGGGTTTTGAGGTAGGATTACTTCCTGTGTTGATTTCTTGTGAAGCATAGGAATATGGTAAACCTGAATTCAACGAAGATGACTAGACAATCTTTCGCAATATAAGTAGCTAACAAGAAGAACCACAAAAACTGTGAAACTTCCTGCTTTAAGGTAACTTCAAAGTATCTTTGCCTTTGTAGGAACTCTCAAAGTTTTGGAGGAAAGCCACTTCTGACATAACACCAACAGTGTTCAGACCCTCACTATAAATGTGGAAAGCCTCTTTTAGTCAAAGCATGACTTGGATGCTACTGAAATAACTACAGAAATGAGATACCAAGTTAACTCTCATTCAGATTCTATCTAACTGGTCATAGGTGTTCTGGCCCTTTTTCACTCTTCTCAGGCCCATGTTGAACAGTCTCTTGTCTGGGCATTAGAAAAACCTCTTGCATCTTAAATACTTATGCTGCAACACAGTGCTTACCCAGTTTTGGAGAGTATGGGGACTAACTTCAGTAGAGCTATTTAGGTTTTTCTTGGTTTTACTGCACTACTGGGTGTACTCACTTCTGTCAATGACCAGAATGATTTCACAAGAATGGAAGTGTCTGAACTAAAGAAACTAGAAAACAAAAAGGCTTAATTTTTAGTGAGGCTCTCACGGAATTTTCTTCCCGCTTCTTAAAGGCAAAATAGCTGAAAGCATTTTCTAATTGTAGCCTCTGTGCACCCTTTTTACGTAGGTTCTACTTTTGACTGCTTCTTTGGCAATATGACCTGAAATAATGAAAAAAATGCCTTTTAGTTTAAAAAAACAAAACACACACCCCCTCAAAAAAAACCCACAACCAAACTCAAATTAAGGCCTGATGTGTCACTGTGCTGTGTCTTCCTTCTAGGTTGTCTTTACATCACTTACAGATACTTTTTTCTCAACTTTGAATTGTGGGGATGAAATCTACTGAATGAGTTGCTTTATATCCTGTCAGCAATCCACACAGTTTCAGTTGGAGATGACTTTTAAAATGATTCAAGTCACCTTCAGTAATAGTGGAGTTTGGTGGTTGCAGTGCTTTGATATCTTTCCTTTTCTTGAGTACTGTGAGTTATGCTATCAATGTCAGCTACTTCCATTTATCACTCCCTTTGTTCTTTAGCAACACTGAGAAATGATACATGATAATGTTGGTCAAGTTTAAAAAAAGAAAAAGTAAATGGGAGGAACTCTGATTTTGTGGAGGTGTTATGTGCTGTAATGGAAGCAAGATATTGCTGTTAAGAGTTTTTGATGGTTTGGATGGTTACAGACAGCAGTGACAACGTAGCCAAGGAAAAGGCAGGCTCCAGTGTCAAATACAAAGGTTATACAAAAGCAGAGTATAGCCTGGTCTATGAAAACTAGTTTCAAAAGAAACTACAGAGATTATGGGCTTCTAGAAAATACTGATTTCTTTATTACTATTTTTGTTATAATACTAGCACTTGGACTTTCATCTGTTCATTATTTCATTAAAGGAACATTAGGAATCTGCAAACAAATTAATTCTCATTGTGAATGATCCTTCTTTCAGTATTTTAATGTTGTCTTAGATCAGTAAAATAAGCGTGTGTTATCCTCCTAAGCTTGTTGTACAGATACGTACTTGGTACTGAGTAGATTCTGTGGAAAACCACCATTCTTGCATGCAATGTTCATCAGGTTCCTTCCTGAAAGAGAAGTGGGAGGCAGTCATCTTAGTTACAGCAATCTTACCATTGAAAAGCTCATCTAAACAAGAATGAGCCTACTAGCCCAGTTCTGGTAACTGGTAAATTTGTAAATTGGCATTTGAGCTAAAATCTGAGTCTTGGCCTCCTCAACTATGTTTATTTTAGAAAACTTTCAACCATTTACACAAATGAAGCAAGGACTAAGTGAATCATTGTTCTGTTAAAATTTTTGAAGAGCACTAGTTCTCCCACTTCTGAAGCAATGAAGCAACTTTTTACAGGGCATTGGGATTTTCAGTTTATGGTGTTGTGCATTTTAGGCAGTCTTTAATGGTGAGCCCAACAGAGAAGTATTTGTTAAGTTCTCTGAGCTTCACAAACTGGCAACCTGTTTTCCTCCTGCACCCCTTGAAAGATCTCCAAAACAAAACCACCCAAAGCTCCAAAACAGTCGCTGCCAAGATTGTTCCAGTGTGCTGCAAGCTGCTGAAGCCTGGACCCAGTTTGGTCCATTGAACTGAAAACAAGGATCACTTGCCTTGTGTTCTCCATGTCACTTGTCACCAAATCCGGTCTTGGAGAAGACCGTAGGAAGGAGGATTTTGATCGCAAATTTTTCTTCTGGATGTGTGTGGAGGGTAAAAAGTAGTTTAAGTAAAGGTAGAAATGTACAAGCATTGTGTAAGAGTAGATAAAGGTGACTAAAAAAAAATTAAGAGGGCAATGGTAGTAGCAGGAGACAAAACATGGGCTAGGATTTGAGAGAGAGAAATGCTGGTCTAGTGAAGCAGGGCATATGATGTATTGAGAGGCTCAGCATAACTTTCACTGGCAGCTTTAATTCTCATGTTTTTCTTAACTCATGGATGATGAGGGTGAAAGACTTCATGTTCTTCAGAGAAATTATTCTTGAACATAGTAAATAGAAAACTTGTTTACATGACAAATATTCTACACCTATAAGCTTTTTTGCAGTTCTTTGAAAACAGGCTTTAATTAATATACAAGTGAATCTCGGTGCTGAGACTATAATACAGTCATGCCCATGTTGCACTTTATAATGAAAAGAGCATCTTTTAAAAGTACTGGTCATGGGTGGAAATTCTATGTTGTGCTCTGTACAGTCTGCATAGGTGTCTTGTCTATGTTGTGTCCTTGATACAGAGTATTCAAAAACTGAAACTATTGCTGTCACTACTTTGGACACCTTGTTTGGGACTATAGTCTGCCATGTTAAAAGACTGGAGTTTTTTCAACTTACTTTACTTAAGATAAATGAGTAAAAGACCATGAGCATCTGCATTAAAGGCATAACAGGTCCATTATTAAACTTTGCAGTGTCTTTTCCCCTTGTTTTTTAGCTGGAGTCTTGTGTGTCAACCAACTTCCCAGAAAAAGCTGACTGTTCAACTAAACCAGCTGGACCATGCTCTTGTGGGGGAAAAATATCTACTACTGCCCCCTACCAACTGCAATAGGTTTCTGACTGCACCTTAAATAGTATATCCTGATTTCGCTTAAATTCTGTAACAAATTACAGGCTTACAAATGTCCTTAAGCTTTTCTTGCCTGTTCTATCTGTGTAAGCTTGTTTGCTCTTCACTGTAAAAACAGCTCTCGTGATTGCGATGAAACCCCCTTTAAAGAGCCAGGAGTGCCCATACGCTCTTCAAAACCAGAAGCAATGAAAGTAAAGTAGGGGTTTTAAGGTTTCAGTGTTCAACGAATTGCGTGTTTGTTTCTTACTCTGTTTTTAGTTTCAAAGATAAAGCATTTCATAAGAGTACATGAAAGGTTAAGAAGGCTGACTTACAAGGGGAATACTGTTGATGTGTTTCCCATTTTAGGATCCATAGACTATTTTTTCTAATTACGTGATGAACAGTTAACTACTGATTGCTTTACAGTTTGTTATGGGTTGGGGGGGGGGTGTTAGTTCAATTAAGCATTTGGTCTCCTCTGGCTTTCTTCTAATTACCCAGAGACACTGCAGAATCACCATCCTTGGGAAGAGTCAAAACACCCTAAGAAATAGGGCTTAACTTTGAGGTTGGGTAAACTTTGAAGTTGGCCCTTCTTTCAGTGGGTGGAAGGTAGGGTGTTAAGACATATTAAGAGGTCTTCTAGGCCTCTTTCAAAGGGCTCTTCTGATCTAATTAGGATTCTAATTCAGCTTTTTGAAGGATTAAAAAAAAATACAAAAGATGTGAAGAAATGCAAGATCTGTTTAGGGAGAAGGAGCCTAAAAATATCTATGCTGTAGTTCCCAGAACAAGATGTTTAAACTCTGACCCCTAGTCTTGTCAAGCTTTAAACTAAGAAAAATCATTATGAGAGTTAAGAATACTACTTCAAGAGTGTTTGGGGTTGGTTGTTTGTTTAGCATTTCCTATGTACAGCTATAGGTCATATCTGCATAACTCTTGTATCGTTGCACAGTTTAACATGTCTGGCTTCTTGCAAGTATCTCAACAGGTGTATTTTAAGGAATATTTAATTTTATGGCTGGTGTTGTACTGCATACAGTTTAAAGGAAATGTAGCTATGAAGTCTGATGTCAGTGTGTGATGTATCTAATGTGCCTGGTGATGAGGATACAGGTTACCACATCTGTGTAACATAGACCTGGCTAACAAACCTGGGGAATGGTAATGTTGAGACACCTGCTTCGATAAACTAGTGTGTGACTTTAACTCTTCTTTCTTTTTTTTTTTTCCTGTCGTGTTTCTAGTGGATTCTTAACAATGCTTAGAACACTTCAATGTGAAACAGGTGTTTTTATCACTTTGGGCATTACTTTTGTTTTTACTACACTTGCATCAGCGATGTGGTCCTTTAGTTTCTGATATACTAGGAAGTGTTTCATTAAAAGAAACTTTTTATTTTGAAGTTTGGTTTTGGCTTATCAGACTTCCAAGTGACATAGTTCAAGCTTACATGAATTATACAGTGGACCACTATGTACACAAATTCACTCTCATGTCTTTAACTTTCAGTATTAAATAAGAATTAAGATTATTAAACAAGCTGTGTATTTTGCAGTAACTGATCAGTTTGATTTGCTTTGTATGCACTGTCAACATCAGTGGCTGTTGGGAAGCAGTCCAGTGAGAATGTTGGTTTTGCAGCTGAAATAAGGTTTCAGAGTGCTTTATCTTCATCTGGTGAAGAGCTCAAATATAAATAAACAAACCCAAAGTAAGCATTGCTAAACTAATTCCTTTTTCCTATCCATTCTGTTAAAGGCATATAACACCAGAGAAATTCTATGTGGAAGCTTGTGATGATGGAGCGGATGATGTGCTTGCTATTGATAGAGTCTCCACGGAAGTCACTCTTACAGGTATTTTCCTCAGCAGTATTTCTCAATATAGGCTTCTCTTGTCTACTGTCTTGCTGTAGGGCACTCCCAGAAGATTTTCAGAACCTTAAATTGATAGTGGAAGAATTGGTTTTATCTTCTTCAGTTACTGTTTTAAAATAGTGCTTTTTATTCTGTCCTGCAAAGAACTGTTTGAAATGCCTTCTCGCTGTGGGTAACTAGGGTGATAGTGCTTGCCTGGTTTTGGTAAGACTGTGCATCACAACAGTAAAACTGACTCATCCAAGCTAGTTGGGCTTGGTGCTACAAGCCCAAGATTATATATGGGAAGGGTTGAACACTGGGCTCCTGCAGCTTTTGCCAAATTGTCTCAGTGCTGTCTCTTATTTAATACTGAAACCTGAATTTTCATAAAGCCTCTAAAAACAAGAACAGTAAAAAACCTTCACTGTAAAACTAGTTCTGTTGCAAATCTGGATTCAAATCTCAGTGCAAGTAGTCTTAAGCATGCTGATGCCGAGGTCTTCAAAATGGTTTAATTTTTTTAAAGAATGAAACTAATGCATGAAAACAATCAAAGAATTTGCATTAAATGATAACATGAGATGAAGGCAATGGGCGATTTCCCTTTTGATACTTCAGGAGTTTGTGTCTCAGTATTACTAATCTCTAAACAGACAGAAATGCTACAGTAATATTAATATAAAAGCAGTCATTCTCTTCCTTTTATTATGTCTCTTGTATACCTCATGTAAAAGCAGTATGCCCATCTCACTGATAATTTTGGTGTTTTAGTACAACATTTCAATTTCTCCTTCAAAACTGTAAAGACAGCTGTCCCAAGTCTTTTGTTAGTCTTCATCCGTTCTCATTACTGGTGTTTTATCAGATGAACCTGCAAGGCGTTTAAAGCAAAGGAAAAATCAAGAGCTATCTTTCTCTGTTCTCCAAGTTCTGGAAAAATGCCTAACTCTGGTGTGTGTTTTGGAGTTTTGGGGGTTTCTTTGTGTGGTTTTTTTTTTTTCTTAAACTTTTCTAGTATCCCTTCTGCTATTTTAGAAATATGGACAGGTGAAAGCTTAACATGCTAGGACTTCTCTAATTGATATCTGGATACCTTTTGGATCTCTTGATATGTTGTTGGGAATACTGTATCCGTTGCCACACCTATGCTGGTTTTGGTAGCTTTGCAGAGATAGATCAAAAAGTAAACTAGGACTTCTGAAATGGAAATAGGCCGAGGCTCAGAAGAAGCAGTCAAAAGTGGGAGGCAGAAGCGGTTATGGTTTGTTTTGTCCTTGATGGCTTCAAAACAAAAAAGTTTCTGGAAGCTGGCAGGACAATACATTATTGAGGAGTCTACTTGCTATACTATCATGTAAATAAGCTTGAATTTGTTCAATTGAATTTCTATTTCAATGAAACAACATGAGAAATTGGATTAGAATAATTCCACATTCTTCTCCCCTTTTGAAATTCTGAAGCAATTCTTATACTTAAGATTCTAGGAAAACTTGAGATTTGACCAAGAAGCTCTGACAAACCTAGTTTAATAGTTTTCTGATATAGTAATGAAAGAAGCATTCTGAAATTCTGATGGCTTTTCTTCTGCTTTTCAGTTAAGAAAGATGTTCCCCCTTCAGCCGTTACAAGGCCTATATATGGTATTTTGGGAACAATCCGATTGGTGGCAGGTAAGGAAAACAGAACTGTGTTCTTTAAAAATACTTAGGCAAAATATATTGCTAAAGAAGCTTTAAAGACAAAAATAGCATTTGCAAGTATCTGAGGTTACACTTTCATCACTATTATGGGCATTCCTTGTGGCTGCTAGAGGATGAAGGTATCTATATATAGTTTATCATGAATGTTGATGTACCTCTTAAACCTGTAGCTGCTGCATGGGTAGGGTTAACTGACTGCTTGTTGAGTTTTAAGGAATGTGTTACAAATGTGTTCAGAGAATTTCATCTACTTACTCTTCATAATTGTGTTAATCTCAGCTACAGTATTTGATGCAACAGTCAAATAATTGGGTCATGAAGTTTGACTTTAAATCAATAATCTTGGTACACAAATAACAGAGTGACAGGGTGGTATATTAGTAGATGTAGCTGTTCATGTAATGACTGTGTTCCATCTATCCTACAAATACAAAGAAAACTCAACATTAAAAGAAAAAGTACAGGCTGGAACAATTCTAAATTTTAAGGACTTGTAGGATAAGGTAAGAATAAGCTGTCTGCTTTTTCTAAGTATCTCAGTGATGTTCAGATCTAAACAGTCATTGCTACAAATAAACCTGATGTGTAAAGTCTAAGCTTCCAGGAAAGTGTTGCTATTCAAAAGATCTTTCGTAGGTAGACTTCATTAGAGTTTGAGACTAATGTAGTCTGAAAAATGATGTAGTAAGGAGCATGCGTACTGAATAAAAGTCTTCATACATAGAAGGGATTTAAGTTCACTCACTGCAGTATTCTTAACTGAAGCAAAGTGTCATTGTGTTAAATGCAGTAACTTCTGACAGGATCTTAAACTACTGAACTTTGTATGCTCATATTCTAAAGAACTGTGGATCTTGCAGAGTAAGGACAATGTAATGGACAACTGTGTCTTAAGCACTTGACAAGCCCTGACTGTTTTAAAACAAAGTGCCCCAAAGGAGAATTTTCACAGCTTACAGGCTTGGTAATGACTTTCATTCATCTGACTGGATACTATATAATATATAGAAATATGTAACTTCTTTTAATAGCCTGGGTTTCTTTCCACCCCCAAAGCTTTGCTCTGATTGTTAGTATACAGCTGCCAAACTAAAGATGGTACCAGTTAAAGTAAATGTTTTAGCTAAGTGCTGTTAGGCAGTTCACTGTTCCCTGTTAACTGTAAAACTGGTTCCATGTCTAGCAATGCAGCATCTTTAAGAAGCATCTATGTTCTTTACCTGTTACAGTATTAGGGTAAAAAATTGCTGAAGTAATATCTGGAGCTCTGAAATCTAAACAGAAGGTTGCACACCCAAATAGGAAAAGAAAACATTGAAAATTCATGTCAGGTTAAATGTATCTATTTGTCCAGCATCTTTGGCATAGTTGTGGATATAATGTGCTGTTTTTATAAGGTATCTGGATGCTTCTGACATACCAACCAAAAGAAATACATATAACTTAAGATGCAAACATGTTACAGCATCCTTAAGTGCTTGAATATTCCATCCAAATAAAAGGTGTAAGACTAGAGCTGTGGAGGTCAAAAAAAAAAAAAAGGGGTGGTGGTACCTATTCTTTGATGAAGTATATAGGCTAGATACCTGATACAGTAATTTACCTGTCCGTAAGACTTGGTGTATACCTAGGTATTGTAGTAAATACAAATAATGGGTAAACTTACTGCACACAATGTGAAATATTCTGCTTTGGCATTTATACTTCTTGCTTGAGTACAAAAATATAGTAGATTTGTGGTTCTGTACTTCTGCATGGCCTGCTCATTGTTGAACTCTAAGTGTTAAGTAAGCATTTAATGGTTATAAGATGTAGATGAGACATTTTTATCCATCAATATCCGATTTAATAAAGTAACCTTTTTTTTCCAAAACGAAGATGGCACTGAAATACAATAGGCTTGGAAATAACACTATGTTGTGTTTACCAACAAGTGTAAATTAATTGTTTTGAGTGAACTGTCATAACTAAGTTTTTTTGCTTTGTTACTTATGCAACCAGGAAAACAGCAAATTTCCCACCTCAAGTTATTAAAGGAAACCCTCTTCTACTTGATCCATTTTGAACCTATTAGGATATTTTCTTTTCAGTGTAAGATGAATAGGCTTCTTAGATTCTGAAGAATGCTTCCTTTTGTGTATTTCTGACTTGCTCTGTGCTTTCCAAACCACATTCAAGACCATTGGCCTCTTTCTGCATTTGCAGTCCTGTAGACTTTCAGACTGTCTCTGGTCTGAAGCAAGAGTAGCTGACACTCTTTTTAATCTGGTCGATTTTTTTTTTTATTTCCTTAAACTTAATCAGTAGCTCAAGTTCTGTAAGCATAGAGAAGTGGGTAGCTTAGCAAGTGTGTTTTGTTTCTGTTCCAGCCCCTTAATGTTAAGAACATAAAGTCCTAGGTCTAACTTGAAGGAACCTCACTTTTTCCTGTTGACTTCAGTTTTCTGGTACGGTTATAGGCTGTCTTTCTTAATACGTGCATCTGTTTGTTTTTTTTAACTTTGCTCTTTTTGATTCAAAGGCACGTATCTTATTGTAATAACAAAAAAGAAAAAAGTAGGTGAGATTTTCAGTCATGCAATCTGGAAAGCAACGGACTTTGACATCCTCTCCTACAAAAAGACCATGCTGCACTTAACTGATATTCAGGTAGGTGGATTGATAAGGGTAGTATGGGGGAATGTTATCTTATGTTAACGTCCATTACCACAAGACCTAATTTGATGAAACTATGGAGAAAAAAAAATTAAGAAGCTCTTTGAACTACACTTTCTTCTCTGATTTGTTCAGGCTACTATAATTGATGCAATATTTGAGTATAGATGTATATAAAGTTATGTCATTCAAGGTGAGAAACTTGCACTGTGCAACTCATCCCAAGTTTGATCTGCATATTGTACATTTTTTTCCCCCTTTTAAGATGGTGCAATATGGGAGGATAAGGTGTATTGTCTTGCTGCATCTCTGTTCTCGTTCCTAAATCCTGTATCTTCTTTTCTCCTCTGAGGACCTTCATGAAGGCTTTGCTTGCTGGGCATACTGCAGAGGTGTTTTAGTGCTGCTTTGTAATAAATTGCACAAATGCAGCCTATTACAAAGCAAGCTTCCTGAGCCAGTCCACAAAATCACAACGCTCTTCCTATTATATCTTTCTCACAGCTTTACAATCCTGATAGCCCCTACAATAAGCTGCCTTGCCGTCATCTAATTATCCGTCTTGCTTAATTTATGGAATTGTTCAATTACATAATTGCCCAGCAGGGAAGAATTGATTTTTTTTTTTGAGTGGGAGGGAAAGGGTAAAGATTGTTTGAAACAGATATGTGGAGGACGGATAAAGAGTAGAAAAGTGTCTAACCCATGGAGCTGAAAGGGAATCTGGTGCGCTTTCAGGAAAGGAATGAGGTTAATCAAAACTTTAACCAGAACACAGATTAGTTATTGGGGTAATCTTGACAGTAATTTACATCCTTGCTTTTTCATTGACCATCTTGTCTTGGTTTTTTGACTGAATGGTTTTCAGGGAAACTCATGGCTTCCGTCTTGCTTGGAAGTTGTTAATAGGTTAATAACAGTAGCTATTTATCTCACAGGAATACTGTTCTCTGCTCTCCACTGTTGTTGCAGAATTTGGTTGCAGTGCGCTAGCTGCAAGTTATCAGTGAATATTATCAAAATTACAATCTCATGGTTTCCTTCTTGTATGATAATCTCTGCATGATGTCATTTGTTGCAAGAATGCTCGCAAAGTTCATCTCATCACTTAAAGTAGTGGTAGTTTATAAGAATAAGGTTGTTTGACAGTCATAAATGAGACCACTCCTGTTTGTTTTTTTTCTCCTCTCAACAGTTGCAGGACAATAAAGTATTTTTATCAATGCTTAGTCATGTCTTGAGCGTGGATGGATTTTACTTCTCAACAACGTATGACCTAACACACACTCTGCAACGATTAGCCAATACAAGCCCAGAGTTCCAGGAAATGAGCCTCCTAGAGAGGGTAAGGATTTTATTTTGCTTAGTGTCTGTCCCACATTGCCAATCAGTTCTGCATGGTTTAAGTTTAGTTTATGCAGCTGGTGTTTAAATGATGTCAAAACAAACTATCACAAACTAAATGGAACTTTATATAAAGTTTAGGAGGATGATGTTGACAATCAGTGGTCCCGTTACACTCGAGCTTAAACCTTTTCCTTACAATGAATAATATGCTAAATGGTAGCAGATACTGTTAAAGCATTTATGGTTGTCTGTTAAACTAAAAATGGCTTTACTATTTTAATCATTAATTTAAACTAGTGAAACAGATTTGCTTGTTGCTTAGATGCAAATCCTTATAATAGAACGAGCAAAAAATAGCATTATGTTGCTAAACTGTAACTATACTATTTCTGTGGTCTTGTTAATTGAGTTGTGCTGTGGCAGTTCTGGAATAAAAAGCTGACAGCAAGAGGAAAAAGAAGCAAGCAAGCAAGTGTGCAAAGTACTGAGTCAAGTTACAGTTTGTTTCGTAGGGTGGTTAGAACAAGGGTGGAAATTGCTGGTCTGTAATGCTTCAGTACACAAGTTTGTTCAGCACTGTGGCATTTTATTGAAACTCTTAGGGGTTGTGGCTGATCATATTAGTCCATCCTTATGTCTGATAGCTTGTGAGCCACATGAAAGTCTAGAAATCTGTTCAGATGTGATGTCAGACTTCTAGATTGGGCAGTTAGAAGTACTTTCTGAAATCTGCTTTAAATGAATTCAAAAAACTGAAAATAAATGATAGTTTGCCTCTGACTTCAATATTGAACACTTCTAACTGCAACAAGAAGGAGCTAGCAGAAAAATCAAGAGGAAGCAAGTCATTCCTCTGACTTAGAATTGGGGGGGAGGGAGGGGGGGAACAGCCACAAAGTAGAATAAATGGCAGTTGACTTCTTATTCTCTTCCAGGATAACATGGAACAGAACTGTGGGGTTTATGGCTGTTGGCCTTAGGATGTTGCATTCTCTTTAAACTGTGCCTGTTCCTTATGTTTGAAGCATGAATTTAACAGGCTGATATTTTGTCTTAAAGACAAGAGAATCACACAGCCAAATGCAATTTGAGCTTAAAATTCTCTTGTGCTTCCACAGAGTTCCAGAATCGCTAGTCTGGTAACTTACTGTATACTGCAGCATGAACAAGGTTTAAACTGCTTAGGCACTGAAATACTGAAACCTTGGACGTCAATAGCACTTCTTCCTTTGCAGAAGATGTGGCAGTGGAGTCATGACATGTTGCCTCTTAGTTACTGAAACTGTCTAAACTGGGGAAGCAGTACACTTTTTCCAAGATTTAATTTAAAAAAAGTTAAAAAATCAGTTTATCACTGGGGACTATTTTGCACTATAAAATGCTGCTCTGGCAGTACTTTTGCCTGGAAGAGCAGTTGCTGAAATGAAAGGATTGGTTTGCCTTAAAATTGTGGCACTTCAGAAGGTTGTTTGAAAGGCAAAATACAGTAAAAGGGAGTCTGTTGCAAGTAAATTTAGATGTTAGGTGGTTAAAACCATTTTAATATAATTTCACACTCATGTGGTTGCAGTATAATCACCCAAGACTGTCACCATCCTTTTATCAAGTATCTCCGGTTCACCTGTATAAGAGAAGCCTGGCCTGTGGTTACTGTGTGGATGTTTTGGTTTGTGTGGGGTTTTTTAAGCTGTACTGGTAGAAGGAAACAGCCCCAATATAAAGGCACCAAAGCATCATGTCGTGCTCTTTCACTAGTTTAAATCCTATCTGCAATATCTTGATCAGTTTCTGGCGGATAGTTGTATTTCTTCTTTTCTGTTAGACAAAGGACTTGTCCAACAGTGAGCCTGAACTAACCCTCATCCTGGGTGATGCATTGTCTGCCTGCCTCATATTAAGGTTGAGACTTAAGCCACTTAAGAGCCTGCACTACATTCTGCAGCAAATATCACTTGTGACTAATCTGGTAGCTTTCTGGAATGTGCTAAGCAACCTGCTCGAGACAATTTTGAGGTGAATTAGGAACAGGAAATACAGAAAGTTGAGGATGATCACTTATGCAGTGGAATATAAATACTTCTGTCTCTTAAGCTACAAGTATTGTTTAACATTCACTTCTCAGAATTGTTTGTTACTGCATACAGGACTCCTTGCAATTTTACCTTTTGCCCCTTTTAGGAGTGTTACCTTGCTACTGTTCTTAAAATTTTGGATAATCTCTTCAAGCCCTGCTTACTTAGGGCAAAGACTGGAATGTTCTTCCAATATTGCAGATCAGTTAATGGTTCAGCATGCCTGAAGTGTCAGGTAACACCCTTAAAGATGGGAGAGAACTGTTGTTCTCTTAACTATTTTTATTTTATTTAGATTTGTATTTGAAGTTATGAATGGTACTGAAGAAAGAAGGATGTTCCATCTTCATGTACATCTGTTCACCTAAACTTGTGTAATGCACGGGTACCATCATACTCCCTTTTCATTGAATTAAATGGAACTGACAGTCTCTAAAAACATGGTTTTTTTTCTTGCTGCAGGCAGATCCACGGTTTGTATGGAATGGGCATCTTCTTAGAGAATTTGCTGCTCAACCAGAGGTAAACACTTTGTAATGATTATATTAATATAGAATTAATGTACTTCTACTGTATGTATACAACAGTTTCCTGTAACTCCTCCTTATTTCAGACAGCTGGAATGTAGTGTAATGTGGCTGTTCATCTTCTAGTTTAGCACAGTGACAATCTTCTGCTTTCAAACTTCCAACTCTATGTCAGTGTCCTCAGTAGTACATATAGTAAAGCTGACTCTTTAGAAAGGTCTGCATTTGAAGATACTGTGCTGAGACCGTGCTCCTGTAAACCAAAGGGGAAGTCACACTGCACAGCGTATGGTTCTCAAGCTCTTTGAAGTTTAGCTACCTGTTTATCTTAAGGTATGGGAAGGGTTCAGCTCATTGCTTTTTTTTCTGAATGGCTAGCATCTTTCTCCATGAGTGCAGTTTAAACTCCATTTGCCTAGTTAATAGGTCATAAAGCTTATAATTAAGAGTTAAACTGACAGTTTAGATTCTTTCAGTTTATTTCAAATGAAGCCTAGCACAATGTAACCTTTGAATTCACTTAGTCCAGCAAATACAAGTGCGTGACCATGAACCACAGCTGTAGTACCTCAATAGCCAGACCGATCTAAGCTCCTTCCTACTAGAGACTTCAGATATGTTATCTTCTTGAATAGCCTGCACTACAGCAACCTTTTCTCTCTGTCAGTACTTCTCATTTATCAAAGTGAATGACGCACTGCTTCTATTTCTGTCTCGGTAACCTGTGGAGATGTGCTCTTACATGAGACAGCACTGTTCCAAAAGGCTGGATTGTGCAGTGCTTCTGGAATGTGAAGATATGAATTAGCAAAAGGTTGTTGTGCATATTTTGGAGGCATATGACTGGGTATGGTTTGGATAGTGCTATGCAAACAAAGCTTGGGAAATGAGAGAGAAGCTGTGGTGGGAACAGCAAAGAAAGCCAAGTGTGGCTGGTTGGTGAAAACAGATGTAGGAAGTGAAACACAGTGAAAAGGGAGGTAACTGATCTGTGAGGAGATGTGTGACCTAATATTGACTACAGGTGGCTTGCTATAGTAACAGTTTTAGGCAATTTGAGATGTGGTATTTCTGACTTCTGATATTGGAAAATCTTAATTTTAAATGGTTTTGAAAGACCAGGTTATCCAGGAGTGGCAGGATGGGGGGAAAAAAACCTGGAACAAGCATTTCAAGTATTAATCACATAGAAGTATTCCTTACTGAAGCCCTGTGTTGTTTACTGCTATCTCTGTTTACATCCTACTGTAGAGGTACAGCAAATACCATATCAAAAGGTTTTCAGTGTGTACTGCTTTATATCTGGCATGGTTATAGAAGAGTAAATGCCATGTATAGGAGGATGTATCAGCTTGGGTTTTTTTGTCAAGGTCACTTAATTAGGATGAGACTTTCACTTTTTCCTTGCTGCTAATAAGGGTTACATATGTGACAGTTTTCTCTGACCTCTTTTCTCAGAAAGAATTACTACACCTTAAACAAAAAGTAGAGGATATAAAGTATATAAAACTACCAAAAAAACCCTCTTAGACAAAGTATAGTCTCTCACTTATCTTTTTTTTGGCTGCTAGTATTTTTAATGTGTATTGTGTGTGTGTTTCAGATCCATAGGTTTGCTACGCCTGTGATGCACGGATGTATCCTTTTATGTTGTAAAGCTCAGTGCTGAATATGGTAGTCTAACAGCAAAATGGTTGCTGATGAGGCTGCTCTGTTGGCTATGTTGGCAGCTATAACAGAACACAGTGACAGAATTAAGATGTAATTTGTTCAGATATGAGCATTACACATTCTTTGATAGCTCAGTCATATGTTAACTCACCTGAATATTCTGCTTTTAAGGCTTAATGTATTTAATTTTACAGGCATGATTTGCATAACTGTCTTTCAGTGGGATTGAAGGTTAAGATTAATATGGCAAATGCTCTCACATCAGCCTTAGTATTTTTTAGCTTGCTGTAAGGATACCTTCACTTAGCATTTACGTTGGATTTCAAATAAGGGAGAACAGTTTTGACTGGAAGGAGTGCTTATGGATCTTCCTGTGGATGAATAAAAGGATAAGGAGTTCTGCTGAAGGCTCCTGGAACACTTCTAGCCAGCTGCTTTTCCTGCACCAGCACTTTGGATAACAGCCTTTTTAGCAAAGCAGTCACGAGTTTATTTTTGAGAAGGGGTGTATGCTGTGAGTAAGCCTAATGCTTTCTGGAGGCAGTGTTCCTCACGAAGTGTGTGATCGACAGTAGGTCCCAGGTGCTCCTGAACTGGCAGCATAAAGGACAGGCAAGACTGGACAGAGCACCTCATGCTGCAATCTCCTTAGTTCCTCTATTGCAAAGACCCCTCAGGTGTGTGCAGGGAACAGCTTCCAGGCTTGATCAGTTGTTCTGGTAGGACTGTTAGCAGCTGGCAGATCTCCAGTCCTTCTTTCCTGTGACTTCATTTAATGGAATATGTTGTGGGAGTAGGTGGAGAAGCAAGGAAAGATAGCAAAAGGGAACTGTCAGAACAACCCCGTCCTTATCCTGCAGGTCCTTGGGTGGATTGCAATTAGCAATTGGCAGACTGCAATTAACACCATCCTCTGTCCTATTTTCACTATATGAATAATTAGCATAAGTAATGTATGTTTTGCTGTAATTCTAATATTAACCAAACACCTTAGAGAACCCAGGAATTCAAAGAAACTGGATTTTTAGTGTTGAAAACACTAGGAAGAGCTTTAAGCAGAACTGTTGGAGCACTGCTAGCAGTTACTTCAGTAAAATCAAAGATTCTTCCCCACCCCCCATATAAACCTAAATACGTTTTGTTTGGCTACCTGTACTAGGATTCTAGTCTTGCAGTGATGAGGAAAAAATGCACTTACTTGGGTAATCAAGACTTTGATCACCTAAAGCCTAACCTATGTTCAGTATTTCCCTTGCTGCTCAAAAAACCCCACTCAAACTTCTAAAGAACAATAAATTATCTCTTTTCTCTTTTTGTGTGTGTGGAAAGTAGCCAATAGCAAGTTGCCATTAAAGTCAGGACAGAGATTGCAGACAGAAAATGGGCTGACTGTTGCTACACAGCTAAGTTTAGAGGTAACCTTTCTTGCAGGAAACTGTTGGCTGTACAAGTGTTGGATTAAAGGGTGTAAGACCTGGCAGTAATTTTCCAGGATAACAGAGGAATAGGTCTTTTTCACAGTTTAACTTACAAATTGTGAGAACATTCTGGATTATGTAGGGCCAATTTGTATTACACTTTTTGAATTTTTAACAAACAGTATTAGCACAAATGCACATATAAATCAAGATGTTCCATGTATGCAGTCAGTGTGTTCTTTAACATAGCTTAGGTGCTCATGTGTGATACAGCTGCTTTGTCGCATTTGAATCACAAATGCAGAATCTAGATTTCACTGTAAAATGTACTATTTTAAAAAAGAAAATACATCTTTTTCTTTTTTACTTTGCCAACCTTAAGACAAAGTATCTAGATTCCTCAAAGAATAAAAGACTGCAGTATGCTAATGCTGCAGCTTGCAAAAATGGACCATTTTGATCCTTTGCTTGCTTTAAAGTTGTGGGTTTCAGTTTTTAGGGGCAAAGGATGACAGCCTGTGAATCTACCCGAAGAAGTTATTAATGATGAATGCTGTTCTCTATTAGACTTGATAGTTTACTATAGTCCAAATAAAGGCAATTATAAGCAGCACAGAACAAGACACTAAAACCAAAACTGGTTGTCAGTTGTCACTGTTTGTTAATTAGTCCCAGATTATGGTGTATCTGCCACTTTGGGTATCCAGCCTGAGCTGGAAAGCATTCTTAGTAAGAAGCTCCCACTGGAGACTTCCTACATGTTCATTCTTTTTCTTGGCATGGATTTGAAAATCAGTCTACCTTACTGCTAGTTCTGGTATCTGTAAATGTGATGTATGTTGCACTTCCAGGTGCAAGGTATAACAGCCCAAGATATTCACTCTTTAAAAGCCTAGAAAAAAGGTCTGGAGTGGTATTTTTTTGTTAAAAGCAATAGGAGTAAGAAACTGTAAAGATAGCTTAATAAAATTATGGATGAGATGGATGTTGCACTGAATAGAATGTCAGAAGCAAGTCCATTTAGTGGTATCCAGAGGATGATGAGACCAATTAATGTTCTTTAGAATCCCATTTTCTCAAAATTATAGCATTTTTAATGTGTTCATTGTGATATCACCTATCCTTTTGTGATACGCATAGCGATCCTAATATTAAGTTACTCTCTCAAGTTTAATCTTCGACTCTTATTGGCATGAGAAATGTTTACAAGTTTCTTTGAATGTGGTCGCTTGGTTCCTTGATGTTTCTTACCTCTTAATATATAAAAAACCTAATGAAATTTTGGGGGGTTTTCCTTAGTGTTATTCATTAGTTATCACTATGCACTCTTGTTCTATAAATGGCAAGTGTTTTGACTGGCTGCTTGTTTCCAGAAGAAGCTGTTTCAGGGCTGGTGTACGCTACTATGTAAGAGGTAAAATAGCAAATCGATTTATTTTAAAATAATGTGAATCCCATCTATAAATGTGACTTACCTTTCAGAGTAATTGCTGTATAATGACCTGAACAAAAAATGCTTATAATAGTTTGTCTCAAAGAGGTCCTTGCTCCAAAGAAAATATTAGGAACCTGTATGATGAACTGAAGCATGTTCTGGTAGTTATTAAAACTGACTCTTCTTTATTCCCCCTAGAGATAACTGCAAAAGCTTTGTAGAGGTTTTTAACACTTTACTGTTTTTATTGGAGCTAAATGCAAGTGTGTAATAGCCCTTCTGGCCTAGCAGTAAATTCATCTAAGAGCATCATTGGTGCTGGCAAGGGACCCCTGAAGATTGGTGTTCTCTAATTGTTTCAAGTTAAAAAGTGAACAAGGAAATGGATTTAAATCACTTTCTCAGTTCTTAGTCCCAGCATATGTGCTCTTGAAGAAACTGGTCAGTTTCTGCAGTACCATTGCTATTGAATTGTGGATATTTCAGTGTCAAAGCACTTGTATTTTATTTTGTATTAAACTACTCAATTTCTAGGACTATAAATATCAAAATGTGTTAAGCACAGCTGTGCATCTTCAAGTTAAATTTAGTACAGATCATGTTAAACTTTTGCCAAAGGTGTGTTTAATTTACTGCCTTCAGGGAGCTCTGTGGTATTTTCATGCTTTCTATGAGTGCTTGAAAGGGAAGGGTAGGAAGCCTTGTGCTGATAAACTGTTGCTGTTCTGCAGCCAGTCTGAGCTGGTTAACAAGGTCTTTTTCCTACATAGGTATTGATTCAGAAGGACATGCTGCTAACTTTGTTGAAACAGAACAAATTGTGCATTACAAGGGGAGCAAAGCATCGTTTGTCCAGGTAAAGTCAGTGGAAGGAACTGCGCAGTGGCTTAAGAGGTACAGATAATAGCTCTGTCTGTGCTTCTTAATCTAGATTATATGTAAGATGTGCATGCATGCAAATAAACTAAACCAGTCTGCTTTATTTTTGAATGGCAAGTGAGTTCGTAAGTTTTGTTGTTTAAAACTTTCCATTGTTTTGCAGACCCGTGGATCGATTCCTTTTTTCTGGTCTCAAAGACCAAACCTCAAGTATAAACCAAAGCCACAGATCAGCAAGTCAGTAAATCATGTATGTGAGTGTTTGTGTCTTGGGGTTTTAATATATTGCTGGGCTCATGTTTGTGTGATAGGGTAACAAAGTGTAATCAGAAGAATAAAAATCAACTACACTTGATCGAGCTTTATGTTTAAAAAGTAGTAACAGGAAGCCTTGTGCTTCTTAAGATGAGTTCAGAACCTGAAAAAAATCCAGACATCAATGGGGGTAGTTTCTCTTTGGTTCTTCTTTGCAACAGTTTTGGTAGCTGCACAGTACTTGTTATCTGTGGCTTCCTTAATAAGGACAGCTGAATGGACTGTAGGGATGAAATTAGAAGTGTGTTAGCACAATAGGGAACATCAAACACTTTTCTTAGCTATAAAGCTACCTATGCAGTATCATCAAAAAGATGATTACAGGGTTTTCTTGTAAATCACAGATCTTAATAGTAGTGTACATCTGTCAACACATTTCCTTTCTCTTCTAGATGGATGGCTTCCAAAGACATTTTGACTCACAAATAATTAGTTATGGAAAGCAGATGATTGTCAACTTGGTATGCTTTTACTTTTTCTTCCTGAAAAAGCTGTTTTCTTTTAAGCAGGCTTTTGAGTAATACTGTCTCTCCTTTTCTTTCTCCCAGGTTAACCAAAAAGGTTCAGAGAAACCTCTTGAGCAAACATTTGCAAAAATGGTAAACAGCATGGCAAATGGAATGGTCAGGTATGTGTGAAGTGAAATGGTACATTCTGTGTTAAAAGTTGAGCATTGTCTCTGAGACACGCTAAGTGATCAGTTCTTTGGAGACCTCTACCAACTGTCTGACTTGTTCGAGTTTTATTTTTATGAAGTAACTTGCATGTGACCAATGTCTCTGCCTGAGAGCTCACATTTTAAGCAGAAGTGAGACTGTGAAGTGAATATGGGACAAAGAGGAGACAGACAGAATAAAGAAGGGAGCTCACAGGCAATGGTAATGCCAGTATTGGAGTAATAGTATGCTGTGAGAACTGTGGAGATCTTCTGCATTTTAGGAAAAAGAAATCATGCCCTATAGTATACTAGCTTCTGGCAAAAAGGCTGGTTATATTGCTGATTTAGTAAGAGAGTGCTGAGTGTGAGCAAACCAGTATTGAGGTAAAGGAGGAAACAGTAAGGGGAACATGTAATTTAAATGTCTGGACCTCAGTATGACAATGGGCCAAGAGAGTGGAGAATTACAAGAGAAATGCCATATCTTTGTGGGAATCTTGAGTGCAGTACACAATTTCACAACCTGCCTGTGCTTGCTTTCACTAACTTCCAGAGGGAGGGCTAGCATCCAGCTCCCACAGACACTTACCTCTACCTTTTCCTTGAAATTGTTGCATAGTAGTATTGTCACTCATGTATGTCAAAGGACAAAATCCTACTTGTAAGCAAAAAGGCATCCTGTTTTAATAGGGATTCACTCCTTATTGGCACCTAAGTATTAACTAAGGAATTGCAGAGTATAATCAAAATGCCCTTATAATAAATCCTGACATACTTTGGATTTTTTCCAAGCTTTTTTCTGCTTGTACGATGCCCTGCTGCTGCCTTCACCAGTGTAGTTACAGATGTCTGTCTCGCTTCTGTGTGCTTCTTTTACTATCCTCAGGGGCGTGTTTGTGTGTGTTACTGGTGCAGGGACGTGGATTTTTCTTTTTTTTTTTTTTTTTTTAAAAAAAGCATCTAAGGTGAGCCTTTTCCTCACACTCACACCTAGGCTGGTATTGACGCCTTAGCTGTACAAAGCTTGTGGATTCTGTGCATCTTTGCTATACAGTCATCTGGTGGAAATCAAGATGTAAAATTCTGTCAGGGTGTGTTTTAGTGATGCTTGTTGTTCTGTATATGTTAAAAAGCGGTGTTTGTCAGCCCCATTTTCTTAATGAATACTTGAGGGGAGGAATGTAATGCCCTGTAATTCACAGCAAATGTGTACATATATAAATGTTGAATCAAACACCACTCATCTAGAGCACTTCTTACCAGAAATGAACTGGCTGTTAAAATCCTGTTCCAAGTCAGCAGCTGTTTAATTTTCTTATGACAGAGTAGGTTAGCTGTTTAAACAGAACCTGCCACAGGTTTCTAGACAGCTGTCAAGGGAATTATGCTGCATGCCAGCAAAGAATGTTGCATTTCAACACCTGTGTCTCTTTCAAAGTGAACTGAAGTTTCCAATGCAGTTGCTTGTAAAAGAGGAGGGCAAAAGAATCCTGGTGGGGAAAAAAAGATGAAATGAGATGCATAGCCCTTCTGTGCTTTCTGGAGGGAAAATACCACCCAGAACGTAGAATGAGTAATTTGGAATGGAATGTGTGCTTCCCCAGAGTAGTGGCATATTGTAAAGAAATGTAAATGCTGTCACCATGCACACTAAGGGTGCAGCCTCAGGAAGATTACAGAGCACTGACAAAATCCACAGATCTGCTGGAAGCCATCTTAAAAGAAAACCAAATCCTCTGTCCTTACCTGTTTTATAGATCAGCCCTTCCCTGTGGGGTTTTGTGAGACCTTCACTGCAGTACATACATAATCTAAAAAGGTGCTTCTCTCTCTGAACAGATACATAGCATTTGACTTCCATAAAGAGTGCAGTCGGATGAGGTGGGATCGACTTCAGATTTTGATGGATCAACTAGCAGAACAGCAAGATGAGTTCAGGTAAGGCTCTGCAGTTCTGATTTGTGTACTGTTAAAATGCAACCACTTTCTCATAGCTTCTATTGTCTTAGTTAAGGCACAGTAAAACAGACCTGTAATCGTCTATAAAGAAGAAGCGTTCATATGCATTAGTGTTTCCATATCTCTGATCTCTTGCTTGATACCATGTGCAAGGTTAGAGACCTGGTAGTGGGTAAGAGGTAGAATCCGTTTTATGTCCCAATAAAATGGTTCTGAGAATCATGGCAACCCTGCATTGTGACTCAAGCTGCTGTTGTACCTTTGGCTAAAAGGTTAGATAAAGAAATAAGCGTGCATACAACTGAAACTATTAACAAAAAAAAAGGCTCCTTAGGTGATATTTTTTTCATCCAAGAGTAATTCCATGTGGTTTTGACAATAAACTGTTCTCCTACATAGCGTCAAACACTTAGTGCTCCTTCCACAGGCACCTGCTCTGTTTTTTTAAAAAGTGTTTTCTCTAGTACCATGCTAATGTAAGTAACCCACAAGGAAACAAATTCTCATTTTGTCTGGTCACATAAAATTAGACTAAATGTCCAAACCAACTTAAACCTTTGTTTAGTCCCACAAGTGTGTTGTTTTAAGCACTTCTTGGTCTTTGCTACTTGTAGATATATAGATTGTTAGGGAAACTGTTTACTTTGTTCTGCTTTTCTGATTGCTTCCTTCCTGTTTCTAAAGTCTTGTGCCTAAAGCACAAAGTAGATCAGCTAAAACATTACAAAACTGGCAGTGGTATATTCAGTCCTAAAAAAAAAGAGTTGAGCTGCGGACTAGAAAAGGAGTCTCATGAATGAAATATCTTGCCTGAAATGAAGGCTGTTGTAATAGTATAAATTAATCAGATGATAGTGAATGTTCTATCTGCCCACCACCAAAAAAAAAAAATCCTAAAAAACACCTGAAGGGCTAAAGAATAAATTGGTTTTGAGCATGTCAAATAGCAGAAATAAGCACGTGGGGTTTCTATACAGCTTCTATAAGCATTCTATAGTCTTAGAATGAATACTGAATCGCATACCTGGTTTACTGTCACCTGCCATTGGAGGCTTAAAAAAAAGCCAGCCTTCCTTGAAATGAAGGCGGGTGAGGGAAGGCCATGTGTCTCAAACAAGACATAAAAATGAAGGCTCTTCCTCAAGATTAGGTTTGGCTCTACCTTCCCTTGTTCTGTTTCATCTAGGATGACTATTCCTTAAATAGGAACAGAAAAGTCTGAGTTCTGATATTCTTAAAAATAGTTCTGCAACACTATGGGAGGTAAACAGTTCTATGGAGGTAAAACAACTGTTTTCTGCAGGTTAAATCCAGTTGTGAAAGAACTGTCAGAAAGGAGAGCTGGCTTGCTGGGGCTTGGAGCGGGGGTGAAGGTGTTGAGTTTGGTGGAAGGTGGTTTGGGTTTTGGTTTTTTTTTTTTTTAGAGCAATTATAGAAGATGCAGCATTTAAACTATCTTATTAACCACAAATGTCTACTCTTCAACTACACCAATTATCCTAATACCGGTTTGAGGCAAAGCTTGGTGGGAGAAGGGGAAAAATGAAGATTTCACAGGTGTTATTGTCTCCTTTAATCATATAGCAATGTAAAACTTGGTTTAACAAAACTAGTTCTCTAAGAATGACAAAAATGGGTCTTGTTAACATAAGGTTGATCAATGTAAATGCATATGCTGCTAAGGCTCTTGATTTTAGTACTGCATGACTGCAAGACTTTTACTGTACAGCATTGTAAGATTATACAGTGGATCATGTGCTAGTCTGCATTTCAAGTTCATAATTACATAATGGAGTAACTTAATCTACAGAATATGAACTGGAATTTTAATGCTGTGGCAGAAGGATGAGTATAGTTCTGTCCCATTCACACATCAAACTGATAACTCGATCTGCACATTTGTTTTACCAGCTCAGTTACCAGAATACTTTCATGCGGCTCAATATTTAAAATGAGCTCTTTGTTATCAATTACTAGAAACACCTGGTTTAGTTGATTAAGAACACTGAGGTAACAATTAGCATATGCAGTTGCAAGAGTGAATATCTGGTTCCCCCAGATGTTCACATGATGGAGAGAAGAGTAAGTGACAGGAGCAGATTTGAAGTAGTGGCCTTCAAGATTTGAATAGCTTCCTGGAAGAAGTGTGCTTGACAGTGTATATGACTTTTTATGCAGTGGTGACTAGATTGAACCAGGTGACTAGCTATATACAAATCTGGTTACTTCTGATGTTACACTCTGCTAATGATCTTGATATCTATGGAGCTGGGGCCTGATAATAATTGGTGGGGGGGAAAAAAGTGGCTGACTTTGCACCAGAAGTTGTTCTTCCCAGTGACATATAACTCAGTACTGCTGGTTGGTAGTCTAAATGATCGTGCATACTGCCCTAAGATTACTAAATGTTCACATATTGATGCTGTTTTTCAGCATGGGAGGGGAAGAATTCAGGGACGCATCAAAGTTCTTAACCATGGCTAAGAACTCTTCATATGCTCAAGACAACTGTGTTTTGGTTGCTAGAATATGTGCTTCTGAAAATGTGTGGTTTATATGTACTGTTATCTATAAATACTTAGGTGGTTTGTATGTGTTAGTTATTTTCTAGTTGATTCCGATGGTAAAATTGTGACTCAGCAGGAAGGAATATTCCGTAGTAACTGCATGGACTGCCTTGATCGAACTAATGTGATCCAGAGCTTATTAGCACGCCGATCTCTTCAAGCCCAGCTTCAGGTAAATACTTTATTCTTGTTTAGCAAGCTGGAAGAGGAAAGAGGCTTTCCGTTTAGAACAAAAATGTAATTTTAACACTTCAGTAAGAGCTTGCATACTTGAGCTACTGTACTACTTTCTTAAAATGTATTGGCCAGACTCTAGCTTAATAAATATAGCTTTTTCTGAAAGCAAATCCTAATCTTTCTAGTGAACTACTATAAGCTTCAATATGCTTTCTGTTTTAGAGGCTAGGTGTTCTGCATGTTGGACAGAGAATTGAAGAGCAAGCAGACTTTGAGAAAATCTACAAAAATGGTAGGCTGTTTATAGAGTTCAAACAAACACTTTTCTAAACAGAGTACATGACTTCCTTAAGCTTTCTTAATGTTTTCCCATTCACAGCATGGGCTGATAATGCGAATGCTTGTGCCAAACAATATGCTGGAACTGGTGCCTTAAAGACAGATTACACAAGGCAAGTCAGCCTTTCTTGTAAAGGCCTTCTGGGTTTTGGGGCATGTTTGGGATTTTCTTTTAAGTCTGCGTATCTACAAATGTTATTAATTTGGGGCTTAGACCATTAATGAGCCTTTCAGTGGTTCAACTGGTAAAATGTCACAGAACACCATTCTTCACTGTGTTTATATGAAAGGAAAAAAGGCTATCTGGAAATAAAACCAAAGAATGTGCTTCTTCAAGGCACATTTATATTGTAGGATGGAGAGAAGTATAATTTTACTTTCCTACTTTGTTACAAGTATGTATGGTAATAACGCAGAGGCAGCACTAGATAAATGTATTTACATGCGGGTATTCATTAAGCATAGTACACATCTGAATAATGAAAGAACTGCAAATCTGAAATTATCTTCCTGATTTTATAAATCAATTTTAAATGTTTTTCAAAACTTCTTGCAGAACTGGGAAGAGAACTCAGTGGGGCTTAATAATGGATGGATGGAACTCATTAATACGTTACTACAAAAATAACTTTTCTGATGGATTTAGACAAGTAAGTTAGGCTTTTAACTGTGGGGAAATTTATTAAATAAACATAGCTGTGCATTTTAACTCTTGCTCTCTGTTTCTTGTCCAGGATGCGATTGATCTTTTTCTTGGAAATTATTCAGTGGATGAAGTAGAACCTGCTAGTCCTCTACATGTCAAGAAAGATTGGAAGTTCTTAGCTGTGAGTATGGAGACTTTATTCTTGATTGGAGAAACACACACAACTTTCTAGTCACTTGCTTCATATGACTAAGTAGAACTTGTCTACTTAGTAATGAAGTGTTCCCCATAATCTGGTTATGTTTCTATGATACCTGCTTATGTTTTTATGATACCTGCTTATTGGACTAAACCCAGGCTGTTCCCTTGACAGAAAAAGGAGTGTCCTTGAGGTATTGAAAAAACTGCTGCTTGCTTTTTTTTAAAAAAAATCTGCTTCATCAAGTTGAAAGGGAGAAATTCTACTAGTCACCATCAATGACTGTTTCCTTCTGCAGAAGAAACTCGTGAAGATCTCTTCTACTTCATGCAGAAACATAGACTGTAACACAAAAAACACCTTTTTTTTTTTTTCCCCTCCCCTTCTATTTTGTGCAATGGGATTTGGGGACATTGCGGGTTTAATTAGTGGCTGGTGTATCTTTTTTTTAAACAAAACACACACTTTTTTAATAGGTAGAAGGTGTCTTTTAATTCTTAACCTAGTTATTGAACACACTCTCCCAACTTTTGGAACTATTTAAAATTTTAGTTGTACCTGGCAGGAGGTGAATCAGCAATTACAGCAACTTTATTGCAAAGCCAGTAATAAATACAGCTTTGCAGTACAGCCTATCTGAAAGGAAATCAAGGAATGTATGTGCTACTATATCAAGTGATTATTCTTTTTCCTTTTTCTCCAGTTGCCTATTATTATGGTGGTTGCTTTCTCCATGTGCATTATTTGTTTGCTAATGGCTGGTAAGTCATTATTGAGCTTAATTTCACAAAATTAGCTTGCTTTTATGTGGACTTCCTATAAATAGTTACCAGAAACTATCCAGTATAAAATTGTTTCTTGGTCATACTAGAGGTGTTTGAGCATGGATCTGGACATCAAGGGTTAGCACTATATATCATTAATACAAAAAAAAACTGAGGTACTATAGAAAACAATGCTAAGTCAATTAAGAGGCAGTAAATTGCCCCCAGATTTAATTGCACCTGAGCTGACATCAAGCTTTTTTATAGGCTGGATTAATCCAGAAGAATACCTACCTAATTCTGGGCAGAAAGACAGTTCAGACAAGTCATAGGCATAAGCCTGTTCTGATAGATGTCCCTCTAATCTCAGTCCATGTTGGGAGTTGTGAAGGTTTTTGCCTTCTACTTTTGCCTTGACTTTTCTAACATCAGTGCCAATAGAGTTCTTGACTCTTACTTCTGTAGCTGTCTGTTCAAAATATTCTAGGAACTGTGCGGCAAACTGAGTTTTCCTGAGTAAGGAAATAGAAA
Source organism: Ibidorhyncha struthersii (assembly GCA_013398815.1). Lineage (NCBI taxonomy): Eukaryota > Metazoa > Chordata > Aves > Charadriiformes > Charadriidae > Ibidorhyncha > Ibidorhyncha struthersii. Next base: position 706,127 of record VZSZ01009866.1, read on the forward strand.
CAGAAAAGACCACAGTACCCATGAAGAACTTCAACTTCATTTGACAGCAGATCTCTAAGGGAGGTCTTGAAATACTTCGCTTTTGTACTGAAAACTTTCTGGTAACTGGAGATAATGAAATAAATGTTTATCTGACTCTTAACAGGTGATACATGGACTGAGACACTGGCCTATGTGCTTTTCTGGGGAAGTGCAAGCTTTGGAACTTTTGCTATCATCCTTTACAACGGCAAGGATTTTGTAGATGCGCCCAAGCTGGTCCAGAAAGAGAAGATGGACTGAATTTGTGTGTGTGGAAAGCGGCTTGGTACTGAGGATTCCTCAAGCCACACTTGGAGTCTCTACTGACCTGCTTTCCACACCGATTAGTTGTCTTTTCAACATTCTTCCTTGGCAGCGAGGGGGGGTGGGGGTGAAAGAAAATCATGTCCTTTGGTGGTGGAAGCTTTCAACTGATACCTGACTCAACAGTCAGTTGCAATGGTCTTTGGAATATTGCATTAGTGGAGGGGGCTCCACTCTTACTGATGTAATGCAAAGATGAAAGCCAGCTTCTTGCTATCTGGAAAGTTTTAGGATGCAAGTGGACTGCTTAAGTTCATAGTCCACCTGGGCTGTTTCAGCTGAATTTTTGGTCTCTGTCTTGACAGGAGGGAGCTCTGATGCTGTTCATGTGTCAAAAAACCCAGATGTTGAAGCATTAATAATGGAGCTTCTAATTGTGGTCTCTGAAAAAATATGGCTTCTATACGAATAAAAAGTATAGACTTACAGCTGGATTACATTTGTTGTGATAAAGTCCATGTTATGGGGTCCTTCGTGCATATTTGTATGTGGATTCTATTCAGTAAATATAAATGATTTTTGAATCCTAATGCTCCTCTAAAATGAGCTTTTTGTCCTGTCTTGTTCATCTAGGACTGATGCAATATTCTATTAATCATTGTATGGGTGAAATGACAGTGTAATTGGATGTTCCTGAAGTTGCAAATGTCTTGCACTGTTTCAATACTACAGTTTCCAGATCACGATTCATTAGTTAGTGAGTTAAAAGGTAGCATTTTCTTTCTAAAGATGTAAATGAAATCAAAGAATGTAAAAATCCTTTGCAGTGTTTATCAAACCTTCCTTATGCTAAAGGTCCAAAGTATTCCATTACTTTAAGAATGGGTCACAACATAAAAGGTGAACTTCATATTGTTTTGCTAGTCGGCTGCTTCTATTCTTGGTTATGTTGAAATAATTTATGAAAGAAGGAGTAACAACATGAGGAGAAAGCCTTTAGTCTAAACTCCATGTTTGCACTTGGGAGCAGCAGCTTGCTTTTCATGCATGATACTGTAACACATTCTTTAAAAAAAAAAAGGAGGAAAAAAACTACAGAATAATTTGTGCTGGTTAATAATACATGTGTGTCTTTAAATTTAGTGCTTCCAAGCTGTATAAAAATAAGTAATCCTAATCAAGGACCAATTTTAAACTATTTTGTCACTTATTTTATATGGTTTGTTCAAAACCAGACATGGAACTTGCTTAAGGCGCTGTGCATTGTTTAATATTTCCTGTAAGTACAGCTGTATATTCAGATTGCGATTATAAAATTTAAGGGGGTGGGGAGAAACATGTAGAATACTAGGACTAGCACAGTTGTCACTATTGAAGCTAGAACACAAAACACTGATACTCCAGTGTTTCCGTGTGTTATGACTGAAAATATGTACAGATTTTTGCAACTGTTAACTGTTCATTTTAACCTTGAATGTTTCTGGAGGCCTCTCTGGGTTTTGTGTAAACATAACCTGTTCATAAGCACTAGTACTTGCAAAGTATCTGTTTGCTTCTAGATGCTGTAATGGAAGTGCCAGTTGACAGTTAACTGGAAAATCCTCTAACTTAAAATTTTCAAAGGTGAACTCCATTATGGGCACAAAGTACAAGAAGATCATAGAATCGGTATTTGAACGTAATGGGTTTTGATGGCTCCCTGGCAGGGGGCGTTTGAAACTCTGATTGTCTTGCAGCCTAGAACTAAATCTTTGCATCTTTGGTGAAGAACTTGTTGCAGCAAAGACCAAACTCAAATTGCTAATATAAAAGGTTTGTAAGACAGAATAATGTAGAAGTTGGAAGGCACTGGCATTTCAGTGCTTTGCAAAGAGTCTGTACTTCTAAAATCACAAATGGTGTACTCATAAATGACAATAAAATGTTCAACTTTTCTAGATACACTGTCTGTGGTGCATTTTGCGCTTTGGAGTGGACTTTCCCAAGTTGTTCTCACCGGAAGGATGGTTTGGTTTTGTGTCTGCTCATTGCATGTGAAGATCTTGCTATTCTGGGCTTAAATATTGATGATCTTACATAGGGTATGGTGTAAGTGTTGGCATTAGCAGGTCTGGATGAACTTCTGTGGCTGGATTAATCTTAAGTGTCACCCCTGCTCAGTGCTGGTGGCTCTTTCCTTCTTCCCTCATGAGACTGCTTCAGGGGTTTTTACTGCCCACAGCAAGAGTGGCTGGGCGTGAAAATTCAAATCTCCTTTTCCCACCCTCATTGCAGGCATGCATCATCTCTCTTGTATCTTTTTTTTTTTTTTCTTCCCGTTGTTGTACTGTGGTACGTTAAACAATCACAAACTCGTACTTGAAATGCGCTTGCCCAAACGCACAGGTTCTGAGCTGGGTCTGTCTGAAATACTACTTGCAACATCCTGACTCGATGGGGCCTCACTAGCTGACTAGCTTCCCGTACTCAGACAAAATTATTACTGTTAAAATTGTACGTTCTTTAAATAAATTTATTCTTCAGAGGTTGTACTCCGTCACCTTTGGGCGTGAGGGCCCCACCCCTCCCCTCCGTCTCTCTCCCTCAGCCCCCGGCGCTGCACCGCGCGTGCGCCGGCACCGCCCCTTCCGCCCATTCATCGCTGCGGACGGCGGCCACTTCCTGGCGCCAGAGGCGCGGCGCGGCCTGTACGGAGGAGCCCTCCCACCGCCCGCGCCTCGGGGCCCTCCCGCCCAGGGGCTTTCCTCTCCCCGCGGGGCGGCCGCCGCTCCCTGCCCGAGGCCGCCCGGCCGCCGCGCCGGCCTCCCGCCGCCATGAAGCTCGTCAGGTGAGCGGATGGAGGCGGATTGCCGGCGACCGGCGGCGAGGAAGCCCGCGCCCTCAACGGCCGCCACACCGCGCTAACGGCCGCTTCGCGGGCCCCCTCCCCATTCCCTGGCGGTTGGGACGGGGGGCAGCGACCGCCTGCGGACCCCCGGATGGCAGCGGCGACGGGCCGTCTGCTCTGCAGGGCCGGGCCGGGCCGGGCCGGGCCGCGGCGGCAGCCGGCGGCGGGGGGGCCCTGCTGTGTCTTACCGCTACCTCAGCCCTGGGCTGGCGGCCTGGCACAGCTGGGCGGCAAGGGGCTGGGGGCTGCTGGAGCGGGGCCTGCCCGGGTTCCTCGGTAAAACCACCGTTCCCGGGGGAAAAAAAATTAACACACCACCCAGATTTGGTTAGAATTACTTCCCTGAGTATTAACAAGGTCCAAAACGTTTCCATTCTCTGTACAATAATGACTGCTTGGCCTGGAAGTAGGGTGCTGGATTGAACAGTGTGTCAAGCCAAGTGTCCCAGCTCCCGGTGGTTGGGTGGGAAGTGGGGGTTGTTCGGGTTTTTGTCTTACTCTCGTGTAATGCTTTACTGAACATGTCCAGCAGAATCCATGAGCTCTGGGAATGCTGTTGTTGGAAGCTCAGGATGTGTGAATACTTGGTGCATAGTGGTTTTCTGTATCGGGATGTTAAACGTGTTAGGCTTTATGTGGGAGTGAACATTTTCTTTTTTTAATTTCTAGGTTTCTCATGAAGCTGAGCCATGAGACTGTGACCATTGAACTGAAGAACGGGACGCAGGTGCATGGAACTATCACAGGTATGGTGGCATGGGAGACTACAGTAGAGTGTTGCCCATTACCTTTCTGCTAACAATTGGCAGCTGTGGTTTGGACTGAGCTTTTTTTGTTTCGTACTCCCTCTTGTGGGGACCTTCTCTGTACGATGCAGGAGATGTTCTTTTTAATTCACATCTTTATGTGCAAGCTTAAGGTGTGTTTGTTACAGACAAGTCTGGATGTTTGCAGAAGTTGGTGGCAGGCAACAAATTTGCTGTAGTCCTGGGAGCCTGACTGCAGGCTTTGCATACAAACAGGTTTGGGGGCAAAGAAGTGAACTTTTCCAAACCATTGGCAAAGCTGGTGTAAGCGTGGTATTCTCTTAGAATTTTAGCAGCATGATAGTGCTGGTGTGGTAGTTTTACTACCAAATCAAACTGGTAGTGGATATACAGCTAGATTTTTATGAGGTGTTTTAGTAGATCTGACTTTCATTTGTGAAATTGTAATAAGCTGTAGTCACGTAAAAACCTTACAGCTGAATTGCCAGAAGAGAGGGGACTTTTTTAATGATAGGACAGATAAATGGCAAATGTTAAGTGTTGTTAAGGTCTTAAATCGGTTAAACTTTGTGCATAGGCAATTTTAATTTAAAAATTAGTTATTTCTATTGAACATGGTTTTGCTCTGGTTAAGGTGAACTTTTGTGGAAATGCATCTTTGCATATACTTGCACTGATTTCATTAAACTGATTTGAAAACAGCTTGATACAAGGCAGGAGGGAATCCTGGTGTCAGGAATCTGGTCCCCTGCTGTTGCCAAAGGTCTGTCATATAATACAAGTTTGTGGGTGTTACTGTCTCACAGGTGCTTCTTTGTATTACTAACTGACAGTTGCAGGAAAAGCCTTGATGGTTCATTATGTGATTCTCCTGTGTATTGAAAAATGCGCAGACTATTTTGTTTGCTTGCATACTATTAGTGAAGGATGTTGTTCTGAGAATGTTTGTGTTGGCATTACTTTGGAGACGATCAGGTATGTAGGTGGGGCACCATATTTAATGACAAAACACCTTACGGTTAAGTTGATGAACGCGCTTGATCTGCTTTCCTTCAGTCACCCCAGGCTACTTTTAGAACCTCTTCTGCCCGGACACTTAAAAAAAATAAAACTCAAACTGGGCAGAGTTGTATTCCAGGCGATTGGTTAGGTGATTTTTTGGCCAATGGCAGTCTCCTGATATTTAGCAGTTAAAAATTGGCATTGTTTTGCAGCTGGATTCATCAGCTTTGATTAGACCTGAATGCACCACCCTGGTATCTGATTGCAGCATGCTCTGTTGAACCCAGCTAGGTAGGAAGCAAACAAACTGCTTGTCTCCTGACCTCGGTGCTCCTGCAGACTTAATTGTTGAGCAAAGTCTCTCTCATTTTCGGCTAAGAATCTGTAAAAACTTTGAATGCAATCCATATTTCTAAAATGACAGTCTTCCCTTTACACTGGTGCATGAACTACGTTCATAATTGCTATGCTGTCTGCAAATTGTACAGTCTCCTTTTCCTCCCGGTGTGTGGGTTGGCCAGAGCAGGCTTGCTGAAGAGGCGGGTTTCCTGTAATGCATTACAGAAACCAAGGGGGCAGGTCAGGCGGAATGCAGGTGTCAGAGAGCTGTGTAAAATCTAGAAATAAGGGGAGAGGACAGAAAAATATATGGAATAAGCGCAGCATAACTGGTTCTAGTTCTGGCCTGCTACTCACTTATTTAAATAACGTATTTATATGTAAGGCATCTTACAGTTTGTCTTTCAGTGTTTATGAAACGAGACAATAATTATTTTTACCATAAAGGGTTGCTTGTACAGAAGTTTGAACACACAAGATTTTGTTCATGTGGGTGCCGCATCACTGAATTCGCAGGTGTTTGTAAACTACGATTTCCATCTTTTGCCTTAATTTTTTATCATTTTGGTCTTCATAGTTTGAGCTTAAATCCCATGCAAGACTTGTGATATGCAAAATAAATATTAATATAGGGCACTTCCTAATGCTTTTCGGGGCCGTTATTCAATACCTGCATTCAACTGAGACTTTATTCTCTTATGGGATTATGCTTAGCACTGCGTAGTGGGCGCAGTGCTGACTGCATACAGTTCTTACCTGCTGGCTGTTCATGGAGTTTGTAGCTGCTATGATTGTTCCTTGCAGTAGTGTATCTTATGTACTTTGATAGAAGGTATCACACCAGTATTAAATGTGTTGTATCAGAAAATAAATGCTTCTTTGGCAGTTGGACTTTCTCTAAGGCTTACAGAAAGAGGAAATGATCAGGTTACTTTTCCTCCTCAAAGGTTTGTTTTGCTTCCTTTTAAAGAGTCAAAAGACTAGTATTGGACTTCCATAATAAGCAGCAGTTCATTTGTTATCAAAGGAATTGTTTTCACCATTTACAAAATTGCTATGAAGGCAACAATTGATAAATTAGCAAGCATAATTTAAGAGAGAAAAAGACATGTAATTTCCTTCAGTTAGAGGCTGAATTAATGAATGGCAGAAGCAGGTGTTAAATGAACAGGATAAATCTTGAAGCACGTGCATACTTAAAAATAACCAACAAGGGACCATTTTGTAGGCGTTCATCCCTGAAATTAGACTTGTGTTGTTTCAGGAGTAGATGTCAGTATGAATACGCATCTCAAAGCAGTGAAAATGACACTGAAGAACAGAGAACCTGTGCAGCTGGAGACGCTGAGTATTCGAGGGAATAACATCCGCTACTTCATTCTGCCGGACAGTTTGCCTCTGGATACTTTGCTAGTGGATGTGGAACCAAAAGTCAAGTCCAAGAAGAGAGAAGCAGGTTAGTTTGTGCTTTGCCAGTCTGTGTGTGTTTCTGCCTTTGTATGCATTTCAGTACTCTGAATCTGAAGATGTCTGATTTGAGTGTCTTAATGTCTGTGTTTGGTAGCTAGTTTTTTCACCTTTGAGGGTTTGATACTGAGCTGGCTAAGTCTGTCTTGCCCACCTTCTTAGCACCTGTAGAGCTTGCTTTCATGTGAAATCATGTGTATGGCTTTTCATACAGCTGTTCTTAAAAATGTGAATGTTTTTAAGCTTGAGTAAATCTTAACCTATGAGAGTCTCCACGTTGACACCAGAGACATTTCTCTGAATGTCTGCTGTTTACCCAGTTTGTATGGGGAACTTCACATAGCCTAATGGGAAAGTACAGAACAGCCTCTTCAACAGTGCTGAATGCTTCACTGAAATCTCACTTGATTGTGGATCAAAAAAAGTCTGAGAACTGAATTTGAGAGACTTGAGAATATGAGGGACTCTAGGCTGTATTCCGATGAGGACCTGTAGGTTGTCTTCAGGCGGTATATCTTTTGCCCAACAGCTAATCTGTGTGTTTTTAAAATAGTAAATTTTAAGTGAAAGCTGTTTGTACTCTGAAATAATGACATACCATTTCTCCTGTAGTTAGTGTTTAAGTTTTTGGATCTGCAGTCTGTGATCCATGCGTATGTTATGAATTGGTGTGTTTACCTTAGTGAAAGGGTATAAAGAACCTTTAGGTGTGTACATCACAGAGTGCAAGTGTTGTGGCTGCTGTCTTTGTACAGAATAAGGATAAGGGTCCTGAAAGTTTTTTGGCTCCTCTCACATCCATTAAAAATAATCTGACCACACAGAGAAACTGGAGTATGGTTGGATTACTTTTGATGTGATGTGAACAAGAACATCACTATTTCTTTTTAACTTCGATGGAAGAAAAGGAGCTATGATAGCGCTATTTATGTCGGTTTAATACTCCTTGCATCTTCACTGCACTGAAGCACTCACAGACCGCAGCTGCATTGTGCTGCACTTCACCTTAATCTGTAAATGCCCTTGGGCTTCAAAAGCTTGTAACTCCCGGTCTGTCCCTGGCAAATGAAATTGTTGGCGGAAGGCAGGATGCTGGCCAAAAGATGTACGTGGCGCGTGTGCCTTGGGTCTGAGCATGCTGGCACTCAGTGAACATGACTCTCTGCTGATGCTGTAATCATTGAGTCGGTGTTGATGCTGCCGTGTGTTTTACAAAGAGTTAAGCAAACCAGTCACCAGCAAAACAAATGACGCCTTGTTTCTCACATATTTGTCCTGTGCCTCTGCTCCTTCTTGTTGTTAGTGCATTTCTAATCTAACACCATCAGGTGGAACGGAGTAATTATTACAGCCTGTTTCTTGAATGTGGATGCGACTTTGTGTCTCTTGCCCAGCCACCCACTTCCACAGACTTTTTCAGCCTTACATTGACAAATTTATTTGAAATTAACCAGTAATTTCAAAAGTTTGTAGGATGGCCTCGCAACCTGATGAGACGGGTTGTGTTTCTTTAGGAAAAAAGGGCAAAACAATACCTTATCACCATATGGATCATATGGTCTGCAGCAGTTGCTTGCAGCCCATGTTATTCTATGATTCTGTCATCCCTTTACCATTAAATAGCGGTACTTAAAAGTAGGAGCACAAGGCCAAGACCTTGGCCTGAGAGTCACATCTGAAATTGGCAGAGGCATCATTGGAAACAGCAGGAGCTGTTTGGTGCTGGGATCCTTTCAAAATGCTGCCTTTTCACATGGTGCCTGAGCTTGGGAATCTCACAACATGTTGAAACTCGCATTTCCCTTTAGCAGACTATTTTATAAACCACAGCGCGAGCTGCAGCAAAAAAAATGTCTTGTCCACTGTAATTAATAGTAACAAAATACTCTTGTCTTGCATATGCTTTTTCTGATGCCTGAAAAACTAGATTTTATCAAAAAAAAAAAAAAGAGGAGGAATCATAGTTCTTCCAGCATTTGGAAGCAGCCAACTGTGACCCCATAGCCCCTTGTTCTCTGCAGTGAAGCCAAAGACAGAGGGTAGTCTGCGGAAGTTGGATACGGAAAAACCTTATGCAAAAGATGAAAATATTGTCTGAAACTTACTGAGCATTAACAGACTTAATATCTGACTTACTGCTTCCCTGTGATGAGACACTATGTTGTTTGTGCTTGATACAGAATGTTTTAATCAAAATGAAAGTATTTCTGAATCTCACTTGATTTATCCTTTTTATTTCATCTGCAAAGTTGCTGGAAGAGGCCGTGGCAGAGGCCGTGGCAGAGGCCGAGGTCGTGGAAGAGGAAGAGGGGGCCCAAGACGATAACTTCTCACCACGCAACTGCTACAAAATTCTGGGCAATTTCGGATATTTTTTTGTACAGGTCTTGTTTATGGTATCCATTTTTAATAAACTGAAATGTGGAAAAGTTGTCTTTCCTGTGTTAGTGAAGTCTGGGGAGGGAGGCATGTCCTGTGGCTAGAGGCTGCTGCAGACTAAGTGTGTCTTGGTGGTGGTTGTCATTGTCAAGGCTTCACCCACCCCGAAGGCTGTACAATTACCTCTTGCTTTTTGCCCCAGAGCAAGAGACTTGTGTTGGTGTGCTTTAACAATGTCGGTTTGAAATTAATCCCTCTTTTGTAGGGCACTTGCCATCTTCTAATGGTTACGTAGTTTAGACACTATGTTAAGAACCCGCATCCTGTGAGTGTGTCTTTAATGTTGTTCTGCAGAGTGAGCTCTTTAAAGTTCATAGATAGAATTTTACTGTTTTCTATTACATGAAGCTTATAATTTAAATGTGTTGCTTTCTTTATACACATTCACATAGGGAAATCAACCAGTTCTGTGGACCTGCTGGATTGTTACATCTCATGATTAAAGTATACCTGGATATGAACTTTGTCAAAGCTAATTATATGGCATACTTTCATTGGGTGGGGCTTGTAAAGCAGCTTTACGACAGATTTCTTTTAGTGTACTTAAAAAGCGCATCCCTAGAAAATACAAAGTACAGCACAGTGCACAATTACATACTGGAAGTGGAAGTTTACTTCTTCTGGAGATGGGAGAACTTCTGCAGCTCATGTACATATATATATGTATATAAACTGCTTTGCTGGACACAGGTGTAAAAGCAGCAGTGTTAGCCACATTTATCTTGAATACTATCCTGCTGACTTCTCCCTTGTAGGAAAAGGATTATTCGCATTGCAAGACTTCAACAGTTTCGTCTGTTGATGAAATAACAGATGTCATTTCAAATAACGTGCATGCTCGAGCGTGGCTTTCTTGAATGGTAAGGGCATTTGCCAGTACTTTGGTGCAGGAACATGCTCAGTTGGTTGCTCTTGTTTCCACATAGGCAGTGCTACAACAGAGTGGAAAAGAATTACCTAACGCTGTGTAATGAGTTGATATGCTGGTTAATTGTGCTAGCATTTAGTGAGCTGCTCTTCTGTTTTTTTCCCCTCTTACAGAGGTCGTATTAAAGCTTCATCTTGTTACAGAAGAGCTTTTTTTTCAAACCACTGTGGAACCTCCTAAGAGCACTTTTTGGTCAATATAGCACCCACTGTTCTTGACTCTATAAATAGCTGCTACAAATAATGGTTGCTGCTGTCTTCCAGCAGTGCCCGGTCGCTGACAATGGGGGTAAGGCCTTCCCAGATCCAGCTGCTGATGTTCATGCGACAGTTGAAACGTTTTCCCTCTTCAGTCTCTTCCTTATAAAAGTTAGTAGTGCCCCCAGGGGTATGCACATGGTGGATGCTGCCACCAGCAGCCCGATCACCACGAGGGCGTAGCCTGGGTAATCCTTTGTCACCAGCTGCCCCTGCAAGGGAGAGAAGCATTGGATCTGTGGGATCCGTGGTTTTCGGCATCCTGAAGTTGGGTCTGGGGCAAAGCTGCATATTTCAACAGGACACCGGAGAAGCACTTGCAGGCTGCGGCAGCCCATGACTTGGTGCTTTTCTTTGTCCAACCATACGAGCTCAAAATTGGTAAGAACAGAGCTGCTGACAAAAATATCGGGGAAGAATTTTCTGTAGGCTTTGGCAAGGAGCAGATTTTGGCTTGAGCAGTGTTTCTTAATGAGATGACCTCTGTCAGGTCTCTGCGTTCCTCTCCTGGAGCCCGTGGGCTCATGCTGACACCAGTCAACAGGCCAAGCCCGCCGCGGGTGCTAAATAAGTAGTGACATGAAAACAACGTGTGTAATTTGTTTCTGCGTGCTAGGAACATTTCCACTAAAGGTTATGAAACCAGTGATTACTTATCCAATAGTAATCCCCCTGCGATAAATACACACTTCAGTATTCATACAAAAGCATTTTGGCCATGGAAAAAAAATGTATATGGGAATTATGAAAGCGATTTATTCCAGCAGCAGCTCGGTTCTACTAAAATACCACTAATTTTGTTCAAAATACTACACTTCGGAAGTAATTTTTCTGTTTAAAGTGTATTTTTTTAAGATTATAATTGGATTTTCAACATGAATAAAATTTTACTGTTGGAATGGTTAAGAACTGCAGAGGGAAATGACTCCATTTTACGGAACCATGGCATCATTGTCACTAGGTCAAATTTTCCCTGTTTTACCTTTCTACAAAATGAAGGTCCCTTCCAACCTTAACAATCCTGTGCTTCTGGGAAAACAAAGGGATGGCCCCAACTCCAGCTGCAAGCTGTCAGAAGGTGGTTTTGTGGAATAATGTAGTTAGGAAGGAAGGCTGTGTCCTTGCAGGAATTAAGGAATCTTTTTTTTTTTTTTTTTCAAAAAAAACCAAACAACCCACCCAAAATTAGTTTACCTGTGTGGCATCCCATGCTTGGTATTGCAGTGTTCCCGTGAGGATATAGTCGGTGATGTAAAATATAAATAGGCTTATAATTAGCAAAGGACTAGCAAAAGCCCACATAATTTTCCAGTACCAGTTTGGCTTGCGTCCAATCATGGTGTGAAGATCTTTCTCAAACCTGTGTTTAAATTAAAAGAAAAAACAACCACGAGCATATTTTTGAGAAGAGCTGTATATGTTCAGTCAATACCTTGGGCTGAGTTACTTCAAAACCACCTACAGAATTAAATATGGAAGATGGGAAAGGGGCGTATAGTTGTGCAGGAGACTAATGAGCAGAGAGGCAGCATTGGACAAACTGGTCCAAGGTGTAAATTCAGACCGTTACTGGTGTAAGCTGATGGAGAAAAGCAATGGTGCTTAAAGGCTGTGGAGAAAACACTGCTCGTTTTTGTGTAGTTGAGTTGTTCTCACCACTGCTATTCAACTGTCTTTGAGGCAGCACTAATGCTGGAGATGGTACCCTAAAATCACGCAGGAGACCTGGGTCTGACTTGAAGGCTTTGAACTCATGAAGGACAATGTAATGCCAATGCCGGTGCCTGTAGAGGTGCTCTGCTCATGGAATAACAAAGCAAATACTAAAGTCTTTTCCTTTAGATGTCCTGAGCGCAAACACATCTGCCATGTAAAACCTTTCCTGACGCTGGATCTTGCTTTTACCCACAAGACATGACTTTGGAAAGCGGCGAGGTGCAAGGTTTGAAACCAGGCGTACTGGCGCTCTTGTGCTCGTGCTGAACTGCTGCGAAGGGAGAAGCGGAGTTCGGGCAGAAGGTGCTCTTGAGACCAAAGGCACGAAGAGCAGGGAGCAGCATGTACGGCTCATTACCGCTCCCCTGCCTGCAGAGAAGGCATCAGCCCAGCTTGTCCCCCACACAGCCCTGAGCCCAAGGCCCTGGAAGGGGTCTGCAGGGCAGGGGACACCCCATTGCCTCGCAGATACCATAGCGTAGGAGAAAAATTTAGCCCCAGGTGGTATTTTTACTGTTGGCCAGTGGCCACACCCCTGCTAGCCTGCTATGAAGAAAGGAGGGTTCAAGCTTTTACCTTCTTATCCCGTAGATATAACACACAGCAATGGTTTCTACCAGCACGATGAGCAGCAGCGAGAGGGTGGCTGCGTAGTCGTTGAAGATGTCAAACCAATAATTTCCAGCCTCCATAGTGAAGGTTAGGCCAATGACGCAGTTAATGAAACACACAACACCTGTGCGGATAAAACAGGGACCCTGCCGTTACACCTGGAAATCCAATTGCGTGGGCAAAATGTCGTACTTCTTGTGACTAAAATACTGGTGGGATTTCTACTAATCTCTCCTGGGGAGCAGCTTTCTCGAAAGAGAAAGACAATTTTTCTGCCCTTTGGAAATGACCTGGCTCTGTGCGTGTGTTTGTCAATGTGCTGTGCTGGTGTATCCTTAAATTGCTGTTCCTTAGACCTGTGCACTCAGAGCACATCAGTGCAGCAGAGACAACTGATGTTTACCTATAGCTTCATCACGTGTGTGCACAGCATCTGCTGTTACAGAATCACAGAATGGTCAGGGTTGGGAGTGACCTCTGGAGATCATCTAGTCCAACCCCCCCGCCAGAGCAGGGTCACCTACAACAGGTTGCACAGAATGGCGTCCAGGCGGGTTTTGAATGTCTCCAGAGTGGGAGACTCTACAGCCTCTCTGGGCAGCCTGTGCCAGTGCTCTGCCACCCTCAAAGTAAAGAAGTCCCTCCTCATGTTCAGATGGAACTTCCTATGCTCAAGTTTGTGCCCATTATCTCTTGCCCTATCACTGGGCACCACTGAAAAAAGACTTCTCATCACCCTGGCACCCTCCCTTTAAGTATTTATAAGTATTGATAAGATCTCCCCTCGGTTTTCTCTTCTCCAGACTAAAAAGACCCAATTTTCGCTGTTGCTGCTGTTTTGCTGTTGCTGCGGGCATCCAGTTAAAACAGGTTTTTAAGGTGGGGCAACTGATTTCCGTGCCCAAACGGGAGCGCATATCACTTTTGGCCAAAGACTGAGCTGGTTTGCCGTTGGGCTATCAGTGATGTGGCTGAAGAGCCACAGGCTGCAGGTGTCTTGACACGAGTTTCACCGGTCAGTAGCCACCAGTCTGAATGAGCTGGGGTGCGCTGGGGAGCCCACAAATACACAGCCATGATTGCCCTATTGCTTTGAGAGCTCCCGAGGGAAGGTGCTGTACAGGCTGGGCAGGATTTCCCAAGGGCAGGCAAACCCTTCTGGCAGCGTATTTGCTATTCTCTGCTCCACCTGAGGTCAAAGAGGGACCCCTCAACAGCCGTGGGACACCAAAGCCTTTGCACACACGTCTTCTCCCTGCACGGCCTGTGGTGCTCATGGCAGCTGCTTACCTGAGATCACCTCCTTGGGGAAACGGGCAGCAATGAACTTGCTGTCGGTCAGCGGCGTGAGGATAGCGGCGGTGTTTCCCAGCATGCTGCCGATGCCCAGCATCAGCAGCATGATGAAGTAGAGCACAGAGTACAGCTGGGGCACCTCCATGTTTTTGATGGCCTCAGAATAGACGATAAATGCCAGTCCCGTTCCCTGGACAGCCTGTCGGTGAGAAGCAGGTAAGAAGTGAGTGCCGGGCAGCTCCTCAGCTCGATAAGGGACATAAGAATAGGGACGTATGTGACTGATCCTCCACAATGACAAAATACACCCGTGGTGGTGGCGGGTTCTGCACAGCAGACGCAGATGAGATCTTCACCGATTTATTCAAACTGGACAGAAACTGGCACAGTCCCGCGCGTAGTGAAAACATTTGCCCCATGCCTTTGCGACCTGCCGTGTCCCGCAGCTGCAGCCAGCAGCCCGGCTGCATCACCACCCATCCCAGATGCTAACAAAGCCAAACGACCCTCTTGCCCAGTTGAGCCAGTGCCTCCTGGCCTATCCCAAGGTGCAGAAATGAGCCCCATGGTAGCCCCCAGCCAGGCAGCTCCTGGGGGTGCGGATGTGCCCACGTGGGGCTGAGGGGCTGCCCGGCTCGGCGGGAAGAAAGGAGGGAGTGAAGTCCGGGCGTGAGCACAAAGCGGTGACTCACCGTATCTAGTTCAGCTTCCAAGCTGCAATTTTTAAGCTGCGGCGATAATTGGGCATATTCCTGCGGGTGGGTGGCCATGAGGTACTCTTTCATCTCGTTGAGGTTGTCTGCTGTTAAAGAGCCTTCTTCCAGGTCAAAAGCGTTCATCAGCAGCAGGATCACCCTGGGAAAGATTACAGGAACTTAATAGCTTTCAGGCCGAGGTGCAAGATTGATGCCGGTTTTACCCCTCGTCCTCTCCTCCATCAGCCCCTACATGGGGATGCTCTGCTGACCCCGGGGCTCCAGTCTCCGTGGGTAGGAGCCCCGGTACTTCCAGCGCGATGTTGGGATGTCGGCAACCTTCCATTCATCTCTGCTTCAGAGGGAGCAGCTCCCGCACCCACACTGCCGCTCCCAGGCAGGCATTTTGGGTGCTGGCCAGTGCCAGCTGGCGTCTCTTCCCTTTTGCCCTCCGGTCCCACATCCGCACCCCACTAATTTAACGAGCCTTTTGGCAATGAGCAGGGACCTGCAGTTTGGTTTCCTCTCTGATCAGCAGATAGTTTGAAAGGTGTAAAAATATGAGTAAAAGTATAACTGCCACAGGCCCTGTGCCAGGGACTGCATGCGAGCTTGCTGCCTCGGGGCACGATCCTGCGGGCTGCTGGGCACCTCCAGAGCATCACCGCTGAGGAAGCTGCACTCGTGGCACAGGGTTTAGCCTTAAAGGGGGGGATCTGAGCATCACTGCGTTTTATTAATCAGCCCCTCCAAAGCACATGCTAGGAGTGGGGCGCAGGAGAAAGTGCCGCTGTGACTTGCCCGGGCAAACTCATCCTCTTGACCTGGCCCATGCCTGGAAGCGGCACCCAGGGGTCACAAGGCACACCAGCTCTGATCTTTCATCTCATCCTTCGTCACTCTAAATCGCACCATTAGCTTTATCAGAGCAGTATCAGGGCTGGGGTCAGGGCGCCTCTGGCAGCGCTGTGTGCTGTTATTCATTTACCTCTCCCCTCCTTACCTTCCCCAGAACGGCTTGTGGTGGAAAACAAGTGAAATGCCAGCCTCTTACTTGTTTATACAGCTTTCATAGTTAAACGTCGCCTTGAAGCCGTAGATGGAGAAGGTCACGATGCTGGCAAATATGGACGTGGTGCTGTTGATCAGCGAGACGATGATGGCGTGCCTCTCGCAGTTGTTGCTGGGCTCATTGTAGCTGGCGAATGCGATGAGGCTGCCAAAGCCCAGGCCCAGAGAGAAGAAGATCTGCGTGGCGGCGCTGATCCACGTCTTGGGGTTCGACAGCTGTTCCAGCTGCAAAACCAGACGGGGAGAGCGGGAGCGTGAAGCTGTGCACAGGTGCCCGGCACTGCCCCTTCCAGCCTGCGGGGATGGAGATGGGGACGGGCGCCTTTGTGCACCCGTCTTAGCTCAGGGGTGTTTTTTGGGCAGAGTTACTGCTCAGTCTGGAAGTAATGTGCTGCAGGTTATGTTAACGAGCAGGTCTTTTTCTGCAGGAGAAAGGAAGCTGCTTACAGGCACTGCTGCAGAACAGCCTCCAGCTGCTCCCAGCTGAGGGTTCCAGCGGCCTGACCTAAGCTGCTGCTGCAAAAAGCCAACATAAGGAAAAGGAGCATCGCCACCTTTTAAAAACCCCTACATGTTTGGTAACTAATAACAT
Source organism: Ibidorhyncha struthersii (assembly GCA_013398815.1). Classification (NCBI taxonomy): domain Eukaryota; kingdom Metazoa; phylum Chordata; class Aves; order Charadriiformes; family Charadriidae; genus Ibidorhyncha; species Ibidorhyncha struthersii. The sequence goes on from VZSZ01009866.1 coordinate 722,480, forward strand.
TTCATGAAAAATTCAGTGTGTTTTTTCTCTACCTTTGGTGTGAACATGTAGACGAGGCCGTTCACAGCACCGTGAAGTGTTAATCCTCTGATGAGGTATATGATGAGAACACAGTATGGCAAAGAGGCTGTTACATAGACGACCTGGGGAAAGGAGGGAAAATACCTTGGTCTAAAGAACACACAAAACTGATCACAGTAGATCAGCTCTTTCACACTTACTTTACATAAATAATTTCCATTATTGTGTTTGCTACCTTGCATTAATCTTTAAAGAAATATTTTCAGATAACTCTAACTTTAGATTTGGGGTTTAGGAAAACGTTTTTTTATTAATAAAAAAGACCTTGCGCTACTGTTCCCAGGGTCTTCTCTTTGACTGGAAAAATAAGGACAAAATCTAAAATATTTCCAGCATTTACAAACTCAGTTCTGCAGCATTTAGTGGTGTAACACCAGTTTGCAGCCGTCTGTCAAGAAGGCATTAGGCAAAAGTCCCCCATTATCTGCTCTAGGAGGAAGGCAAGTGGGTCTTGTAAAATGTCAAAATTAAACTTGAATGAAACTATTTTAATTCAGATGTGAGAAAGACTTTAACTTAACATAACCCAGATGGGGGGAATTAAATCTTTCAGTTGTCTTCCATGAGCTTTTGATCAAACCCCTGAATTTGAATCTAAATGTTCAATCTCCACATTGGAAAAAGCCACTTGCAAAAAAAAAAAAAAAAACCCAAACAAAAGGGAAAATCCAATCACTTTCTCTTTGCTGGGATGTACCCCAGTGGCTCACCCAGAAACATATATAAAAACTAACTCACAAAAAACATGTCTTCCCAAGCTCTTGCTGGGAAGAGAATTGTCTGGGTAATTACCAAATATTCCTCCAATTTGCAACGGCCTCCGCTGCCTGCTGGTATCTGCCTTTGCCGGTTACACACCTGGAGGTGCAGCAGCTGCACCTTTCCCAGCAGGACAGCCCTGCGGCCGCTGCCCAAACCCACCGCTGTTCTGCCCAAACCCACCGCTGTTCTGCCCAAACCCACCACTGTTCTGCCCAAACCCACCACTGTTCTGCCCAAAGCCACTGCTGCTCCCCACCTGACCCCCCTCCCAACAAGACCCTGCCTTCGTGATGCTGTTTGAATGCTCCTCGGCTATTTCTTTCTTTCTTTTTTTGCCCCCAAAGCCAGCTGCAGCAAGTTTAAGAGGTTATTCTTAGTTTACAGTCTCCTGGCTTTCTGCATTCGTCTAAGACGATTTGGGGATTACAGCCCTCAGCTTGCTTCTTAGTGCAGGCTCAGCCGGGACATTGCTTCCCCCCCCCCTCCTCCCTCCTCATAACTTCTGCTGCAAATAAAAAGTGA